>JAKSZP010002748.1:0-189684 GCA_022478985.1 Massospora cicadina
TGAAAATTTTTGATTTTGTTGAAAAACTATGAATTTGTAGCTCATATCAGATTTTAATAACCACTGGAATCTTTGTGAAGCAACCCCCTATAAATTAAGTCCCAAGATGAGAAAGGCTTTGCTTTTCTCAGATACACAGATAATTTCAACAAAGTTTAGGATTTTAAGCACATTTCCTGTATTTTGGTTCTTTCCAAAAAAGTACAAACTCTACAAAGTTCTGCGATGGCTGGATTATGTTTTCCGCTCTGGTTTGCCCCTACTGTTGTACATGAGCCCTCCGCCTACTCTGCCACCTATTCTGCTAGCTTCACCAACTCCTATTTTTGCTACCTGTTGCCCTAGATTTTTCTCCACACTTCCCAGCTCCCAAGGCCTCATGTCCTTGATGGTTGTGGCCATTTTGATGTGCTTTTGTTCCACAGATCTATTTAGAAACACAATAATGAACGTTTAGGACGTCTCTTCTTTTTGTTGGGTCACTTGGCCTTATTGGCACATCTTTGGCCTGGCCTTTACCTTGCGACCTCCTGCGCTCCAGTTTCCCTGACAGATTTAGGCAATTGATGTCTAGGCAATTGATCATGGTACAAGTTTTCTGGAAATCTTTAAAACTGAACATAATTTCTCAGATCGCCTGAAAATGTAAGGCATTATCCTGGTGTAATGCTGATAATTTCAGGTATTTAAAGTTCTTCAGTAGTCAATGTATTAATTGTTGAATGTAATGCACAAGAAGTAATCCTTTTGGTGATTGGAGTGTTGTTAAGGTCATTGCTGAGGTGTCAGCAAAAGTTCCAGGCATTTTCTCTGAGGGCTTATGCTTCCCACATTGTCAACTTTACTAAGGCACACAAGTCTTTATTGCATAACTTAGTCTCCAATTGAGAGCATGTGAATTTTTTATATCTCAAAGTCTGCAATAATTTTAGAAATTGCTTTTAATTCTCCCATAAAAGCAATTTTACCGACTTTAGCTTATAAAAGTGACCGTAACATTTATTTCTTTCTACAATAACATTGAAGTGTTTATTTTTGATTTGTAAGCTTTACTGTATATCTTTAATAGCTTTAGCGACTAGATCCACTTCTACATCTTTACAACCCATAGTTCTATTTTTCAGATTATCTTGTGTTGCCAATATTAGTGTATCCTGGTTGAGAATTCTTGCTTATTCCATAGCTTCAGGATCTTACTCTGGATAGACGTCATAATAATGACTCCTCAACTGTTTGGAAAGTATCAACTACCCTTGTAGTAATTCCCATTACAAAATTTTTAGCTAAACTAAACTGCATAAGAACTGTTTGAGTTGTAAGAATAAAGAAGATTTCTAGTTGTATGGAGACATCTAGCCAGTTGGGGTTTCTTGACATGTGATTTCAACCCTACTCTGGTATCCACTTATGGTCAAGTGATATCTTTCTCACTTAAGTTTACTTAAAAATAAATAATGGCAACTAATCCCTTTAACTCTTAGAAAAAATACATTTACCTTTTAACTATCTAAACTCTGTTTTAAATTTTGGTCTTATTCCAATGGTTGGTTCTTCTTTTGTGGTATGGTGGAGTTTCGAGCATCTATTGTATGAGGACAATAGACCAGATGGTGACTATAGTTCAAGATGTAAATCCTTGGTAATAGCACTTCAAAGTTGTATTCTCTTGCCGTTACTTGGACGATGGCACGTTGCCCTGATCTTACTGATCCCAAGTAAATTCTTGACTAATACAAAGTAGAGTTTTAAACACAAAAAGCTTATATGTTAAACTATAAACTGGTGGCAATAGTTGAATGTTTCTTATTAGCATCAACTTGGAGATAATTTATAGGGTTCAATTTTCACCACATCTTACCCATGACGTCTCGTTTTCAATGGCAATTGGTCATAGGAACAAATAAAATTTTTGTTTGAGGGTCTACAAATAATTTGACTTAGGACATCTTGCTCAGCCTCAGGGTCAGTGTAAATAATGTCATTATTCTCAAGATGGCGTTTTGGATGCATCTGCAAATAGCTGAACCAATTCTCTTTCACAAGCAATCAACAGCACATACCAAAGCGATTCATATCACTAATTAGTAATTAATTTGATCAAAAACTTAATTGACATCAAAAACTGATTTTGACATGGACCAACAAAGCCCACATGCCCAAGTCATTAAGTTAAAACTTAATGCTAAGTCTGACCTAACCAACAAAGCCCTTGAGCCCATGTCATCATAGTCAAATATTATTAAGTGAAATTGCTAGGCCACAAATCCCAGATTCAGATATACTTAAGATTTTTTTATTTATAATAACTGACAATTTAGATCCAGGTAACAATTCAACACTTCCCCCTCCTTGACTGGATAAAAACGGAGGGTATTCTTTTTCTCTTGGTCACAACATCCAATTTTCTTAATCTTCAGAATAGGATGTTACGTTAATAGCCATTTGGCCCTGGATTAACCTTTCTTCTTAAACTCCACAATTCCATGTTGCATGCTATAGTTAGCTCAGATGTTTTGCATTCATTTCTTGGGTTCTATGCCTGCTGCAGCTCCAGCAATCCTTGGCAAACTTTAACTGGCCCCTTTGGCTTCAATTTCAATTTTCTACCCCCTTTCAAAAAAGGGATACTAGCTTTAGAGGTGATAAGGCTTTAAGAGTCATTAATTAAATTTATTTTTTTGATTGGTTTTTATTTTTATAAGTTTTATCATTTTTTATTTTTTATATTTATACTTATTTTCATCTTTTTTATATTTTTTTCATTTTTTATTTTTTTTTTTTTATAAGAATCAATAGAGCTTACTAAGTGGATATGGGAAGAATTCAACAAGTTAAGAGTATGCTTCAGTGTATTTCCAATACTAGGAGATTCATTGATGAATTTGTCAATTGCATAGCTATATTCACCCCCTTCAAGCTTGGGGTATCTGATGCATTTCTTGGCCCCTCTGCTTGAGTATTCTCAAATATCTTTTTCAAATATGGTTTAGCAACTACTTCAGAGGTTTCAGGTATGACACCCTTACTCTGAGAGTGAGTTACCACATGTACATTTGTAAATTCTTCATTTGGTGCTAAAATAGAATTTGTATTGCTAAAAATTGAGGCCCCATGGCCCATGTTTTTATATTGGTCAGGTGGAACTGGTGTTTTTGGTACTATAGATTGTCCCACATCTATTGTGCTTGTTCTTTTCCCTCCACCTGTGCGTTATTTGGAAGGACTACATTAACACCACACTGATGGCATTGGGAAGCATTTTGTCCTTTACAATTGCAGTTATAGCAAGTAATTTCACTCACTGGCCATGGGGCTCTCATATTTGAGTTTTGCTCATTTTTTACAGGCGGATTACTTTCAATCTTCTTATTGGTTTTGGAGGGCTTTCCAGTGGAGGCAGCGGGTCCTGATCTGTACCCAGTATTAGGAGGGCCATAATTTTTTGAGCATCTGTATAAATAATTAACCAATTCAGATGTTGCAAGGTTTTTCACAAAAGCAGGAAATGTAGTGTTTGATTAATTTGGGTAAGGTTCTACTGCATTTTCTAGAGCAATCTTAGCGTCAAAATGACCATAGCCCATGCACCTAGGAGAAATTGAGCTTTGCGATAGAATTGATCTGCAAATTCATCAATTGCTTCATCTTTCTTAAAGCAAATGTTCATAAACTTAGATTTTCTGGTTGTCATTCATTCTGGACCTCCAAATTCATGAAGCACAGCCTCCTTACTTCGGCATATTTTGGATTTTTGTTAGTGTGAGGCATAATCAACTCAATGCTCCACTCATCCAAGCAGTTAATCATAGTGGCTGCTTTGTTACGGTTGCTGGCCCCATACATGGGCATTTCAAAGTATTTGAATAATGTGGTAATACTTCCTTTATTGTCAAAAGCACTCAGGTTTGCTGGTTTATAATTATTGCTTCCCTGTTCCTGGTTATCACAATTACTTCTTTGTTGACTAGAGCCAGGTGTATTAGGGTGCTGAGGCATCATATTCCAGTTTGAGGTGTTAGGGTTGGCCAAAGCAACCATATTGCTAGGCATTTGTTGATGTGGCCCAGCATCCGTTTTGGTAGCTATTTCTGAAGTTTTGTCCTCATAATATTTGGAAGAATTTCCAGTCACGTGGTTTTTAGCACACTGACAATGCCTGTCATCCAGAGCTCAAATTTTCTCATTGATTTTGTTTGCCCAATTGACACAATTTTGGTTTTTAACTTTAATTTTGCAATTTCCTCATTCAAGCTAGTAGCTTGTAGTTGCAAGGTGGAAATCACTTGGTCCTTTTCTTTTATTGCCTTCTTGCACTGGTTTAATTATCCATGTAGATTATTGTTTGACTCATTAATAGCATTAATATTATTATTAAGATTATTGATCTGCAGATTAAGACAATCAATAGAGCCTCTATTTTTTCATTTTTCACCCTTTGGTCCTCAAATTGTGTTTGTCAGTAATTGATTTTTCTGGTGTATTCAACCTTTATCTGCAAAATTTGGGCGCTCAAACATCAATACTGGTCACAAAATTTATCGTTATGGTTTAATTAAGCCTCTTGGGCTTCATGGTTAAGCTCATGAACTCTGAAGCGTTAATAGAAGTCTGAGTGATATTGCTAACCCAAGATTCAGTGACTCCTCTTTCCTCTAAAAAATTTTTCAAAGATGGAATGCAATCTGTCATTTAGCTCTTGTGCTAATTCTGCTACTCAGTCATTAGCTCAAGTGGCTAAGTTGTAATTTGCCTCCAAACTATAATGGACCTTATTGAAGTTGGCTTCCAATCGCTCATTTAAAATTTGGCCTGCCTGGCTGGAGTTGCGAGAGAAGTTTACCAACTCAGTAATGGCTGCATGATGGTGGGCGATTGTCATCTGAGAATTTCTAGAGGTGGGATGTACAAATTCAATTAAGTATTGGGCGATATTCTCTATCCCAATTATATTGTTTTGGATCTGAGCTACACTTAATTGATGATGAGCTAGATATTTTATCCACAACAAATCTTGCTGTTGTCAGCAATAAAAGGTATTACTAATATTGTCCACGGGCCCTTGTCCTATTTGATACCCTCTTAACAACTGCTGTATAAGATGTTCCAGCTCTTCAGGTGAAATAGGTTCGTTGGGGTAGGTATTAATGGGTACATCCTCCCAATTAATCTGGGACACAGTCATTTCAGTATTCCCATTGGGCCTGGTAATGGTTCTGAATAATTGATTAAGATTGCTCCTCTGCTCAGTGTGGTCACCATCTGCGTTCCCAGCCATGAGCGCCACTTGTTGAATTTTGGTCTTATTTTGATGGCTGGTTCTTCTTTTGTGATATGGTGGAGTTTTGAGCATCTATTGTATGAGGATAATAGACCAGATGGTGACTATAATTCAAGATGTAACTCCTTAGTGATAGCACTTCAAAGTTGTATTCTCTTGTCATTACTTGGACAATGGCATGCTGCCCTGATCTTACTGATCCCAAGTAAATTCTCAACTCATACAAAGTAAAGTTTTAAACACAAAAAGCTTATATGTTAAGCTATAAACTGGTGGTAATAGTTGAATGTTTCTTATTAGCATCAACCTGGAGATAATTTATAGGGCTTGATGTTCACCATATCTTACCCATGAAGTCTCATTTTTCAATGGCACTTGTCCATAGGAACAAATAAAATTTTTGTTTGAGGGTCTACAAATAATTTGACTCAGGACATCTTGCTCAGCCTCAGGGTCAGTGTAAATAATGTCATCATTCTCAAGATGGCGTTTTGGATGCATCTGCAAATAGCTGAACTGATTCTCTTTCACAAGCAATTGGCAGCACTTACCAAGGTGATTGTATCTCTAATTAGTAATTAATTTGATCAAAAACTCAATTGATATTAAAAACTAATTTTGATATGGACCAACAAAGCCTACATGCCCAAGTCATTAAGTTAAAACTTAATGCTAAGTCTGACTAACCAACAAAGCCCTTGAGCCCAAGTCATCATAGTCAAATATTATTAAGTGAAATTGCTAGGCCACAAATCCCAAGTTCAGATATACTTAATCTATTTTTGATTTATAATAACCAATGATTTAGATCTAGCCATTCAACACTTGCCTTTATAAATATTATTAAAGGGGCTTATATGGGAGATTTGGTGATTGTGTAATTAGTAGCACCTCAAGAAAACATTATTCATCACAATCAAACTTTTTAAGAATTCATATTTAAAATGAATAGCTCTTATATTATCTATACATATATTCAGCTTTCACTGCCAGCTTGAGCATAACCTTTATGAGCTGAATTTCAAATAGTATGTTTCAATGCCTTTAGCTAGCCCCTGTATTTAACCTTTTATAAGCTAGAGGCCATGCTTAGGTATTGGAACAAATAACTAATAATGGCAGGTTGCATTGGCCAGCCCAATCTATAAGCTAACATTAATACAAGCGTTACATAGCTTTGGTAACTCCCAAACACTCCTAATTTAATTGGCGTCTCAGACTAAGTTGATCTATTAAAAAAATCTAATTATTAACTATTCAGCCAACAATCAACTTTACATTGAAATTAGTTGGTTAGTGTGACAGATTAAACATTAATTGGCATTATTTTTTTTATTCAAGGTGGGTCGCCCTTGGGACAAATTACAACACTAAGAATGTTTTCTAGCCAGTACAGGTTTTGAACTCAAAATCTGCACTAGGGGTGGAAGCAGTTTTACCCGCTCAGCTAACCACCCTTATTAATTGACATTATCATCAAGAATATCTCAACTTAAGATAAACTAGTATTCTATGGTGATTATCACCAAATAATAAACGGTTATAAGACAGATAGCAACCAATCCCTTTTCTAAATGAAGATGGATAATGTGGCCATGGAAATACAACACATCTTAAGCTTGACTAGATAATATACCAAGACTTTTTGCTTTCTTCACACTCTAAGTACTACTTTGGAAATTTTTGGCTACATTAGCCTATAATGCTCAGCTTTTATTACTTGTTTATGGTTCCTTAGTGACACCTGCCGCCAGCCAAAATAGACAATCCAACCTTGCTAATCAGACAAAACTCATATTCTGGTTTGCAAACTATTCTTTTAAAATCGCCCTGTGGACATGTCTAAACTGTGAAGGCCTTATTCTCCAATGTTGATAAATTTACATTAACATGACTTCTCAATTGCAAGAAGAGGACTTGGCAGCTACTAGTTCTGGCCTTGGAGAGTATCTGTGCTCAGAAAGATCTTGTCTTCTACAACCATCATATATCTCATCCACCTATAAGCTTCATAGGCAGCTTAAATCCTTGGAGGCAATCTATGGAACTAAGAATAAAAGATTTTTTTAAAATTTATATATTCTATTTTAAATTCCTTTTTATCCTTTCTATATTTCCCCTATTTTGATATTATATATTTTTTGAAATTAATAAGTTTATAAATTTTCTTTAGGCTTTACTAATTTTGACCATCAAGTATGTTTTTGATTGCTAAGGCGTTCATCACCAATTTCACAATTAATTTTAAAAGGTCCTGTCAAAAATCAAAATTTTTGGGTTGCAATTAATCCCTCCTGCGTCATAATAGATGACCATATCACTAATTGCCAATTTAAAGTGGACAGGGTAAACGTTTTTATCCTTTTTATAATTTTTAACAGCCTTTTTGCAACACTATAAAGGCTGACTCTAATTGTTGGATATATCAGAAAATGTTCCTCAATTTTGTCCATATAGGAATGCTAATTTTTAGTTATTACAGTATTGTATGCAAAACAATCTTCCTTGTTTTTGTTGGCAGGTTTTTCAAGTTAAATATCCATCAAGAAATGATTAAATGCCTTTTGTTACACTTTTAGGGTCAATCTCCTTCATTTAGCCTTATGACCACTTTAAAACTTTAACATATGACTTGATATGGTAGAACAATCATTAGTTTTTCCACAAACAATTTTAAAATTAAAGGTTTTTGAGGGTTGTCTGGTGGTTTTTATAATATAAAATTTTGTATTGTTCCTCATCTAGGCTACATGACCTTTTCAATTCTCATGACTAGGATCCTTCTCTTGAGGTAAAACAAAATCCAGTTGATCCCTATCAAAATCGCTCCAACATTAGAGGTGTAGTTTTCCTTAGCTTCACATCTATGGCAAGTCTGATAAAACTTGTCAAAGCATTTCTTTTAATTCTATCATTCCTGTTTATAATATAACTTGGTTATAATTCACATGAGTTCAATTTAAAACTTCTGGTTTGAGTGTTATAGTTGAACCTTAAAAAATTTAAAGTATTCTACCATTTAAGAGGTAGAAGTGTTGGCTACTAGCGCCAAAATTATTGCTTATGTAAATTCTGATAAGGTTAGAGCGCCATTTGCACAGTGATGCAAGCATTGAAATTGCTCATAGCATTAGCGTCAGCCAAGCTTTGAGCCTCCTGTTAGATCAATCATTGAACGCTCCCAACATCTTCCCTTTTGGAAGTGAAATCCCAATAATTATTGTACATGACCAGCTATTGACTTAGAATACCAAATTCTTTCATGAACACATATTTTGTATCATTATATACCAATTACTCGCATGCAAAATGGGGTAGCACCGGATTCAGGCAGTTGATGTCAAGGCAATTGATCATAGTGAACGCTTTTTGGCAATTACTAAAAACTGCGCATATTTTTTTCAATATCCTGAAAAACTTTGGGCATTGTCCTGGTGAGATGCTGGTAATTTTGAAATAATCCAAAATTCTTCAGTAGTCTTTGGTTTTACTGATTTAAGCAGTTATGACTAATAGTCCACGTGTTTATTGAGGGTGTTATTAGTGGTCATCACCAAGATGGTGGGATAAGCGCCAGACATTTTCCTAGTGGATGAATGCTTTCTGCATTGCTCTCTTTTTTCTAATGCACACAGGTCTTTATTTCTTAACTTTGTCTCCAATTGAGAGCATGTGCATTTTTATTTCTCAAAGTCTTGCAGTCATTTTAGAATTAAACTTTGATTCTCCCAAAGTTGGTAATTTTTAACTTTGGCTTTAGAGTGACTTTAAAATTATTAGGTCCTTGATAACACTAATGGGTTTATTCTCTGATTTTTAAGTTTTACTGTATGTCTTTAATGGGTTTGGCGACCAGATAAACATCTTTTTTATAATAAAATCAAATTTTTCTATTTTTGTCAGATTGGCCTGTGATTTGTTAATATCTGGATATTCTGTTTGATAATATTAGCTAATTCAATAGCTTTTAGATCTCGCTCTGGATAAAAGCTTGATGCTGGTTCCTCTATTGGTTTAAGAATTATCTACTACCTCTGAGTGCCACCCATGTAACAATGATAAAGAACTCTAAACTTATTCTGTGACTAAATTGTAATATTAAGTGAGTTTGATAGTCAAAAGTAGATAACTAGCCAGTCAGATCTACTTTATAAGTGTTTTAACCAAAATCAGGTATCCTCATATGGAAAAATGCATTAACCTCACTTTAGGTTACTTGAGAAATATTAAAGGAAACTAATCCCTTTAGCTCTATAAAAGAAGTAAGTTATGATAAGCATCTAACTGTCCATAATCTGTCTTTATATAAAATATTAAAATGGCTTATATGTAATAGTTTTGTGATTAATTTAATAGTTGTACATTGATAGTAATGTGGTTCATTGACATCCAACTAACCCAAATAATTCATGTCCATAAAGTAAGTACTTTTATTATCTATGCACCTAATCAGCATCCATCACCAACTAGGTTATGTCTCTTCTGAAAGACTACTTAAATAGTGTATTACAACGCCTTTAGACAGCCCCAGTAAATTACCCTTTTACAAGCTAGAGGACATGCTTAGGTAATGGAACATTTTACCCACTTAATGGCCGGTCAAATTGCCCAAGTTAAACTACAAGCTATCATCAAGAAAAGCGTTACAATGCGTAAGTAACTCCCAAAATCTTCTTTTCAATAAGCTTCTCAGCCTACCATCTAGTACTAAAAAAATAAGCTTCTCAGCCTAGATGGAGACTTTTCTCTCGTTACAAACACTTTTGTAACATATTTGATTCAAGTCTAGGTAAGTTTAATAACCTCTTTGAGGATATTAGTGTGCACCCAATCTTGGGTAGCAGTTAGGCGAGCAAAGTAAGGGCACAGGTGCGGGCCCTGTACTATTCAAGTTTCATAAATGCCCTGGCGACACTGGCAGCCTTTTTAAAAATATTAAAAAACCAGAGCTGAGTTTTTTCCCAGAGATTTTGGCATTGCAGATGAAAGGCAACCATTTCATCAATAGTCCACATTTTCAGCACCTGTTTTCAGTGGAACACAGGGTTTGAGCATTCCTGGATATTCAGAAAACAGTGCTTTGGGAAAAGTTTTGTGAAGATGTACACATCCATTTCCTGAATGCAGTGTACGTTGCACCACACTCCATGCCCTGAGGTTGGTTGGATCTCAGGTTTGAAAGTAAACAGGCAGCGGATGAAGCCACATGGGTGCATGTGGTGGTAGACCTCCTGCATGGTCAATGGGTGGTTGAGACGAAGCATACTCACTGGACCAAATCAAATCAAATTTTTGTAATGTTTGACTTCCTCCCCACAATGATCAAGCACACCATGCTGAATCACCACCTAATGGCTGAGCTTAAAGTATATGGGGAAATTCAATCCTTTGAGATGCAAAGATCTATGCTCATGATAGACCTGTGCACATGCAAGGCGACCACTGACCTCACTCTGTCTGCAGTTGTTGTGGAAGATTTGACCCAAATTCCCCCACACCACTTTTGTGTTAGTTGACAGGCGGGAATCCCATCCATTCCAAGTTACCTTGGATAGTACTCCCCCTTTATGCACCTTTTGCCCTGCTTTTGGCCACAAGGCCCTCATCTGCCCCACCAAGAAGACATTACACAAAACGAAATCATACTAGAATCAGTGAGCGGTGCAGACGCCCACTATGAACTGGCCATAGATACTGACGCTGCCTTCTTGTGGGGCATGCAGGGGTGCTACTTTAAGTTCAAACCTGTGTCCCCGCAGGAGAATAAGAAGGCCAAGCAGGCCTGCAGAGCAGCGGCCAAGGCTGTGGCCATGGCCACGTCCATGACCCCGCCTGCCCAGGTCCAGGATGACATTGAGTCATTTGTTGTGGAAGCAGCTCACAAATCCATTCCCCAACCAGATTGGCCCAACCAGCCTGATGACCTGATGGGTGAGTCAGATACACATGACCATTGTTACCAAGCCTTAATCAAGACCGACTATTACACCAATTTTTTCAAATTTTTGCCAACCTTTGATGATACACCACAGGAGAATAACAATACAAAAATTCGTCCCAAATTATCAAAATCTACCAAAACCACACCTTCATACAAAGTGACAGATTCCCTTAGGGACATTTATGTCAATAAAAAGCACTATACATGGTCCACTGCTGCTGCTGAGAAAGTGTCAAAGGGAGGCCAAGGGGGCCCTTCCCCTCGCACCTAAGGTGTTATGGAGGGAGCCTTCACAATAGGGACGTTGAACATTGCTGGACTCAAGGCCTCACCGTCCTGGGCTAGGAAACTGAGTTTTTTAAAAAATAATTTACCTGTGGACATCCTGGCCATTCAGTAAACCCAAAGTCCATATGGTGCTGAGGACACATGGGCAACCATGCTCCTCCCTTCCCTCTCCTTTATGTCACTACACAGTGAGGTGCTTATATGAGCGAGCTAGAATTTTAAATTTATTTCTTCAAATTTTTACCTCGATGGCCATGTACTTGTAGTGTCCTATTGTGGGATGACAAAGTGCACACTGTCATTAAAGTGTATGCCTCAACCTGTGCACAGACTCTTTTGGACTTCTTCTCAGCTGTTACTTCCCTCCCTCTTCCCCCTGACTCATTTGTGGTGGGCGATATGAACTTCTGGACCAACCCAGCCACTGACCACTGGCCTTCAGCGCCTGCCCCCGCAGGGTCATGTAAAACTCCATGTTCTAAAAGCCAATTTGGGGCTGTTTGATACCCTAACTAAACAGGCACTGCTACTCCCCAACATGTCTCATCCCCATGTGCACAACAGTCAGCTAAGATAAATGTCCCACATTGACCTTATTCTTGCCCCATTGAAAATTTGGTCTCAGGTTGCAAACTTTATAATGATGAAACTCAATTTATCTGACGAATATTGGTGTCAATTTCCTTCTCTTTGTCACATCCAGCGGCACAGGCGCCGAAGTAGTGCAGACTCTTCCCAGCCAAGATCACATCGCCCATGTTTTTCTCATGGGTGGACACTGAAACCTTGGTACCAGAGTTTACCACACTGTTCTGTGTGGACCCACTACCTTGTCAATGCTCAATAGCAAACACCATCTGTCAGGCATGCCACATCTCATCACGTCACTCTCAGGCTGCCTCAGCAGTTATTTTGTGCACGCTTTCAGAAGTGGACCACCTGGAATCTAATGTCCCTACTGCTGGCTACAAACTGGCTTGGGGTCACAAGTGGGCAGAGGTGTCCGCGCGCCTCAATTCATTGGTAAGGCAACACAAGCATTGAGTTTGTGTGCAATATAAGGCAAAAACATAACGGTGGGCAACATGTGCTCCGCTTATTTTTTCCAAAAATTATTTGCACTGAAACAGAGCTTAGCCTGCACCCAAGTGTGGCGGACAAACTACTCCATCGCAGATACTCCAGCCAAAGTGGCAATTAAAGTTTATATTATTACTCCATATTGTATTTCTCCAATCCAGTCAAACTGACTAAAGTTGTTGATTTTATCAGAAAGTGCACATATCCGCACCACTTCCCATTACCCACAGTTAATGAATTCAATCTATCGTAATGAACTCTGGTATGCCATTTGTGGTGCACCACACAGGAAATGCCTAGGTCCAAAAGGGATTCCTTATGAGTTCTACAAGAAATATTTTAATTTCTCCTCTTTACCGCTTGCCTAAATGGATAAGTGCTTGCCTGAAACACGCCTCCTTCCTGGGGGGCCAGAAGGCCTTCACATAAACGCTGTATAAGAAAGGGGATAAGCTGGACTTGACCAAATGGCCCCCCATATCACTTGTTAACACTGATACTAAATTGTTTACTATAATTATGGCCAACCGCCTAGGGAAAGTTGCCTCTGATCTCATTTCCTCTGAGAAATTTGGTTTCGTTAAGATGTCTATATTGGACAGCATACATAATGTAGCCAACGTCTGCCAATCCACAGCTACTGGAGCACTTGTTTTTTTAGACCAGCAGAAGGCTTATGATAGATTTAACTGGGATTACCTCAGAGCCTGCCTCCACAAGTTACACCTCCCCCATAAGTTCATTAATTAGGTGCTGTTGCTAACAGAATCCGCCACAATGGCTGTGCGTGGCCCTGGCTTCCTAACTGATGTAGTTCACCCTCAAAGGGGACTCCGCCAAGGGGACCCTTTGAGCCCACTCTTATATAACTTCAGCCTTGACCCACTCTTGCACAACGCGAATGTCCGCCTTACTGGTGTCAATGTGCAAGGCCAAGAACCAGTCAAGATGTTGGCGTTTGCTGATGATTGTGCGGTTGGGGTATCTAACAACCAAGATGCACGAGCATTGGAGGATACTATCCAGGTTTACTACAGGGTAAATAAAGCTGCACTTAATGCCTCCAAGACTAAAATTATCCTCCTTGGGAGGTTCCAAGCCTGATGGTCACCAGCACCACGTTTCCCCCCTGCTTCAGCAGCTAACTCATGGGATCGCTTGCCCCGCCCACTCCCTGCTGCCATTCTTGTGCTCCCCTTCATGCCAAGACCCACTGTGGGTCCAGTACAACATTTGGGGGTGTGGCTGGAGGCGGGAGGGTACGACTCATTGGTGATGGAGTAACATATACTGGACAATGTCACAAAACGCATTGCATACCTTAGAGCCCACTAAACTTCCCACACATGCAGAGTTGTGCTAGACATCTCTATGCTTCTATCTAAAGTTTGGTTTGTGGCCCATGCTATCGCCTTTTCCCCATCTTTCTTCACCACATTATATGCCCTCCTGCAAAGGTGGCTGTTGTTAGGCCACCCACCGCCAGTGCTCCTGGATGTCTTGTTTGGCCCTCGCCATATTGATAGTATGGGTCTGCTTAACTTCGAGGCCCATGCTGCCAAAAATCTTGGTTCCTGGATCGCTGCAGTCATCAACCCTACGCTCTCAGCACAGCACTAATATTGCGCGGCCCACTTCATTTTCTCCTGCGCTCTGGGGCTCAGCAATCCTGCCCACCCTAATTCTCTGTTAAAATCTTTTGCCTTACATCCCTCTGCTACGGCCCACATGGGATGTTGCCCCACTTCAAACGATTTCTCCTCTCCATGCGGAGTGCTGAGTGGAGAGTTTACATCAGTGGGCATACCACCCAGAGGGGTCGCCCTACTCCCAGCTTCACATAGGAAGCACAAGGCCAAGCCGTTTTAAACAGTTTGTTACCAAGGGGGACCCCTATCATGGCCAGGGTGGATTATCTGGACATGTCGGACATTCCCCACTCCCTAGAAACCCAGAAAGCCATCTGGAAGTACGCCCATCACCCTCTTTTGCCGCCGCAAGGTTTGTTCCCATGTGTGGCGCTGCTTGAAATGGGTGTACCGTACTGCTGAGCTCTAATGTATCACACTCCTCATGTGTTGTGTGTGACCAATATGGGACTTTGGTCTACCTCCTGGAAGAGTGCCCTCCGTCAAAAGCAATCTGGCATGAGGTTCAACGTCTCTTTTGCCAGGATCAAACACAGCCCTTTAGCCTATTTAAGGACATCTTTGCCTTGTCCTTACCTTCCCATATACAACCTTCCCTCCAAGCCTTAGTGGTAGCAATTGCAATGTGGACTATTCACACGGTTGTCTAGGATCTCATTTAGGCTCTACCCCCACCATCCAGGAAACAGTACGCCGATTCCAGTTGCACCTCATGGACCACTTTCAAGCATGGTTGTTTGGTACCTACCATCCTGTCAATGACAGTTTGTCTCATTCTGGTTTCCAGTGTGGTTTATCACCTCAGACCCCTTCCTTTGTATGTGCTCACTAGTGGCGCAAGCCTCTACTCACGGTACCCCCCTTTCTTTACCTGGCATTCCCGTTGGCAACAAGAGACAGCATTAGCTTCTCTGGGGTGCATCTTGCTTTTCTTCATTTTTTTAGTTTACATATCAGAAGTGTCTGTCTCATCGTCGGCCTTCCACAGGTAAAATTTTAGAATTTAAAATTTAAAAATAAGCTTCTCAGCCTAGTAGATATAAATAAGGAATGTTTTATTAACTATTCAGTGAATAACCAAGTATCCCTAAGAAAAATCTTACCAACTGTGCCCAATTAAACTTCAATCAGCTTTAACATCAAAATATATCCCAACATTAGAACCAAACAACCTCTATAGTTCATTATGTCCGAACAATAAATAGTGGTATGACAGATATCAATATAGTTCCATTTTTAATTGAAGCTGAATAATATGGTCATGTAAAACCCAAAAGCAAACCTACCCTGCTTAAGCCATATGGCTCATGAGGTTATGGGCCTTATATGGAAATCCTTTGCACCTGGGCAAAGGTGAAAGAAGTTTTCCTAATAAGTTTGGGTTAAAGCAGAGCTTTAGTATAAAATAGCTATCATTCATGCTTTTATGCATGAAAAAAGGAGAATCAGTTGTCGCCTTTGCTGAGGATTGTACATTGAGGTCCAGGCTCTGTTAAAAATAAGGTGATTAGTCTAAAAGATGTTGTTAGTGCCATTATTAATGTCTTTGTCAAGAATTCATTATTAGCCATGTATATCAACTTTGCAAAACGCTTTTTGAAAAATGTTCTGACTTTAAAGGATCTGAGTTGGATGTGTTATTTTTTAACAAGACACAAACTACCAATGAGCTCAATTGAAGCCCAAACTTTTAATGGTTGATGGACATAGACCAAAGAAAGCTGAGCGACCTAAGTTAGCTAATGTTACAAAATTAATTATCTTGATAATGAATGAAGCAAGAAAAATTTGTCCAAGGAGATCGGTGAAAATACTTGTCAGCTTATATCCAAGTACCCCTACTGCCAATGAGCCTTTAGTACTTGGTAACTTTTCCTATATGATATAACACCTTACTTGTGCAATAGATACCAACAACAAAGACTTAAATGGGATTTTGAAGATGTTAGCAACTACTTTTTAGAAACACATGCTGAGACAAAATTCCCAGAGTGATTAAAAGCTGATGATGTTGATGACACCTTTTTGCTTGAAGGTACCTACCCCAGTTAAGTCTTTGAAACCCCAAAATCGTTGATACATTTAATAAAACTGGACAAATTATTGCCTTAAAGATTTGATCTATGTTAGAAAATGAAAATCCTTCTAGATATCAGGGATATATATTATGATAAAGCCCAAAATCTCAATGACAAGTTCTGCCATAAAGAATCCCTTACTCTTCCTACCAGATTTAAAAACAATAAATAAGATCAAAAGTTGTTATAAATAAAGTTAAAGTTATGGTAATCCTCAATAACAGCTCACTGATAATCTTCAAATCTTCAAATCACATTATAAAGATCAGATATAGCCTGACTTAGAATGCTCAAAGAATGTGGACAGCAGGTCTAAACAACACTAGCATTAACGCCTAGACTCCTTGCTTATATGAGCTGGCAAACTTGATTTTCATCCCCCACAATTAGATTTAAACAAAAACTATGATATGATTATTTTCACTCAGATTATGCTCAAATATGACGGCGTCATTAATTTAAAGAAAACGTTCCTCTCCTTCCTCATTTAAATAGCACTTTGGTTTTTGACAATAAAGATCTCATTGAAAAAGTATCTTGTCTGGCCGAGTTTCCTGATTCTGCATCATCTTGACTTTTTCTATCTCAGGATAAAAAATTTACCTGAATTAGTAGACGCTAATCATGGTATTCCTTTTATTTCTTAAAGAAATCTGATTTAATTATGGTGAGCAACAAGTATCTGTTACTTATATCACTATAAATATTTCTCAACATTGCTTTTTTAACATCAAGTATTGATGAATTTAACCCTCAGGAGCTAAGGTTCCTACTCAGAGTAATGGATTCATCCTAAAAAAATCCAATACCATTATTCTTGTGAATCTCATTAGCAAAGAGATTCTGGTAATGAAACATTTAGAGATAGGCAAAGGGATACTAGTAAAATAATGATATAAAGAAAGTCCATTATGTTGGCCACAGCATGATATGGGATTACCAGCTGACAACTTTCTTTTTAAACTTTCAAAGTTTACAATTACAATAATCTGAATCACAAAGAACATGAAAAATTCACTACTTTCTGAATGCTGACATTGATACCTTTTCTAGAACTAGACAACAATTTATTTGGATATCATTTTATTTAGATATAATTGATGTAAACAAAGCTATCTTTATTTTGTCAAAGCCTTCATGCAAGTCAAAAGTTGTAAGACAGATGAGAAAAGAGCTCAAGCAACTTTCAGACTTGGTTTATTAGTACCATACCAAATCTCTACTTAACTCCCTTCTACTTATTAAAGAAAGATAATGAAGGCCATTGGGGTGTGATGGCTTAACAGAAGTTATACAAACACTAAGAAGAATATCTATCATATTCTGCTCATTAATAACGCTCTTGCCCAACTATCTGGATCCAAATACTTTTCTTCTATGGATTTAGCCAACAGGTACTGGCATATGGATCTCTCCTCAAAAGATTAAGAAAAGTACGCGCTCTACTGCAATCAAGGCCTCTCTCAACCCACTTGAATTCCGCAAGGTCTTTGAAATGCTCCCTCCTCTTTTTTCAAGTGATGGACCGCATATCACAAGACTTTAAGAAGAGTTGTATGATTGTTATCTTAAAAATCATAGTGTTTTCTAAGATATTCATCAAACACCTTGAACTCCTTAAGCAAGCTCCTCAAAAATTGCGCAATTTTAAATATAAACCTAAACTCATAAAAATACTTTTTTGACATAAAGTAAAATTTTTTGAACATGACACTCTCACAAGGAGGAGTTTGTCTTATGTTGGGATTTTTGTTACCTTTCCAGCTTCCTAAGTTATCTGCTGGTTCATTAGGGGATAAGTACAGCTACAAATGAATTAGATATTGGTTGATATCAATTACAGGTTAAGAATGTTCTGTGATTTATTGGGTAATTCTCTGGGTTCAGATCTAGATGGTATCAATCTTGGTAAATGCTTAAGATCTTGTCGGGCAGAGTTGCTGACAAAATTAGGGCATCTGATAGTTGATCATTGATTAACTATCAGGTGTACCAATTGGGATTGATCAAGTATCACCACTGAACAATTGGGAATTGAATTAGAGGTTGTGAGGCGAGTGATGCCACCTGCAACAAGCAATTAAATTAATCAGTTGGTTTGAAACCTGTTATACTGGGTAAAGAGTCCCATTACCTAAGCAGGTCGCTTGCAAAATGTGGTTGGTTTGCTGTGATAAAGCGGGAAATGTTAGGGACACGTTTTATAGCTCTTTCCGTTTCAGTTCTTGAGGATTTCAAATGGAAAAATTCCTAACCCAATGGAGAAGACCATTGCCAGTAGAGACGTCAGAGGGAAGCTCAATGTCAACGGCTGCTGTTTCAAGGCTAAGGTGCCAAATGAGGATTTGGGCGCCAGATTCCATCTATAAATTCCCTAGAAATTTGTAATAATAGAAAAAGATTCTTCCATTTTAGAAAAAATTTCTATTCATCTTCAGTTAATTATTGTTGTGGTATACAATAATTGTGGACTCTTTTGTGTGCAAAAAGAGTAAGGATTGGATATCCTTAAAAGAGAAGCAGATCTTTACAGAAGATCTCTGCATACTCAGCGTGCCAAGAAGAAAGGCGGGAACCTCTGAATCTGAGAGAGGATTAGGTTCAACCAGAACATGTAAGAAGTACTTATAGTTAACATAATCAGTATTTATTGAATTATTACAGGTCTAGAGTTGGACCTTATTGGGTTCATCTATTCAACTAAGGATAATAGTTGTCATATTATTATTGCTCACATATCAATTAATTCAAGTAATGCGAATTGTGCACATACTAAACCTGTTTAGTTAACTTCTGGGAACTATCAGTTGAGCCAGTCTTTAACATTTGAGAAAAAAAACTAGATTTTAACATACTATATAATGTAAGTTTAAGCCATAAAATATGACTGAACCTTAAACCCTCCCAAAAATTCAGGTGTTTTTTGGCTTAATGGTGTATCAAAATCAGTATATTAAAGCTTACATAACTCTGTGAGCCTATTGTCCAATTATTAAGGGATTTACCCCATTCACTTGGTGTTCTAAACAATAAAAGATTTTTAGACTCTGATTAAGTTCTAAAAAGATAATTTAAATTATCCACACTGATTATGAAAAGCCTTTTATACTTTTCAATGAAGTATCAAATTATGCTGCAGGGGCTATTGTTATCAATTGAATAACTATTGGAGACACCCTTTATCTTAAATCAGCACATTCTTTCTATTGCCAAATGCAATCATAGCATAAATAAGGAATGCCTTTCCGTCATGATTGCAGTCAAACACTACTTCTTTTTTTGAATATAATTACCTTTACTGTTGTCATTGATTATTCCTCTATGAAGTGGTTTTAGAACTTAAAAATCTCACAGGAAGATAGGCTTAATGGGCCTAAAACTTCAAAATAGGACATGATGATCAAGCACCGCTATGGGACCCAACACATGAATGTAGATGGACTTACTCGCTTACATATCTTTCACTTATTGGCAGGGAGGCTTAAGGGTTACATGACCTTCTGATGAACTCTGATGTATGGGATGATATAAGTGAGCAAATCAAGAAGATTTTAATATAACATTCCCAAAATACTAGTGCAGAAGATGTGAAAATACACAAGAAAGTAGGCAAAAATGGGTTACCTTATCACCTCCCTTCAGAAATAGCACTGTGATTATGGAAGCCCATGCTTTCTGGGTCATGAAGGCGTGCAAAACCGTATTAATGTGTAAAACTCAACACTAATGAGAAGGCATCGTGGTTAGATCTAAAAAGGTCTAGTGGCTTGTCCTTCATGTAAAATTCAATTATTTCACAAGGCAAAATACCAATAACAGCCAGCCACCCCTCAACAGCCATTTTACAAAATCAGCTTGGACTTGGTGGCCCATTACTTCAAACAATCAGAGGAAATCGATTTAGGAAGAAAAATTTGCCATTTAGCTAAAAAGGTTAAGCTGTTGTTCCCCCAGCCTAAAATGATAAAGTCAAAGCCATGTTCTTAAAACGTAAATCTTTACCTAAATTGTTTTACCATAAGTTCTTCTATGCAATAATGAAATGAATCTTATGACCATATTTGTAAAGATCCTTGCTACTCTACGGGTGATCAGCAACTTTTTCAGCTCATTATATTCCTTCTATGAAAAATAACATAGAGGGTCAACTTCACTCTAGTTTTGATTTTACGCAAGGTGGTCACTTTAGATCCTCTACATTGGGATCAATATTTCCCTGAGCCCTCATGGTATACCATATTAGTTAACATCAATTTATCCAAGTGATACCATTTTTAGAATTTATAAAGCAAGAGCCTAGAATATAAAATTCACTGGATAAAGATGTCAAATCTTCTAAGTTTGCTCAGATAAGGCTATGAAGTGATTGACTCAAAATATCATTTAACTGCAAGAAGATTATATGATTATGGAAAAACGGTTACAAAGGAGGACCAAGCTACTTATGAGTCTAAATAAACTTTTCAACCTTCCAAATCTCAGTTTTAGTTTCATGATACCATAATTGAATCACTCTGCAAAGTAGCAAGATTTGGTTCTGTTTGTAAAAGACTTTTGTAACACTTATAAATAATGATAACATTCTTTCAAGTCTCTATTTATAGTTATTACTACAGATAGGTTATGTAAATGCTTTTTAGATCTCTATGCCCTTATGACACCTGAAGGGGGTAATGTTAGATACCTTGATAGTTTCCTTCCAGAGAATAATATTGAGTAAAAATTAGCTACCATGTTTGACAGCCCAGAGTATCTTAGTTAAAATTAAATTAGATACCCAAAATTCTAATTCTTTACTGATGTAAGTTTTAGTTTAGCTTGTGAGTGGTCAACTTTTTTATAAATTTTCTAAAAGGTATCAAGAAATGAATATATTACTAGCCAATCAGAAGCTAAAATCAGCAGGAATCAAAAAAGTGAGTTACTTTTATAAACCACCCAATTAAAAAAGGCTATTTAACTATTACAAAGTCATAATAATCTATGGCTGTCTGATTGGTTGATTACAGGGGAACTAAGAGGATATGACATTTTTTTGAAAGGGTTCTGATTGGCATAAATCAAAACCCTGTTCACTTAATTTAAAATGCGACAAATTGAATTATGGTTAAACAAGATTATAATGAGAACCTGGATTGAAATCAAGGAAATAATGAGCATGAGACATACCACCTGATACGGTGGATTGATACAATTACCAATAGTCCCTATGGAGGTGATCCAAAAGCTTTTTTGGATACAAAGTTATGCAATACTGGAAATAAGTGTGATATGAAAAGCGTGAGGTGAGCCAATTTCTATGTGTACTTACGCCTTGTCCATGTGGGATGGTAAAATCTTTTTACAATCAAGCATTCCCAATAATTTTTCATTAAGGGTTAATTCTTTAAATTCCTTTTTTATAGGTAGTATATACAACACTTTCAATACAAAAGAGTTAACGTTACAACATAATCTACCTTTCCAGTTGACAATTCTTACTGTGAATTATGGTTTGTTCCCATGTTTCAGATAGATTAAGAACTATACTACTTCTGCAGCTGCCAATATCGTAGAAATATTAAATTTAGTGACCAGCGAGTAGCTCACTTAATAAGAATTTACACAAAAAGTGATCTAGATTGAGGTCATTGTATCTTCTAAGGCGAAGTATGGCCAAGATGTTCCAGCCTCATGTTGATATGACCGCAAGAAGCCTAAAATAACCCCCTTAAGCGTGTTAAGAATTTATGGCTGCCAAAATCACTCTACTCATATATCCCACCTACTTATTTAAACAATTCTTTTGTCTCTAGAAGTGTATACATACCCTTAAATCTGATAAGGCTGTGCTTAGAAAAATACTATCTTGTTGTAAATTCACACCTCATATGCTTCTTAGGATATCAAAATACTTTGAATCCTAATTAGGGACAAACCACTTAAGCTGCTCACAGAATTGATTAAGTAGTTTTGAAATCTAATAACACAAGACGCTTACACTGCATAACGTCGCCATCACTAATGTTGAGCCTAATCTTTTTTATCTAACTTTCCTTGGAAATTCATTTCCATTAAAGTAGTATAGTATAGTATAGGTCCTTATGAGAAGATATTATGGATGGAATAGCTTATAGTTTTAAGGGTATGTATACACTTCTAGAGACAAAAGAATTGTTTAAATAAGTAGGTGGGATATATGAGAAGATATTATGGATGGAATAGCTTATAGTTACAAGGGTATAATTAGACTCTTATGTTGAGCTAAATGGCCCAAGTGAAATGAAACTTATATGAATAAACTTTACTCTAAGTAAAGTAATAAAACTTTTTTATAAACAAGTATGTGTCTAAGCAGAGCTGAAAATGAATAATCAAGCTTTCAATCGCTTTATTCTCATCAAGGGAGATTCTGTAGCTTCTTATATCACTTAAGTACAAAAAGTCTCGGATTTCATATGTCATGGAGCTGCTTACACTTGACAGGCTGCTGATTTTATAGTGACTGGCTTGAACCAGCACCCTCATCTGGCTATGCCATCACATCTCTGAAGCATATTCTAGGACTTCTCAATATTAAGGAAGCTTTGCTGGATATTGCTGATATTTTTAAGCTTAAATTTATTTAAAGTCTCAAAAAACCAGGGTCTAAAATTTAAATATATATTAAATATGCATATTGAATCAAGTTCAAATACTGTCTCAGTTTAAAAATCCTATAAACGAGTTTTATAAGAGTAAATTTGATCATGAAGATCTAGAAATATATAGTCTTTGTAGAGAAATGTCCCATTTTTTTGCTGACAAGTCTCCTGCTCATGAAGACCATACAACCCAAATTGCTCACTTAACTTTATCAAGAACTGCTCTGAAAATACTTGTTGGGTAAGTTGATATGACTGGATGATATGCTACCCATACTGGCGGATTGGAGGGGGAATTGAAACAAGTCTCAAGATTTATGAAAAGGGTATACAAATTATAAATAATCAAACTGACAACCATTTGGCGAATCAAGGGGAATTACACTGAGATTCAATATAAACAAGAACTTCTAGAAATGGAAAGATGTATAGAAGACTACCAAGCTGAGGAAGGATACAGCTTGGGGAACTAAAATATAAAGAGTCACATGGAGAATTAGAAAGGAGGTCTTTTTCTGATGATTAAGTAGTTGCTGATAAGTCTGTGATTTATATAAAATAAAGGTCAAAATAAGGGGCGATAGCTCCATATATAGTTTATTGAGTTTTATTAGAAAGTTGGCAATCTTCATATCATCCGATTTGGTTGCTCAGTGGCTAATACCCTGTGCAAACTGACTCAGCGGAATCAAGTCTATATGCCAAGAATCAACAACGCTCATGAAAAAGTTATTGATATATCAGTTACTATATCTAAAAGCCTCTAAAAAATTAGTTCCCAAACTAATGAATGCAGAATATGTAGTATTGCTTTAATTCTTATAAAATTTACTTATCAAAATTTTATAAGCCCAGAAGTTTAAAAACTGAAAGTGATCCTGACCATTTTTACCCTTTTGTTTCATCCATCAAACAAATTAAACCCTGATAGCAATCAAAGAACAAAACCCAGATACATGCCAAAAGCTGAATGATATATTCTGCTTAAAGATATCCTTGTCCTTCAACTCAGCTTTAGGAGGAAGTATACTAAAATACTTTGTGATAATTCAGAAAGTTAAGATACAGTATTAATACTACTTTCCAACAAATAAGATATCTTTAAAAGATCATTAAGACGAAAGATTGTGACCAGCTTGAAGAATAAAAATTTGGAAAAACTGGTCATAAAAAACATTAGGACCATTTGTTCTTGCACCTCTTTGCCAATTTGCAAAGTAAGGTTGTCATTTTATCACCCAAATTAGTTTGAGAGAATAACAATTAGGATGCTAATTGGCCCTCAGTGTAATGATCAAAGCGCTTACAGAATGCCACAATGCCTTAATATTATCCTGTAAGGATATAAAGTCCTTACTTGAGGATTCTGAACCTTTAGGAGATCAGAAACTGGTGGATTTGCACGTTCAAATGCAGTATAAAAAGTTTTGGAATTCTGAATAACAGAAACCCCATTTTAAATTATTATGAATAAATTTGAGTTTAAAAACCACTAATTTTGAATATGAGAGAGCTGGTCTGGCGCCTTATGATTTTACTAAGCGTTTGGAAAATGTTCCAGAAGAGGCCAGAGAAATTCTAGAAGCTTTGGAACCCGCATAACAGACCCCTAAATCACTTGGGTTTAAGGCGACATCCAAGCCGCCACTCCATTTGGTATTCCTGAAAAACCGAGTAAATCAAGTTTGTCTTCTAATATATACGTAAAGAAAATAAAAAACTTCTAAAAATATTTAGAGAAACATTGGAACATCTACTATATAAATAACTTGCTTATATGAATTCTCATCAGATCTGTAATGGCCATTGTGGCCTTGTTTGTCCTCTCCAGAAAACAGGCCCTTCTACAAGCCATTATTATTGCACTCACCAACCTTTAGGGTCTATTCTCCAGATGCAACAGCAGACAACAAACTAGGGTTCACTTCTCAGAATTTATTAATTCTTTGAACTATTACAAGGGCATTATTTTCATACTGTTTAGTTGTCAGCGAAAAGATCTGCCTATCATATTAGACGAAGTTTTTTACAAATTACTTTCATTGGCCTTGGTTATGATGAAGGAACCACGTGGAAAAGTCTTAACTGCTTGTTATGAACATACCACCACCCTCCTTATAGTTATCTTTTCAATCACGTTTCTTCTAAGGGAAGCCATGAGGCTTCACCTGACCCAAAACTTATTCCAGTCAGAGCAGTCACCAAAGCCTCATGTAAAATTACTCCAGGCCCTCTCTGCGGAGGCATTGATCATGATGCACAAAACCTTTGCTCATGTGAAACTTTAAGCCCAATTGACTGCATTGTCAGGAGGCACCGCCACAGCATGACTTCATTCTGCTCAGGTGATGGGCGCTTTGCCTCCATACCTCTCCAGCTGATTCACAGATCTCTTGGGACCTCAGTAAGCTCTACTAGTTTCTTTGGATGAATGCATTCAACTTTTGGTCTGAGCAGCCACGCCTAATGGCTCTCAAAGCGCCGCTTGGTCTGTATTTCTGTCTTTATCTCAAGGTCCATGTATGCCATCATATACGCCCACGTTTTCTACCCTCTTGCCCAGACGGCCAAGGTCACCTCTTTCTAATTCGTTAAGATGTTCATTCAGAGCCTGCGCCCTGAAATCCTATCCAAAATGTAGCCATTTTCTTAGGCCCACCTTAGAGGAGAGAATAGAGGTTGCCATTTAAGTGAAAGGGCAACTGGCCCGTGCACAGATGAAGATGTACACACCTGCCTTATAGGTGAAATTTTGTGGCTGCCGCACCAAGTTGGAGCCTACTACCATTTTACCCATACATTTAAATACGTCACAGTGACATCCACCTGTTCTAATCTTACTCCAGTGACCACTGCCCCTGATCCCCTTTCATCCTCTCTAGAGGATTGATGACCCCCGCCTACAATCTTTGTTCTACACCTGAACACTAACAATATAAAATAAGACTGTGTCATGCCTTACATGTTCATGCCCTTCACTCTGAGTTGCCTTGAAACGGGAACAATGGCTCCAAAGAGAAGGTATAGGACCTGGTAGACATGAGGGGCAGAGGAAACCTATTTAAGTGAAGGGTTAGCAACTGAAATTGAAATTAGATATGTACCGGAAAGGGAGCCCCCTCTTTGCAGATAACATCAAGTCATCAGAACGTGTGAGAGTAATCCTAGATTCTTCTCCAACAGGGTCCCCACCAGTTTTGTGAATCATTTAATGAGATAAAAACCTACCAAATTCATCTTACTGGCATGTGTGTTGACACCATTACTCTACGCAATTTAACTTGGAGGAGTTACATGTCACATTGCTTCAAAAGGGTGAGCTCGCAATTGTATTGGACCTCATAGTCACTGGAAAGAACAGATCCAAAATAGATGCACTCCAAACATAGCTACGACCAAAAATCCTGAGAAATTCAGGACTTTTGACCACATATTTCAGAGGAATCATTCTGCTGCAAACTCAACAAAGGCCATATATTTTCTCTTAGAGATTTAAGCCTGACGCCAAATTTTTTTGGGGTGCCCTGTTTACTTAAAGGACCCTTGTGCCAACGAGGTGCTTAACGTATACTGATAGATAGATAGAAAGAAAATGATTGTGACGTCCAAGTCCCATTAGTTTCACCTATTCTGTTATTTCCTAATGTAAGTGGGAAACTCAGACCATGCACAGATTACCAAAAGTTGAACGCAATATTTTGAATTTGATCTGTACCCCATTCCACTTTGAAAACAATTTCACAAAATGATTACTCAAAGACAAGACTTCGCAAAGCTAGACCTCATCAAAGCCTTCAATTTGGTGCTGATAGCAATTAAAACCAGCAATACGTGGTGTTTAAGTGCCATATAAAGGTGTCTATTTATCAAGTCATGCCATAATAGGTTGAAGGATGCTCCTGCAAATTTTTCAGCGCAAAATTGACCATGAGTTAGGGGACCTCATTGGGAAGTGATGTGTCATGTACATGGATAGCCTACTTATGTTCACCAAGTCCAAAGAGGAGCATCAGGTGGACATCCTGAAGGTTCTTTGGGTGATTGACTGGGCCAACCTCTGTTTGAAGCTGTTAGAATGCGAGTTCTATGAGAAATCAGTATTATTCCTATCTTTAAGTCTGGGGGAGCGTCCCCTCTGCTTAGACTGGACAGTGTTTCCTTCACTCAATAAAAAGGGTCCAAAGAGGGAGGCTATTCCTCTTGTCACATAGGGTGATCTAGCCCATGTGGTAGATGAGCGATAGGTAACAGCTCTCCCTCTAAAGATTCCCCCCTGTCCCGCACTTGCCTCAGCCAAAGTAATACAGCGAATTGAGAAAATTTGCACCCAAAATCACTGGAAACCGCTACACCAATGAGCTGAAAGGGTCTTATGAAGATGATGGCACCAAGCCCTCAAATTCAAAGTCTAAATGCATTAAAATTATGGTAACAAAACCTGTTGGATTTTTAGCAAGGGAGATGCTCGTTACTGCTTTGTTACCTAAAATACAAGAAATAGGGCAAATGAAACCACAAAAATAATATGAATAATTAACATAAAACCTAAAAAGTTGGTGTTTTATATGTTTATTAGTCCTTATGGGAGGTAAGAAAATGAACTCAATTCAGTAGTTGATATTTAGTTTTTAAGTTATTGAGGCTCAAAGTTTGACAGGCTTAGTAAAATCTGATTTAGAAAACATGGTTCCTGGCCTATTAGATCGAAGATAAAAATTTTTTGGGGGTAAAACTGACCCATGTGGTAACGATTTGATAATTTGTATCCAATCACCAGTGAGTAAAATCTTTTCACCTCAGCGGTGGTCTGACTTGGATGGTAATGATTGGTATTTTGGCAGTGGTTGGACTCAGATAGTAATGATTGACTAATGTTTACCCTATCATCCTCGAGTAAAATCTTTGTACCTTGGCGGTGGTTAGACTCAGATGGTAATGATTGGTTAACTCGCACCCAATCATTGATGGGTAACATCCTCTTGCCTTACAGAGGTTCTGATCCATGCTATATTATACTCCTCAAATTTGACCGAGGAGTCAGGGTAATCCTATTATTAATTATTACCTTTTTAAGCTGATTCTTATGGTAAATCATATTATTCCAGTTGTTAGGATTCCACCAAGAATCCACTAAGGTCTTTTCGCTGTGGGTACTCATATTGTTGATATCCACAATATTATCTATAAATTAGGCAGGTGATGGGCCAATCATAGGAGCAGAATTGAGAACACTAATACCTTCAAAATTCTTAATCTTAGATCAAAAAAGAGAATGTCTGACAATGGTGATTAACTTATTTGATCTTAGAAACTCGCCTTGTTTAAATGAAACAACCAACGGAAAGTCAATTTTTGGTAGGATATGTTCATAAGGAAACTATTTAATCAATTTTACCCAATCAGTGGGCATGAAAATATTTTACCTTGCAATACCCCTTCTGACCCTATAAAAGAGGCTGCCTCCATGGAGGTGGGTTGCACTAAAGTAGTGGTGGCCTGGGGAGGAACCTAAGATGGGTTCTCCTGAATTTGCCGCATAGTTGGCGCAATTTGATTACCCAACTTTTGGTAATTGGGCTGAGAGTTATTATTAAATTTATTGCCCCAATTTAAATGATTCCAACGAGAGATAGTCAGGGTCTTTAGGCCGATTTTGTCCAAATTATTAGCCAAAACAATCTTACTACAATATTAGACTTGTAATTGTCCAACAAGGCCTGATGGGCTCGCACATTTGATAGATGCAGAAAAAAGTGTCAAATATTCAGCAACACTCATTAATGGCAAAGAGCCATTGAAAATGTTGCTGGTTTAAAACTATCTTGAAATTTTTATAGGGACAAAGCCCAGCTGGTGCATACCCCTTAATCAGAATGTGTCTAGTAATGAATCCTCAGTTGAAATTGAAGATGGCATTGAGCCATTGAGCAATGATGTTGCTTATTCAAACTCCCCAAAATCTTTGGGGACAAAGCCTGATGGGTATGTGCCTCCATTGTGGACATTTGCTGCTAGCTTGAAACTCCCACCTCAAAAATCTGAATTGACATTTGATTTTACTCACTTGGCAGAACAAACACCCAAGCGACTGGGCACAGGTGGATTGGGTATCCTGAACCCATTCCTGACCAGTTGGGATGGCCCTATGTGGGGTGGCCTTGGGGATTTCCATTGCCCTTAGGCAAGACAACATCACGCTAATCGTTGGAAACGCAGTAGAACTGTGAGTCTGGAGTTTGAGGCATAACTGACAGCAACTCGGCCTGCCACCAACTCCTTCAAAGTCAGTTATGATAGAAATCATTTTCACCTCTTTCTAAAAGTTCTTCAGGTTAGGTCAAAATATGAAGGCTCAAACCTGTGCTTTGATAAGTTTTCCCAAATTGCCTACGATTTAATCAGTCATATAACACGGAGGAAATTGTTGGTTGGTTTTCTCAACTTCACTCTTATTAAAAATCAACCCAAGTAAACAATTTTTTGATTTATATAAAATTTTCTTACTGTGCTCCCTATGGCGTTAACCCTATGGCCTGTTGGGCCCCTACACTGGTTGGGCAATACCATCATGATAATAACCTTAGCTCCATCTCTATCCAACAGGGTTTATCATGTAAGAAATTTCTTGGAATTAAACACAATTATCAAAACCATCCTCCAACATGATATTAGATCCTGTGGGCTCATCTATCCCCACTTCATGCGAGATTCCGCCTCCTCGCCTCTGTTTTTGTGCCTAACCCTCACATGGAGTATCCCAAAGTAGCTATTCTGATGGTTTAACTCCATTCAGCAAGGCCCACTGGGTCTGGAGTTGCTACAACCTGGTTCATTGCCAGGTGCCTTTTTACGCTTGCAACGCACTGGTGCTTTCTTATTACATATCTCCCCATGCAATATAACGTTGTTCAAGCGGTAATGTCTATGGCATTCTGGCTTGCTTTTAGGTGCTTTTGCATCATGACTGGCAGGCAAGTTTAAACTTTATATGCCGTCTCCATGACAAAATCAACTGAACATTGTTTTCAGC
The DNA here is from genome assembly GCA_022478985.1 of Massospora cicadina. Lineage (NCBI taxonomy): Eukaryota > Fungi > Entomophthoromycota > Entomophthoromycetes > Entomophthorales > Entomophthoraceae > Massospora > Massospora cicadina. Next base: position 29,968 of record JAKSZP010002748.1, read on the forward strand.
CCTTTCCTCCCTTCACTTAGAGATGAGTGCTGAAGTGGTTACTCTTTACCTAATGAATGTGAAGTCAGTAGTTTGTCTCCTGCTGTTTTTTTGGTTAGTCGCCAATTTTGTGAGAAGCGTTTGAAATGCTTTTGAGGAATTTCTTTAAGGTATCAGGGCCCCTTTGGCCACTACTCCTCCCTCAATTCATTTTCAAGTAGGGGATCCAGATGTTTCTTCCTGAGAAATTATTATTCAGGTCCTTGACGCTCGTGCCAAGGTACATATGTTATCTGCTTTTGACCTGAATAATGGTTCATTGTCCAACGCCCAGCAAGGTGTTGCCCTTTTGAATGAAGTTGAAGGCGAAGACTGTCAGTTGGTGCGAGGACTTCAGTGTGCCACTAATAATGCAGGAGATCCTATCTCACCTTTTTAGCACTAGGTGGTCCCAACCTAAAGGGGGGATACACCGATCTCTGATCCTAACTCACTTGTCACAGCAGTATCAGCAGCTTGAAGCCCCCTGTGTCACATTCAGAACGATCAATTCAACTACTTTCTTTTATCACTGAAGCCCCTAGCTTGACCTCTTTAATTACAGCCTTCCGTGAGCAAGCCCCCATGCTTGAGCTTTCTAGTGATATGCTCCAAGTAATTTTCAAATCTGCATTGAATTCCTCCTCCGCTCATCATGAAGTTTGGTCCACCCCTATGGGGACATTGGTTCAAATGTGCAAGGATTAACTTCTATTAATGCATCTCTTCGCCATGCTCCCCATCTTCAAGTTGGGAACTACATGATTGGGTTTCCTAACAGAAACTTGAATTCTGTTCCCATTGTTGAACAAGTATTGGTACTGGTCCTAGAGTCATACAATGCCCCCACGCCCAAGTTGTATTACCCTGGCTCACCTGTCAATGAGTCACTAAAAGCCCAGATTGAAGAAGTTGGTTCACAAACTTATGCTCTTCCCAACTTTACTCCCATAAAAGAGCTAACCTTCCCACTGATTTGCTAGATATATCTTCAGTATCAGCAGAAATGACCAAATATGCCAATAAACAGAACTTCACCTATTTTTTATTGCCTATAAAAATTAGTATCAGAGCTCACCATGTGTCCTTTGAGCCTTTGTAGATACAGGAGCAGAGGGCAATTTTATGAGTGTAGAGCTGGCCTACCAGATGGAACTTGACCTGGTCTTGGGTCCCACAGTGATGGCTGCTTCTTCGGCCTCCCAGTTCTTGTACTTAGTATGAAGCCCAGTACCTTTCTTGTTTCATCAGTTTAGCTTTTGCAATAGGTTCTCCGCGTTGCCAAACTTAGTGTTTCTGGTGATTTTGGGGGTGGGTTGGTGGCGTCAGCAGCATGTTAGAATTAACCTCAAGTCTAATATGTTATTTGCCAATGGACAACGGAAGGCGAGTATCCCTTACTGGATGCACCTAAAAAGACTCAGGGTCATAGTTTGATTACTTCACTTGTTTCACCTGCGGGCATCCCATTGGATTTCCCTGAAGCATTGATGAGATATTGAAGTATCTTCAATTTCCATAAGGTGGACCGCCCCCCTCATATAAAGTTTGATTTGAGGTTTAGGACAACCGTGTAGGTTGTGAATATTAACTGTCCTTTGTACCGCATATAGCAGAGGAGGAGGCTGCTCTCAATGTATGGTTGGATGATATGCTTAAGAAAGAGTGGTTGTTCAAATAGACACCCCCAGTTGTTTCTCCCATTATCTTTGCCAAGAAGGCCGATGGTTCCCTTCTCCCCTGCATGAATTATGGTCACCTAAATAAAATCACAGTCCATGATCCCTACCCTTTGCCATTGGAACAGACAATTGCCCAAGCTATGCCAAGTAGCGTGTGTTATCTAAACTTGATCTTGTTAATGCCTTTAATCATATTTAGGGTGATGGAAGGTCAAGAATGGCTTACAGCTATCTGAACAAATAGTGGTATCTTTCATTCTCGAATAATGCCATTTGGGTTAAAGAATTCACCAGCCACATTCCAAAGAATGATCAATATTGTGCTGGGTGATCTCCGATTCACCTGCATGGTAGCATACATTGATGATATCTTGGTACACTCCCCAACACCCAAACAACATGAAAAGGACTTGGAAGCAGTAGTGGGTGCCTTCCATAAGGCGGGCCTGTTTGTCAAGCCTTCAAAATATGAGTTTTATAGGAAGTAGGTTACCTTTTTAGGCAACTTAGTCTTGAAAGATGGGTACACCATTCCCCCTAATAAGTTAAATGCCATCTGCGAATGGCCAATTACAATAAACAAAAGCAATTGAGAATATTTTTGGGCACTATCATTTTTTAAAATCTCCCCAGCCCTATCCCAGTTAGCCAATCCACTACATCTGCTCATGGGTAAGAATGTTCCCTTTCGTTGGAAGCCAGAGTGCCAGCAGGTATTTGAGTCAATCAAAGATGAGTTTTTATCACCCCCATCTTAAAACATATGGACCCCTCAAAAACCTACGTCATAATATGTGATGCCTCATCTGTTGTGGTAGGAGCAGTCTTGCTTCAGGAGCATGATGAGTTGGAACATCTTATTGCCTATTTTTCCTGAAAGTTCTCTCCCACTGAGCAGCCTTAGGCCATCTATGATAAATAGTTGGCAGCCACCGCATGGGCCTTTTATCATTGGTGACATCTCTTATAAGACGCTCAGCATGAGTTAAGAGTGCGCACAGGTCACCAATCTCTCCTTTGCTTTTGTAAGCCACAGAAATTGGCACATCGCCGGGTTTGAACCTACCAGGATTTGTGTAGTTTCAACTTCAAATACAAGTTTGTAGTAGGAGCGTTAAATGTACTCCCCAATTTTTCTCAGTCATAACCCTGCTCATTGCCCCACTGAATCAGATGAAGCGGATCTGTTCACAGTATTCCCACTACTCAAATCTTATCCATTGTACCTCCTGTGGTCTCGTCTGTGGACTTAACTCCTAACGCGCCTCTTATTTCACAGATCTTAGCAGCCCAAATGACCTGCCTTGAAGGCTTGGATCTTCTGGACTGATTCTCCTTCCAACTCAAAAACATTCCCTATATTCCTTGGCAGAGAGCCTTATTCATTTTTGGTCACAGGTTTGGGTTCCTCCTCTTCTTTGAGCCGGAGTGTTTAGGCTCATCAATCTCCCTCACAGTCAGCCGTCCTGGTAATAAGAAATGTATTGACTTAATCAAGCATACCTATAATTGGGCGAGCTTGTCAAAAAAACGTACCATCTTGGATTGCCAATTGTGTCACCTGTGCGTGGGCCAAGTCAGATCAATCAGGAAGGAATGGTCTCCTTCACCCTTTACAAAAAACTGAGGGTCCATGGACATCGGTGTCTTTGGATTATATTGTCAAACTTCCCTATTCTAATGTGTTTACTGCAGTGAAGGTGGTGGTTGATCATTTCACAAATTTTTCCTATTTATCCCATGCTCTTCCACCATAACTTCAGAAGAAACTGCCCATCTCTTTGTGCGCCATGTGTTATCTGTGTTTAGTTTCTCACAGGAGATTGTCAGCAATCTTGGGCCCTAGTTTACGGCGCAGTTATGGAATGAGCTTTTGGCGAGCTTGAAAATTAAGCCCTGTTCCACGTCTATATTATCCCCAGTAAGATGGACAAACAGAGTAAGTTAATCAGATTCTGGAACAGTACTTTTGCTGCTATGCTGCAACTGCGCAGGATACCTGAGCAAATGACCTTCCCTCTCTCAGTTTGCCTATAATAATGGAACGCATGCCTCTATGGGGTTTTCCCCATATGAAGCAACCTTGGGTTACAACACCTCATTTTCAATCAGTCTGTGCCTGCGCCCAGAGGTCCCAGATGCTGCAGAACATGCAGAGAATAATTGGTCCACCCAGTCCTTGGTTCAGGAGCATCTTACTAAGGCTATCAGTGACTACAAGCGGTTTGTAAATTGGAAGTGCCTTCCATCACATGAGATTGTGGTGGGTTCATATGTCATGCTTGATATGCATCATTTGAGGTTGCAGGTAACTTCTTGGAAGTTTGAAAGTAAGCATTTGGGTCCCCACTTGGTGGAGGAAGATTTTGGTAATGGCACTTTCCAGTTAAGATTGCCACCTCACTGGAAGAAACATCCATTCTTCCACGTATCTCATCTGTTCCCATTCAAGGGAACAAACCCTCAGATCCTGAGCTGATAGTGATTGAGGGTGCAGAGGAGGCCAAAGTGGAGGGCATTTTAGCATACTTCAGATCTTGGAGGTCATTTCAATATTTCATCTCTTGAAAGGGCTATCCAGCCTACAAGAACAGTTGGTTCAAGGCCTGAGATTATGCAAACTGCTTGGAACTGGTCGAGGCTTTCCACATTTCCCACCCCAATGCACCCTATTCCCCCTCAAAAAATTTCTACTTTATTGGCGATCAAGTTTCCAAAGGCTCACAAAAATGTAGCTCTCACGCAATTTCCCAGTGGTGGCGCCCCTCCTTTGGCAAAAAGGAAAGGTAATGTAAGTTAAGGGGAGCATCTCCTCTGCTTAGACCAGGCAGTGTTTCCTTTCCCCAATAAAAAGGGTCCAAAGAGGGCGGCTGTTCCTCTTGTCACACACGGTGATCTCGCCCATGTGGAAGATGAGCGCTGGGTGACAGGTCTCCCTCTGAAGATTCTTACCCCTGTCCCCAAACTTGCCTCAGCCAATTTAGTACATAAAATTGAGAAAATTTGCACAAAAAACATTGGAAACCGCCACCCCATGAGCTAAAGGATCTTTATGAAGATGATGGCGCCAAGCCTCAAAATTAAAGTCCAAATGCATTAAAACCATGGTAACAAGGACTGACGGGCTTGAACATTTGGTAGATGCAGAATTATTTGTTGAATCCTTAGTAATACTCATCAATGGCATCAATCTATTAAAAAATGTCATCAGTTCGAAACTTGCTCTAAAATCTATGGGGGACAAAGCCCAACAGGCGCGTACCTCTTAAGTTGGAATGTGTCTAGTCATAAGTCATCAGTCAAAAGTGCTGATGGCATTGAGCCATTGCTCTAATATTGCCTATTCAGAACTTTAAAAACCAATGGGTTTTAACTGGTTCACAGGTTCGCTTAACTACTGTTTCTGGAAATAAACATGAACTTGCTAATTGTATGAAGTCAATATGCTTATCCAAGTTTGGATAATTGAGTAGATTTGACCCTACTCTGGCGGATGATAATAAGTGACTTTGGCCTCACTCTGGCAAGATATAATAATCTAAGTGACTTTGGTCTCACTCTGGCATTGACACTTAGACAAAGGACTCTCTCACAAGAAGCAGATAAATTACAAGATAAAATAGGTATAAACTATAGGTCTAAGGTGTTTGTTAATATTAAAATAAGGGAATACTATAGGCGTAAGTATTTGAGGACATGTGTTTAGGGGTAAATTGTGGTAACCACAATGGTCTTGACATGCCTAGCTGACAAAAAAGAGATATTGGTTCAAGTTTTGGTAAAAAAATCCAGCTGATATTCATGAGGAATAGCGTATTTAAATCACCATTCATATCATCCCACATGTCAGCTACCAAACCCAATGATTTCCCATGAGGAAATGCCCATTTCAAGCTATTTACTCATCTCCAAATTGTCAGTAACAATTCCCTGATGAAATTGCAACCATAATTATTATTGGATATGATTTTATGAGAATTATGATTAACCATTTGGTCAGTTATTATTGCCGCCTAGATAACATAATTAAATTGTCATCTAAAGCTTAATCAATAAGCTAAATTAAAATATGCGAACCCTTAATTAAAATAAATTGAAGCTTAATTAATCCTAAGCTGGATAATGTGGTCATACAAAATTCCCACACATCCCCCCGCTTGACCAGATTATCAGCTAAAAATGTCCTCTTCCAATACTTCACACTATGAGAAAATCCTGGACAATCTATCTTAAACAGACACCTCCCTTTTTTGAGCAATGTCACAAACTTCCCAAAGAGGTATCTTTCCCTTCCTGCCAGGTCTAACGCCTCAAGTCAACTTGATTTGGTTATTTCTTCATCTGCGATCCCCACAAAAGTACCTATTTTTGAAGAAGAAATAGGGTTGGACGTCTCCTCAATAAATTCGTGGCCTATAAAACCAATATCTCCTTCTGTCGAGCTTGATTTCTGAATCAAATTTGGACTTGGCTCCATCAGTTCTGAATTCAGGGGTTGCTCATGAGCCCAATGAAGCGATTTCCCTTGATTTAGATCAATCATTCCTTATTGAGCCAGATATTCTCCCTGAGTTCCTTTTTTGGATCAGCTAACTTTATCAACCAACAATCTTGACTACCAAATTGGCAATCAATAATGATGATCATATTGAGCTTCCATATCAAGAACTTAGGGGTAAATTGCTTGAAGCCCTTATCTTTTTTTGCTTCTTGTGACCTTGATAATTTGCTCGACCAAAATACTTCAACTTATACACTTCAGTTCGCAGGGCAAGTACTTTGCATATGGGCCACCTCACTTCCCACTTCCCACTTCACCAAATTTCCACCATTCCTTTCCTTTTTGCTTCCAGGAGGCCCACAGCCGCCACCCCCAAGATGCTGTTCGTTGCTTGCACAATTACTTCACAGTGGGGTCTATCCAGCGATGCCTCCCATTAATGGCAATAATCGGGGGCATGGTTTGACAGCTACCTGAACATCTTCCTTGTTCATTATTCTCTCATATGGCAAGTGTACTTGATGAAGCTCATTTTCAAGCACTTCACACACAGCTTCCAGCGCCTGTGCCATATAGAGATTATATGGACTTATTTGCAGATTGTATTTTCTTGCATTGTTGTTTTCCCCCACAATCTGGTGTTTCTTGCCTTGCTAATTCAGGCATTCCATTTACTCTTCCAATTGTTGCAAATTCTCAAAATTTCCCTTGGGTCCAAAAAACTTGGTTTCACGTCGCTTTAACCCTTGCTAGCATCTGATCACAGATTGACTTCAGTGGCCTCTTTCATAATATTGTCATTCAACTTTCTCCCCCAGAGGCGTTGAAGAAGAGCTCGCAATTTACAACCCAAGGCTTAAAAAATAAAAAAAGATAAAAAAATTCTAAATATTTTAATTAATTGCTCTTTTTTTCTTTTTTTTTTTTTTTAGAAAATATAATAAAACTCACTTTAACATATGTATTTATAACTATATTTTTTATTATATTTTTAGCTTATTATTATTATTATTATTAATTCCAGGGGGTGTGGCATAGTTGGGAGGGCGTCCTACTATCACCCCTCACATCATGAGTTCCAATCCCGTCATATCAGAAATTGCATTAATTGAATTTCTGTGCCAAGAGGATATCAATACATTTGGATTCATGCACCATGCCTTGGTCTGACCATGCAAATTGGAGAAGTTAGATCATGTACTCCTGGCCTATCAGAACATGTGCAGGAGGGTTTTACCCCCAGTACTTGGGTTTTGTCCTCCTCTCCTATATTTTTCTCCCTACTTCCTATTCTCTCTATTGGTGCAGTATATTTGTCCCAAGGTTGGCCCACCTCAAATAAAATTATTATTAATTCCATTTTTTAAGAAATTTGCTGTGTACCCTATTAATCACATGACCGTTGGACACATTTTTGATCATGTAGGCATCATTTGCTTTTTTGGCAATAACCTCAAATTGTCCCAACTATAATGCATCTAGCTTATTTTAGTGACCAAACCCATGTGTATCACAATAGGCTACTCTTTCTCCAATGGCAAATTCCCTAAGATTGGATTGACTCTTCCCATTGGCTTTTTTGGCCTGAACCCTTCTTTTGATCGTAGTATCATAAGCTTGAGATTGGAGATCCACTATTATATTCGTGAGCTGATATAGGTATTTATCTGCACTCATCCCCAGAGTCAGATCCACTGCTGAATATAGAATTGGTGGCAATGATGCCCTACAACAATATAATATTTCAAACGTCGTTTTTCCCATAGCTGAATGAAAACTGATGTTGTACACAAATGTTACCAAGCTTAAATAAGATGCCCAGGATGACGTTTTACCTGGGATCAACTTTCTTAGCATAGCAGCGAGTGTTCCATTGACTCATTCAATAACTCTGTTTGTTTCAGGCTGATAGGGTGCAGACACCACCCCTTTAATTCCCATTAGATCATTTAAGTGTGGAATTACAAATGAGGTAAAGTTTGTCCCATTGTTGCTTAGTAACACTTGAGGACACCCGTGCCAATATATCACCTACTTCAAAATATATTTGGTGGTACTCAGGGCATCTGCTCGGCTCAAGGCTCAGGTTTCAACCCACCTTGTAAGGTTGTCAATCACTACTATGATATAACGTACCCCACCTGTACTTGCACACAATGGTCCCATAACGCCAATTGAAACTGTGTGCCACAAAAATCCTGGCTTCACCAAATGGTAATTTGTAACGTTCTTATGTGGCTTATGAAGTTGACACTCCACAAAACAGGTAATATAATCAGCAACATCATAACTCATGGATTCCCAATAATAGTATCGCCTGACGTGTTCAAGCATTTTCTTTAACCCACCATGTCTGACAACCTTGTGGGCAGCTCAAAAAATTTCTATATGTTTGAAAGGTTTTGGAGATAAAAGCCTTTTTTCATCCATTAATTTTTTAATTGGCCATTAACAAATTCAGTTTTCTTCATTACCTTTTTCAGCGCTTTTTGGATTTCAACTGGTTCTTCTTGTAACTCCCCATGGATCATTCACTTGAATAAGTCATCTGCACAATTTTGCATAGCAAAAACGACAGGTAACCTTGATAACCCATCAGCGTTTTGATTTTTTTTCTTCATCCCGATGTTCTATCTCAAAATCATAGGCCTGCAACTTTAAAGCTCACCTCGCTAATCTCCCTTATGGTTCTTTAAGGTTATGGAGCCAACAAAGAGAGGCGTGGTTGGTTACAGCCTTGAAATATGTTCCATGGATATAAACTCAAAATTTTTTCAGGCATATATAACCACAAGACACTCTCTCTTTGTAACTGTATAGTTCCTCTCAGCCTTTGACAAAGTTTGACTGACATATGCCACGGGGTGTTCATCCCCATTTTCGTCTACTTGGCTAAGGATGGCTCCTATTGCCATCAGCAACACATCCGATTGAATAATAAATGGCTTCTCAAAATTTGGATATTTTAAACTTGGACTCCTTTTCAAATGTTTCCTCAATTAAGTGAATGCAATCTGAGCCTCATCATTCTAGACAAATCCCTTTTTTGCTTCCTTCAATAGATGGAAATGTGGATCATCTATTTTTCAAAATCCTTAATGAATCAACAATAGTAGCTGACCATTTTAAGAAAGATTTGCTTATCCTGAACGCTCTTAGGGACTGACATCTTTCTAATCACTTCTACCTTCTGTTATTGGGTCTTGAGCCCCTCTGAATTGATTACAAACCCCAGGGACTTATTTTCCTCTTTAAAGAAATGACACTTTCTTGGCTTAAATTTGAGATTTGGAGTAGCCAGTCGCTTAAATACTTCCTCAAGGTGGTGTAGGTGTTCAGTGAACGTTCAGCTAAACATATTAATATTTTCCAGATAGACAAGGACACAGAACAGCTTCATATCTGATAAAATTGTGTCCATTGCCCGTTGGAATGTCGCTGGGGCATTACACAAGCCTTGAGGCATCCTCGTCGCTGGTACAACCCTTGTGCTGTGATAAAAGCACATTTTTCTTGATCCTCCGGGGGCATATCTATCTGCCATTAACTGGAGATTAAGTCCATAACAAAAAAACTTGGCTCCTCCTAACTGGTCCAATACATCATCAATTCTTGGCAGGGGATATGAGTCCTTTTTCATGCTTTTATTCAACTGACAGTAATCAATTATGACTCGATTCAATCCATCTTTCTTTTTAACAATTAATATAGGACTCGCCCATAGACTGGATAATGGTAATAGCATTCCATGCTCTATGAGTTTTTCAATTTCTTCAGCAACAACTGCCTCTTCTGCTCTAGACCTTTGAATAGTTCTCAATCAAATTTTTACAGCATTCCTCAGTATTGACTCAGTGCAAAACATCCTTTGCGCACCCAAGATCATGGTCATCCTTGCGCAAAAATAATTTGGTACTTTTCAAATAATGCCAGAACTTCATCTTTCTGACCCTCAGTTAACCCAGCTAACTGATCTCTTTCAATTAGCATGTGGATATTCCCATCAGTTTCCTTTGGTAATCCTAATTCATCTAATTCTCTGAATTCATGCAAGGAATAAATCTACAATACTTGTTTTAACTGGGCGAATGCAACTAATTGATGCCGTTTAACTTTTATTGGAGTTTTCCCCATATTGGCCAAAAGGGCCCAAATCTCCTCATGACTGGGGTTTAAAACCCTGGGGCTACCCAAGGCTCGATCCTCAATTGTTGCCAAAGAGCTTCAAAATTTCCAAATATAACTGTTCTGGTATTTCAAAGTCAGTCCAGCCTCTACAATCTGTTGCATTCCCAGCTGAATTATGACATATTCTTTAGAACATATTGGAATTCCACGATTTTCATTTACATAATTGCGTAAATTCTGGATTTTCTTCCCTTTCAATTTGTAACCAATAGGTAATATCCCATCCTTATAGACTAAATTGGTGAAATTTATTTCTCTTATTAAGGGGTGCCTTCCCCTCCCGTTGATAAATCAGCGGCAACATCTGCCCCAGAATTGTTAAAGTGTCTTCTTCAAAATCACATTTGACCCCATACTTGCACATGAAGTTGGTGCCAATGAGGATATCATAATTCTGGTTGGCCAGGACAATCGCTGGTGCTGATACAACTAAGGATCCAAATTATAGTGGCAGAGTACTATAGGCCCCACAGGAAGTGGTAGGGTTAGGGCCAGCTGTCCCATACTGCTTCCTGTGCTCTAGATCCAGTTTGGCTTTTAATCTCTTCACTAATTTGGTGGATACTATATTGATTGGCGCTCCGCTGTCAATTATTGCCCTGACAGGAAATCAGTTTACCAAAATATATGTATAAATGCACTCAGAAAAATATGATAAGCTATTTTTACTGCATGTATGATGGATTCATTGGCCAAATCCAGGGTATGAATTAGCTGAGCTGATACTAAGGAACGTTTCTTGAATTGTACCAATTGGAATTAATATATTGACTTCATCTAACTTGGCATTCAATAAATTGGTATCATCATAAGCATTTTGTACTTTCTCCACTATTTGTCAGGCATACGGGAGAGCTACTTCTTCTACAATTTTGGGGGCAATCCCTTTAATTTTGATCTTGTTATCACGTTTACATCTTGATAGATAATTTGATGAAGAGGATCTAACTCAGGATCATACGCAATTAGATCCAACTTGTCCAACTTGTATGATTTATCTGGGGTAACTTGGTCACCTGCGGTTCAAGATTGTCCCCCATTAAGACCGCATTGTCTTTTTCCGGCTCATTGGAAATTTCTTGTTTCTCCTTGTGCTGGACTAAATTAACCTGATCCTTTGGTTTGCGTTGTCCACAGTTATTGGCGAAATGACCAGGGTGTCCACACTTATTGTAAGTTAACTGAGACTTATTGAATGGTCTAGATCCTTCATACTGTTTATCTTAATTCCCAAGATTGTTGAAATCTCTGGATTTGTTGGGGAATCGTCCTGGACCCTTATTATTGTTTGACTGGTTATTCAGTTTGTATGTCCGATTTGGCGCTTCAAACGTTGCTGGCAAGACCTTTATATGTTCTATCATTTGGGAAATGGTGTATCTTCTAGTAAGAGTGGATGACATCATTTGGTGCAATTCTTGGTGAGGACGCAATGCATTCTGCACCGCAATTCTTCTATCAAAAATTAGTCATCATATTAGCCACACTGAGGATTTGTGCTTCCTCATAAAAATGATCAGCAAATGCACCCACTGTTTCATCCTTCTTAAACTGAATTTCCATAAATTCTTGCTTCTGGGCTGACATCTTATAAGGACAACCAAATTCTATCAGAATCACCTCCTTTGCCTCCTTATAGCTCAAGTTCTCCCCACAAAGGTAAGGCAAAACTAGATTTTGGCAATTTATGACAGTGACAGCTTTCTGTGGGTCACTATAGCCATACATGGTCATCTCAAATAAATGTAAGAAGGCAGGCGCATTATCCCAATGGAAAATGGGTAACTTTGGAGTGCTCTTAAAATCTTCAATGATGATTGGTGCAGTATTTCTAATTGTAATTTGGCCAGGCACGGGAGTTGTTTCAGGTGTAACTTCAGGAGGTGCCGCAATAGTTGGGGGCATTTTCTGAACAGGTTGGGTGATACTTTCACCACAACTTTATACTTTGATAGATGCTGACTCATCCTCAATTAAATTCGCCTCATGGTACTCAGCTCGTGAGCAATTACATCTAGAATCTTCTAGGTCATCCAATCATAAAAGGTTTTTTTTCCTCCCAAGCCAAACGTTTTTTGTTCATTTTCCCAAAATTGATGATTTTTATCAATTTCCCCCTTTAAAGTGGCTTTCAAGGTTTCAATTTCCTTCTGCAATGTGCCTTCTCGTTTTTTAATATTGAATAAATTCTCATATAGTTCTTGATTTTCCTTTTCATATTTGATTATTTTATCATCTAATTTGATGATTTTAAGCTTTAAGGAATCTAATTCAGATTGAGTTACCAATTCTAATGCATTCTTATTGACAATTTCTATCTCTGTACAAAGCTTGTAAATTTTGGCTCTCATTTCCTCACTGAGATTTTCAAAATTTTCTCTCCATCTCTATGTAGGTAATCTTAATTGCCTATCTCCCAATTGATTAAATTGAGCATGACCATGTGAGTTTTGGTGTTGGCAGCAGCCATTGGCACAGCTGCCTCCTGATCTCGAATCAAATCAGCGATATTTGATTCAGCCAATCAGCAGTGTTTATCCACATCATGTTTCCATCAGTAATTGAACCCAATTTGGTTGATAATCTCTTCAACTATCCTTTAAAGTTTAGTATTCAGCTCAGCCACCAGATTCTTAATTTGGGTGTTTGATTGATGAACACACTGTGATGTGGAATCCAAGCCAGCGCAAATCTACTAAAAACTGAAATCTAATTGTTGCACTAACGCCTGCTGTTGTACATTGTTGTTTTGAATGTACTCAACTAGATCTGCAATCTCTTCCTGCTGCTGTACTTGATAGCTCTCATATCTTGGGTAGTTGGCTCCAAATACTTGATAATATAATCGCCAATATTACCAGTGCTTCACAAATATCTCACTGATGTCAAAGTGTTCATATTAAGTAGATTTTTGAAGTGTCATCTTTGCTCTTCCTGATTAGTTGTGTGGTGGAATAATCCACAGCTTTGATCCAGAGTATTGGTTGGCAAAATTTGAAATCCTCTCATCAGGATATCACTAATACTGGGTAAATTTTCTCAGATTTGCTCTGAAGGTGGTTTGTAAATTGTTATAGCATTCTCGTTCACTCCAATTGTTGATAGATGGATATATTGGGTATCCACCAACATACCCACCTCTAATTGGATGTTTCCTCCCTGGGCTACTGATGATCCTGACTCCTCATTTCTTTGGTGCTCCATATTAGTTAAATAATTGGCATTATTAGTGTCATATAAACTTGACTCAATCCCTGTAGTGAGCACCACGTGTAAAAACTAATGGGTTTTCACTGGTGCACAGGTTCACTTAGCTACTGTTTCTGGAAATAAACACAAACTTGCTAATTGTATGAAGACAATTAGCTTAGTCAAGTTCAGATAAATGGGTATATTCAGCCCTACTCTGGCGGATAATAAGTGACTTCAGCATCACTCTGGCAAGATATAAGAATTCTAGCGACTTTGGCCTCACTCTGGCGTTGACACTTAGACAAGGACTCTCTTCAAAAGAAGCAGATAAACTACAAGATATAATAAATATAAACTATAGGTCTAAAGTGTTTATTAATAGTAAAACGAGGGAATACTATAGGTGGAAGTAAGAGAGGACATGTGTTTAGGGGTAAATTTTGGTAACCACGATGGTCTTTGCATGCCTAGCTGATGAAAAAGAGATATTAGTTCAATTTTGGGAAATATTCCAGCTGATATTCACAGGGAATAGCATATTTAATTGCCATTCATAATAGCCCACATGTCAGCTACCAAACCCAACGATTTCCTATGAGTAATTGCCCATTTTAAGCTAATTTACTCATCACCAAATTGTTGGCAATAATCCCCAAAAAAATTTGCAACCATAATTTTCATCAGATATGATCCTATGAGAATTACAATTGACCATTCAGTTGGTTATTATTGCCGCCTAGATGACTATTTAAATTGTCATCTAAAGCTTAATTAATAAGCTAATTTAAAATATGCGAACCATTAATTTAAATAAATTGAAGCTTAATTAATCCCAAGCTGGATATTGTGGTTATATATATTTCCACAAGAACTCCCCTTGAAATCTTCAGGGACAAAGCCTGATGGGTATGTACCTCCATTGTGGACTTTTGCTGCTAGCTTGAAACCCCCACCTCAAAAATTTGGATTGAAATTTGATGTTATTCACTTGGCAAAATAAACGCCCAAGTGACTGGGCATAGGCGGATTGGGTGTCCCAAACCCATTTCCAGCCAAATGAGACTGCCCCTATGTGGGAAGGCCTTGAGGGATTCTCATTTTCCCTTCAGGCTAGATGCCACTGCGCTAATCATCAGAAATGCAGTAAAACTGAGTCAAGCGTTTGAGGCCTAACTAACAGTAACTCAGCCTGCCACTAATTTCAAAGTCAGCTAAGATCAAAATTGTTTCCTCCCTCTAAAAGTTTGTCAGTTTAGGTCAAAATTTGAGGGCCCAAACCTGTGCTTTGATGAGTTTTCCCAAATTGAAAACTATTTAATCAGTCATATCACAGTGAGGAGATGTCAGTTGATTTTCTTAACTTAACTATCCATTAAAAATCTTCCCAAGTAGACAATTTTTGATTTTTCAAATATTTTTTTCTGGGCTCCCTACGGCGCTAACCCTATGGCCTGTTGGGCCCTACACTGGTTGGGCAATACCCATCATGATTGTAACCTTAGCTCTATCCACAGCCAACTGAGTTTATCATGTAAAATTTCTTTGAATTCAACCCAATTGTCAAAACCATCCGCCAACATGATATTGGAATCCTGTGGGCTCATTTATCCTCACTTCATGTGAGAATCCACCCCCTCACCTCTTTTTTTGTGCCTAACCCTCAAATGGAGTATCCCAAAATAGCTAGTCTGATGGTTCAACTCCCTGTAACAAGTCCCACTGGTCTGGAGTTGCTACAGCCTTGTTCATTGTCAGGTGCCTTTTTACGCTTGCAACGCACTGGTGCTTTTTTACTACATATCTCCCCATGCAATATAACGCTGTTTGAGAGACAATGCCTATTACATTCTGGCCTGCTTTTTGAGTGCTTTTGCATCCCCAACTGGCAGTCCTGTCTAAACTTCATATGCAGTCTCCCTGATACTATTGAGAAGTTTTACTCAGGGATTTCACTGCCCTTTTCCAAATTAATCTCAAAGCAGTAGAGTAATTTTCTTTTTGAAATATAGAATAGAAAGCCGCAATTTTTAGTCAAAGTAAACTTTTTACGCCAATTTAACAAGGACTTTTCTAAGAAGGCTGCACCACTAATCATAATGACCTGTAACATCTGTCAATGAGGTAAGGAAGAGGAGCTTTATTGCCAGGCCATCAAGGGATCTTTCTTAATTCCCCTGTCCTGGCACACCCAGACATTAACAAGCCATACATAGTGGAAACTGACACCTCAAACTTTGTAATCAAGGAGGTTATAATGGATTTGGCTGATAAGAATTAGACTGGGCTCCCAATCAGGGTGTGAAAATCCAGTGGAGAGCCCAGAATGCCATAGGCACAGAGGTCCAAGCGACTTGTAGGAGAGGAGTTCTATTGGGGATGTGAGGAAAGTAGAAATTCATTAATGTACTAAAGGCCCTTAAGGCGAACCAGATAGTTGCAATGGAGACAATCTTGAGCCTTGTGGGGGCAACTTCAGGAGCGGGAGAGGCAGGTGTCATGGTTGGATGACTTAATAGTGGGAATTATGCTAAAGATAAGGCTGGGCGACAGGAGACACAGAAGGTGAAACTTCAGGCTCTTCCTGACCTGAAACACACATTAGATCAACGCTGGGTGCAAGACAAGCATTCCCAGGTTGATACTAATGGGGTGCAAAACGCCCAGCCTCTTATCTCGGCCCAGCCCTGAAACAAACGATTTAAATTACAAACAAAGATGGTTCAATTTGGTTGATTGGAGAGCAAGGGTCCGATTCCCATTCAAGTTATGAAATTTTAAGTTCAGATAAAATATGGCTTCAATCAATTACTCGAGTGGAGGCACTTTCAGTGTATTTTTATGAAAATGGACGGAAGCGTCTGTTTAAAGGAGCATCAAGGCTTGGGCGCACTTCTGCAGAACCTGAATTTCCCTGGCCCACTTTAAATATGTTTTTTGTGACCAACATTCCTCGTTGGTCAACTTTCTTAAATAAAATTATCTGTTATTTTACATTTTACTTATGGTTCCTTGGGCTAACTTGGTGGCGGACCTCTTTGGGGAGGTCTCCAACTATGTGGGCCACTACCTTTTATCGCAATTTACTAAAATCCCAGGTGCTCCCTTAGGCCGCCCAGGTCCCCTCCAGATTGAGGCACACAAGCCCCCTGATGCCAAGATACACTTGATTATGAGCTCCTCTCTGGGGTCCACTCAAGCTGTTATGTTCCTCACTTACCTGGTACTATATGTTGCGCTCTACACCCTTGCCTGGGGTACCTTTTGCACAGGCACCGTTCAAGGTGTCTTTTTCCCTTTCTCCTAATGGCTAGTTCCCTAGCAATGTGGGTTTGCATCCCACATCACCTTGCTGGGAATGAGAGAGTTACAGACACTCTCTTGACAGCAGGGAGGATGAGGATTCCTCTAGGTTTTCTGGTTGCTGGCCTTCAGATTCGAATAAGTGATCTTGCATGCTGGCGAGGGGTGACACAAGGGCTGTTGCATATTTAGGGGTAAAATTGGAGGGGGATGTGACCCACGAAGGGGGTTGGGGCTGAGCTTCCACTGAACAGGGTGCCTCAGGCCCCACAGGTGAGCTGAACCATCAGAGGGTGTGCCCAGTATGGACCCTGAGTCCACGAGTGGCAGGGCAGAGCCACTCTGGTGCTGTTCCACAGGGGAGCAGTTTCAGAAAATTCAGCATTAGAACGGATGGGAGGGTTTGCGTTAAATGGATGTGCAATATCAAATGAGACAGCGGTTTTGTTGTTGGAGGCAGTCTATTTTATCACATTTATGATCCACTGCCACATGGCAGGGTCGAGCAACTGGATAATCCATTTGGCAAACATAGGGATAAGGAATTGGACTACAGTGCGCTTTGCCAGATTGATTGGTGGAATTTTTAGTAAAAAAGTAAAGAGGCTGGAGGCTACGGCAAGCTGAATGGGGTATTTATGGTTTATAGAGCGCAAAGCATAAGAAGATAAGAGAATGTACTGACAACTGCCTCTGGACAGAGAAGTTGCTTTAATTATTGGGCAAATAGCATAGTGGAGGAGTTAAGGGATTGGTTGTTTGAGGTTTGGCAGTGGAATTTGGTTGGCTGGTGGGGAGGGGAGTGGGGGGATATCAAAATCTTGTCAAAAATCGAAAAAACTTTTGCAAATTTTTCAGCATTTCTGGGACCAAACCATGTCAATGGTGATGATCTGGGCCCTAATCATCTGAGTTGGCCTGTTTGTATGATTCAGATTTTACGGATTCGCCCTGGGAGGCTGTGGCCACTGGTCAGGGATGTTCAAGAACTGGTACAAGCTCTCAATCGGGCTGTTTGCATGATCCAAACTTCCCATATCCGTCTCAGAGAGTTGGGGCAACTGGTCCAAGCTTTTTGGTGCTAGGTTCAAAATCCAAATCGTGCCCCAACCTAATTTTATGGTGCCAGTCAGTCCTGACTAGCTCCCCCAGACCAGAATTTTCATAGTGGGCTCTGACGTTGGTGCAAGCTATTTCCTCCAAATTTTGACATAGTTTGTCTGGGGAGTGGGGGTCCCAGAGGCCTGCCCATGGCCCCTAGCTTGCGCAATCTCTCCTGCAGACCCCTTCTATTAAACTTATCAGGGTTAAGGAGGGGGAAGGGGTGGGAAAAGGTTATCCTTGGGGGAAGAGCAGTCACCCTGCGCTCATCCACCACATGCGCCAAGTTGGTCAACTGTGACAGGGGGTCCACTTGGGCCTTTATCCCCTTAATGTCCAGAAGGGATGTTGCTCCCTATCCAGTTTTAGGGGCTGATCTCAAGGACTTACGGAGGTCCTTCTGCAGAAGGAGAATCTGGAGCTAGTCACCCAGGTGGCTATATCATAGGAAGATGATACTGTTAAAGATAGACTATTTAGTTTACAACAAAGAGCTCTTGGCCATTTTATCCACACTATAGGAATGGCAGCGCCACCTTTTATAAGCTTATTACTCTTTTTCTACTAGGATAGACCACAAGGCACTTTAGTTTTATAAGAAATTAAAGCGGATTAACCAATGGAGGGCCTGATGGAACCTAGATCTGGTTCAGTACAATTTTAGGATTGAGTGCAAAGAGGAGAGCAATGTGTTACCCAATTTATTATGCTAAAACGTGAAGATGGCTTAATAAGGAGGACTTGATGCTTACAACACCGCTATAATACCCCTAAACTAGTTTGTGGATATTTAGAGTGACAAAGAAGACATTATGGGCAAGATATGAGCAGACCAACGATAGTAAACCTACATAAATTATTGACCTGAAAATTTCATGCAAGGAGAGATAAAGTAAGGCATACAAACTATTAGAAGGTGAAAGGCTTTATGATCCACAAAGATAAGTATGATTCCTGACTCACAAGCTTCAGGAGGAAGTAATTATGTCCTGTCATACCATCCTTTTGATGGACATCCTGAGTAGAGAAAACATTGGAGTTTCTGTCAAGGAATTACTCATGGCTAGGAATTAAGAGCACCATATGAGGCCACATAACAATCTGCTTCATCTGAAACTGATCAAAACATTCTAGGAGTTTAATGGTTGGTAAATTCAAGCCTCTACAGATTGTAAAGCTCAGTTGGTCATCCCTGAGTGTGGACTTCATCACCAGACTCCCAAAAAAAGAATATGACACCATCACTATTGTAGTGATATTTTTACCAAGTATGAAAAGTTTTCCTTTCACAACCATGATAATGTCACAGAAAACAATGAATCTTTTTTGGCAAATAAGTAATATCTAGACATGGTCTCCCCAAAAATTATTTCTATAAAGAAGGCTTATTTCATCTCCTGCTTCTGGGACACCTCCTCAAGATTTTAATACTGAGCCTTGCAGTTTGTCATCATACCATCCCCATTCTAATGGTCAAACTTATAGAGTAAATTAAACTTTGGAGCATTACCTCTGGCTATCTTACACAGTCAACAAGGACGCCAGTATGACTGATTGAAACTCGCTTAATTCGCTTATAATAACCTCACCATTTGTCCATGGGATGTCATCATTTTATGACTATCATGGTTTCTACTCAAGGATGATATAGGATCTTCTTAAGGGCAAAAACCCTTCATCCACAATCTGGTATATGAGATGAAGGAGAATTTTGAAACTTTGAGAGCCAACATAGACAAGGCTGTAAATGTACAAAAATGGAAAGTGGATACCCACCACTTGGAGGATCTCACATACCAGATCAGCGAACTTGTCATCAGTGTTGCTAAGCATTAATCATCCCTACCAGTTGCAAAAAGTTTATTCTGATCGCCCTAGGACCCTACTTATTCCTACATCAGGAAAATGTAGTGGTTTATAAGTTAATTTTTTCAGAAGGTTAAACAAATTTAATTGTTAAACATGTCACAAAAACATGAGGGTTTCATGCTTGGAAACTAACATGTCAAGTAATAATCCCAGGGAAGTAAGATATCTACTAGATAATTTTTCTGGACACAAAGATGTTGTGAGGCAGATAATTGTATTTATTCAGATAATCCTTGTATCTAGTCAAGATATCCTCCTGGAAGATAGCAAATGACTGGGCAACTGCCCATAGAGGGTGTAGAATTCTGGGAATTAAGGGAGCTATCCTCTGAGGGGGTGACGTGACAGTCAAAGCGCTTATAGACTGCCACGTTGCTTTAGTATACTAGTAGCCATATTAATATTTTACCTGAGGATCAAAATGTTCATTAAATCATAAACTGGTGAATTTTAAAATTTTGAATGGTGCTTTAAAAATTTTACAATTTTTATTAATAGTAAACTGTCAACAATTGATTAAATTAAAATCAAGTTTATTAAGATAACTCCAAAAGGGAGAGAGTTTGTCCAATGCCTTAAATTTTTACTCAACATTTGGAAATAATTCCATAAAAAGCTTGAGAAATTCTAAAACATCATAACCCATCACACTTACCCATAAGCCCTGTGAGGTTCATGGGCAGCATTCATAAAACTGCCCCAATAATATCCTTTATAAACTAGACATTCACTTTTGTCTTTTAAAATCTAAATAAAGAAAATGTAAATAAAAAATAGTCTCCCAGGAATATATTTAAAATAATATTAAGACATTTATTGTATAATTTAGATGGCCAAAATGGATTAGGCCTTAGATCTGGTCAAGGCCACCACGCCTTTTTTACCCTCTCCATCAGACAGACCCTGGTATTTACTTTCAGTACATACTCACCATTCAGCAGGATCTATTTTCCAGATTTATCAGCAGTTTAAAAACTAGGATTTACTCTCTGTAGCATTATTAATTCTATGTATTATTACATGGCATTACTTACAGACTGTTCTATTACCATGTGAAGAAAGCCCTTCTGTCACAATCTTTAGTAATTTTGTATGATGGTTTAATTTTTATAAAAACTAAGTACTCTTTTTAATTTATAAAGTATTTTTAATAAATAAATACATAAATAGTATAGAAAGAAAGAGTGTTATTGACTAATTTATTAAGATGCTTCCACGTTGGTTGTACATTATACAACCTCAGGGTGAGATAGGTAAAAATTACCCAAGTCAGTTGACATGAATTAAAGCATCTTTTAAAAGCTTATGAAGATATAAGAATAAGCCTGGCAACCAGCTAGTAATTGATATTATATCATTCTCAGTATTCCTTATTAGTGTTTCTTGACCTTTTTTTAATTATTAGTAAACTGAGGCCAAAAGATCCATGAGTTCTACCTGACATTTTAGATTTATCTTTTCAAAAATGTATAAGCATACTTCTGGTAAACAACACTATAAATGAGATTCTGGAGAAACATCAAGGTATAAAATATGTTAGAATTCTAGCATATTATGTCATGAGGATCCACTTCACTTAAACTAAGTTTAGTTTGGAATTACCTGCTGACAATATTCTTTATACTCTACCAAATATTCACATTTCCACTGAACTAGATTTGAAGGTATTGAGAAGGTCCACTCCTAATTGAAGAAAATAGTGACTTCTTTATTGAGTTGAACAGCAATTATAGGTACATGAAGTACTGAAGTCAGTCAGTTTATGTTTGCAAGCAAGTCTCATCAGTCCAAGCCTTACTTCAAATTAAAGTAGAATAGCGCAATGAGTACAAAGAAAAGCAATTACAGGAAACCAGATTATTTTCATCATTTTAAAGCACGTGGTCAACTCCCCTTATACTCACTATCAAAAAGGAATGTGTAGTTTTGGGTTGTGATGTATCAATGAAAGCTGATATATTTTACTAAAATGACAGCCAAAACATTCTTCACATCGATGAATTCTCGTCCATCTCTCTGCATCCAACTTCTTCTATGCAATAGGCTGACTAGGTGGATCTTTGAGATAGACTTATTGCCTAAAACCCAAGAATAATGCGCTTGATTTTCAATGATAGCTGCCATGATTTTAGGTTTTGACCAAATATAAGATTTTGAATTTAGCCATAATCCTCTTATGTCTTATATGTAAGTCCTGGGGAAAGTCCCCTGTGCGTAGATTGGGCCCTTTTCCTATTTCCAAGTAAGAAGGTACCAAAGATGGTGGCAGTACCCCTCGTCACTCAGGGTGACCTCGCCCATGTGGTAGACTAGCATTGGGTAACAGCCCTCCCTCTTTGAATTCCTCCCCTTGTGCCCACCTTCACCTTAGCAGAACTAGTACAATTGATCAGTAAAATCTGCATTGAGATTGTCAAAATGAAGTCATTCAGTCTAAAATTGAGTGGGAACATGCCCAATAATCAGATCCCACATAGTCAAAAAGGGACAAAGACTGATCTATCAGCCAGAATTGTTGAAGGTTTCAGTTTGCCGAACACCATGATTGCAAAAATTAACCCCCCCCAAAAAAAATTGTTGGGGATCATCCTTGATGTGCAGGTAGTAGCATTGGACATCATCGAAGAGAGATTGAAGCTCCCTGCTGGAAAATTGGGCGTTGTGGCTGATGCAACGCTTTTGACTGAATGAATGGCCCAGCGACCAGGCATGGGTGGGTTGGGCATCCTGAACCCATTCCCAACATATTGGGACCGCCCCTACATGGGTTGGCCTTGAGGGATCAACTGCTTGTTGGGTTAAATGCCATTGTGCTAACCGTTATAAATGTAGTTGAACCTCAGTTTGGGCATTCAAGGTAAAACTGACAGCAACTTATTCTGCCACTGAATTCTTTGTTGTCAGTTCTCAGTGAACTTATCTGCCCCCATTCCCAAATAATTCGCCAGTTAGGTCAAAATTGAGGGTCTCAATCCTGGCTTGTCCCCGCATCAATTGACCACTATTTGATTAGTCACATTGTACTGAGAAAATGGTTGGTCGATTTTTCCTTTTCTTTATGATAAAGTTTTGCCTCCCAAATCTATCAATTTAATTTTATTAATATCCTTCTGGCTGAATTCCTGATGGCTTTTCTCTGGTGGTCCATCAGCCCAAATACTGAATGGGCACTACCAGTACTAATGGTCACTATGGCCCCCTCTGTCAAAACTGGATTCAGTGAGCTAGATATTTCTGGCAATTTTACCTTGTCATTATGAACTTTTGCCAACAATACACTAGAATCTTGTGGCCGCACATCCACCATATTCAGGCAAGGATCTGCCCCTTTGTCTCCCTAGTTGAGTTAGCCCCAACTACTGGTGACCTTATCAAAACCATACATGTGGTACCACCCCCTGCAGTGAGACCCCCAGGGTCTGGGGTGGCCACAATTTGGTTCGTCCTCAGGTTGCTCTTAACCATTGACCTCCACCAACAATTTATTGTTTCCCTATGCCTGGCTCCATACAACGTCATTTGAAAGGCAATGCCTCTGGCATTATGGATTGCTTTTTAGGTGCTTACGCATCCTGACTGGCAGGCTGGTCTAAACTTCTTCTGCAACATCCATGACACTATAGATCTCACCATTACCCTCTTTTGAATTAACTACTTCCTATATTTTACTAACCATTTTTAAGCCCAAATCTCTACATTATTATGTTGCATTTCCTTGTTTGATTTTTAGTGTTATCTGGCAGATCTATTTTTGTTGTTGCATTGCCATATATAATTCTAACAATTTAGGTCAAATTCTTTAGGTAATATTTTTGCATGCAATGATCTCAATTTTGTATGTAAGGCAGCTCAATTTCTATCAATCCAACATTTGATACTTTGCTAGCATTACCTTTGCACAAATAAGAATTCATTAATCTACCAGATGATAACAATTTAAGGTGGACCAATATTAATTGGTCCACTGACAGATACTTCACTAGTATAATTCGCCTGCACAAACCTTAGCATTTAATTTACTTTATGTTGAAATATCTGTTACCACATTATCCATCTCATTGACTGATTAATAATCTTGCCAATTGGTGGTTAAATTGGATATCTTGGCAATGACTGCTGACTAAAGTGTTGGTCTATTTTTGTTGATAATCATCCCCAACATTATTGAGCAATAATTTGATGGGGAACAACACCCAACAGTCGAATTGTTATGGGAAATTGTTCAAAGAAAACTGATTGGGAGTCATCAGAGAACACCTAGGCATTGTAATGCTTGTGTCAAATGGTATAATCGTCACAGGGCAACACAACCTGAGTCAATTGGTATCAATTTCCTGACATCAATAATTTGGTCACCAAACACCAAAGATTACGTTACTAAGAAAATCAATGCAAAGATATCTGCCAAAATTCGGCGCCTTAAGCTCAAGAGTCAATCCAAATTTAGTACAAGTAATTAATCCCAGTAGACAGATGAAAAGCTGTACGCCAATTATACTATATATAACCCCAATAAGACCCCAATAAAAGCAGATAAAAATGATAATAATTTAGTTGTTTATACATTATTTGTATAGCTTACTCTTGGGATAAGAGTGCAAGTATTGGATATCCTTAAGCGTTGTTATCAAATCTCCGCTTGTTTCTTTGTGAAAAGAATAGGGAATTTTCCCTACAAGATCAAACATATCTTCAAGAGGAAGAAGCACCTGGTTAGCGTTTATCCTTTACTCAACGTGGCTTTTCAGCATAAAAACTTTAATAATAGTCTTCATACTATTGCCATAGTTTATCAATTTCAGTCGATCAATGCAAGTGATCAAGAATCTGTGCAGTTGAAATCAGGGAGCAGAAGCGAGCTATCATCTAAGCGGTCCATATAACAATTGGTGCTCACTACAGGGGGTAGATGAGTTGTCAAAAGCCAAATTAAACTACAATGTCTTATAAGAGTGGGCTTTAGAATTTCTGGATGTAGATACAGAATTTCAATCAGAAGTGTTTTTAGTTCAGCATCTCAAGCCAAATTCAATAACTTGGAGGAGTGTGTAAGCAAAGTACAAGAAATGCTCAAACTAGCTGGAAATGTGAACAATGATCTGTGTGGGAAAATTGCCTCTTTGAAGCGGAAAGATGATTAAATTATTAAGAAAAAAATTTATTCTAAAAACTTGAACATTAAGCTGACTGAGAATTTACTCGACAGATTAATGAGGATATATCAAAAAATGTAAAGCATATTGAGGAGTTAGAAACTTGAAAATGGGATTGTGGGGCTAATTAAACTCTTTCATTCCTGTAACAATAACATTAGGTACTAAGATTCAATTCAACCAGCAAATTTTGATAATCACACAGGAGAGATGGGTGATATCACAAAACAAATTTAAATTGGTCAAAAATAGTATCAGGCATGTACAAAACAATGCACTTAAAGAAACGTGCAGAAGGGCCTGGAACCAATGCTGCCAAGGAACCACAAATTCAGACATTGTCCAGGTTTGTGGAGTTCATTATTAAACAAAACCGCACATGAAAATCCAATATTCCCAACCCTTATCACAAATAGAACATGGGCTCTGATTCTTCCTAGGGGTTGATTCTCCATCTCTGTGGGAGAAAGCGGGCGAGTCACAGGCTTCCCTATTCCCCCACGCGGTGTAAATTACCACCAATACAATCCACCATGGCTGGATTGACATGGGTTTCAAAACCAAAGAAGATGCAGATGCCGCTGCAAAAGTCTGTGTAATTATTGCCTTCCCAAGGAAAAACGAATTGTGCACACCATGCACACCAGATGGAACAAATAAAACACTAAGTTTATCTCCTTTGACTCGCTCCTAACCAACCTTTCCCATAAAGTAATTGAGGAAGAGCTTCGAGCCAGACTTACCAGCTTTGGAGAGATCAAACAATTTGAGCTACAGCAGTTTCACCTGATGCCAAACCTGTGCACAGGTAAGGCAATAGCCATGATCAACCCTCTCTGAGGTGGCTGAGGACCTCAAAAAAATCTTGTGCGCAGTGGTGTTTCACTTCCTGGATGCAAACATGTCAAAGGTATTCCATGTCACACCAGAAAGTGCACCACCAATCTGCAATCACTGCAGCGCCTTGGGGCATAAGGTGCATGCATGCCCTATGAAGGAGGGCATAATGGCCCCAGACTTCTGTGATGACACACTGGATGAGGATAGTGAAGACTTTGTCACATTAACTGACACCAACCACGTCTTCCTCTGGGGGAGGATGGGCAATACATTCTCATAGACCCAGTTTCACCCAAAGTGTAGAAAATGGCACAGAATGCCTGCAAACGGGAAGTGGCCATGGCTGCATCACTCGCGACCTCCTCCATCATCCCCAACCAAATTCATGAGGACATAGAGGAAAATAACTGAACCAACCAGAGCAGAATACCTAAGATGTAAAGTTTCTCAAAGATTTGACTGAATCACCACGTGGTATTAATCAAGCGAATTTAGACAGACAATTCAGCTCCATTATTTGCGAAGATGCAGGACCCACATCTACAAATTTAAACCCCGCAAACACAGAAAGCAGCCAACACACTGCATTGGACTACCATGAGCCACGAGCAGAAGAGATTGACTCAAACCCACTTAATGGCAAGACCTGCACAAAATTGGCAAAAGGTAAGGGATCAAAAAACCACACTGGTGGGCAGGACCAATTAAACAGAGCATGTACTGGCAATGGTGTGCTGAGATAGTGCCGGATGGCCCTAGCAACCACTCCTGAGGCGCCGCAGGCACCTCAGTGTCAATAGGGATGCTAAAGATCGTGGAATCCAGGGCTCAATTGTCCCAAGTCTAAAAGATGGACTTCCTGCAAAAACCCCTGTAGATATCTTGGACATCCAAGAAACCCTCTGTCTACAGGGGGAAGAGTGATCCTGGTCAGCCAGAGTTTCATCATCCCAGTTGGTATGGACGTCCTACTGAATTGTGGTCTTTCATAATCACAAAAAGATTAAAATCACAAACTCGTTTTCATATCTACACAGCTGCATCCTGGTAGTAATGATCACATGCCAGGATGACACAATTTCAATACCATGTATCTATGCACCGTGAACTGCAACTGAGAGGAAACAATTCCTCAATACCATCCCAACGCTCACCCTCCCACCAGACACCATTCTACTGGGCGACTTCAACTGCTGGGCTGACCCCAACATGGATCAATGGCCTAAACCCAGGGGATACCCCCCATGGCACATCAAATTCCGTGCAATTAAGGCATCCCTCAGACTAAATGATACTCTCCCCTCCTGGGTCACCACTCCTCCCCCACATGACTTTCCCCAACATACACGGGGGAATATTCATCTCAATGAGTCGCATCAACTTCATCGACGCCCTAAAAACCCACCACTCAAACATCTCCAACTTATCAACCGAAAAAGGTAAACTTCTCCAACACAAACTCATTTTGATGCAGCTTTTGCCAACCTAAACTCTCATACAGACGTCAAACTTTAGGAAGTTACACCCAGAAAATATAAAATTGCCCAAAATATCTGACTGGGTCAAAAACAAGGCCATGGATCCCAAATATGTAACTTGATTTATATTTGTCCACATCACAACTTGGGAAAATTTCAAAGTTGGATTAATTAACAAAACTCTCCATCTCATCTCATGTAAGTACACCGCTGACACAGCCACAATTAGGCGCACCTTGGCGGAACTGGACCACCTCATGCTCAACACCATAAAGTCTGGCTACAGCCTCAACTGGGGACATAAATGGGCGGAAATATCCTCACATCTAAAAACCCTCATCTTTGAACACCAGCAAAAAATAAAAGTTTTGAGAAAATGTAAGTTTATAAAAGAAGGTGAAACTTACTAGATGTGTTTATTCTGCTAATTTCACTCCTTCAGCAACCTGCCTGTGTGCACACAGGTCTGCAAAGGAGATGGCACTGTGGCAACTGACCCATCAGAGCTCAAGGCGGAAGTAAACCGCTACACACCAAATTATACTGTGACACCCCAACTGACCCCCAAAAAGTTAAAAAGTTTATACACACTGCTGGAATACAAAACACAACGTCAGACTATAACCTCCTAAGTTTAATCACACAGGAGGAGCTCTGGGACACAGTCCATAGTGCACTATGTAGGAAATGCCCAGGGCCTGATGGGATACTCTTCAAATTCTACAAAAAATACTTCACACAAATCGCTCCCTCCTCTTGGCATCAATGAACCAGTGCATGATAAAGACACGCCTCCTACCTGGTGGCCAGGACTCCTATGTCATAAACATGTAAAGAATAGGGTGACAAACTGGGCCTGGCTAACTGGCGCCCAATTGCAAACTCTAACACTGATACAAAATTATTAACAAAAATTTTATTCACCATATTAGGTATAATAGCCTCCAAAATTTTGTCTCCCAATCAGTTTGAGTTCATACCATGGCGTTCAATATGGACAAATATACACTCCGTCGCCAACATATTTTAATCCAAAGCAATTGGAGCTATGGTATTCCTAGACCAGGAGAATGCATACAATCGTGTTAGTTGGCCATACCTGAAGGAATGCCTAAGCGCCTTCAAACTCCCGCCCAGGTTCATAAACTGGGCAATGCTCCTTACAGAGTCCGCATCCATGGCTGTATGCTCCCTGGCTTTCTGACTAACAAGTTAACACCACGCAGAGGGTCAAACATGGGACCCCCTCATCCCACTGCTATATAACTTCAATAATAATCCACTCCTTCGTGTTGCTGACTCACGCCTCAAGGGCATCACTGCACAAGGCCAACAAACAGTAAAAACACTAGCCTTTTTGGATGACTGCGTGACAGGTACAGCTAACAACAATGACGCCCAACAGCTTGGACGCACCCTGGAGGAGTATTCCGTTGTGAGCAACATGTCGCTCAACAAAAAGAAAACAGAAAAATTCTCTTAGACAAGTACACTAACAACTAGGCCACAACACCCAAACCCAACAAAGGAGCAAACCACTCATCTTACCCTTCACATCTCATCACTCAACCAACCCTGGCCGTCACCTTGGGATTTGGCTGGAAATAGGGGGTATGCCAATGAGACAATTGAGAGCAACCTACTGCAGCAGATGTCCAACCGCATCGCCTCTCTTAATGGAAGATCCTCAGGACTAATGGGGAGAGTAACAGTTGCCAACTCACTCATCCTCTCGATGCTGTGGTTCCTCACCCACGCAATCTCCTTCCCACCTACATTCATATCCTCAGTCCGCACACTATCCAGGGATGGCTGTGTCCTAGGTCTCAGCTACCTGTACGGGTGGAAACACTCTTTGGCCCATGCTCCAGCGGAGGCATGGGCCTAATAGAAATTAAAAGCACGCCAACCGCATAATGGGCACCTGGATATAGGAAGCCCTACCCCCAGACCTCCCACAATAACACTGGTATTGAGCGGCGAGGGTCAACTTTGTGCAGGCGCTCAAACTATCCAACCCACACAACCCGTCCAGCCTGCTCACATACCTTGCAAACCGCCCCAACGTAGTGGGCCCAAATGGAACCCTTCACTTCAAACACCTCCTCTGCACCATTTGGCGCATAGGGTGGACTGTCACTCTCACAGGCACTAGTCAGGGAAGGGGAAGTCCCAGAGCTCACTTCACGCTAAGTAAACCAGATGACCACTGCCAGAGGGACATACATGATGTGGCCCCATTAATTGCAAGAATTGACTACCTTGATGCGTTAGACATCCCCTATGACCTCACAACACATCAGGCAATATGGAGGCTAACACATCATCCGCTCTTCCAACCAAGGGTAAGAGCTAACACCCAACGTTGCCTCAGAAGAACCTACAAGATAGTGGAGCGCTCCAACTCTCTTCATGCAACTTGCGCAGTGTGTGGATGAGTTGGCACTCTACATCACCGCCTTGAAGCATGCCCCCATCTGGAGCCATATGGCGGGAAGTTGTGCATCTGTTAAGAACCCACAATGACCAGGAGCTGTCAATCTCCAGAAGCCTCCTCATACTTAAAATTGAATCCTCAATACCACCCATACTTTGCTCCCTGATAGTCGCCATTGCAATGTTGACAATCCACACAGTAGCACTGGATGCCTTCAAGGGAACAATCCCGACCATCTGTGTGACAATCAGCAGATTTCACCTAGACCTACTGGAACACTTCCAAGCTTGGCTATACGGATACATGAGGCCAAAGAAACAAAAACTCGTTGAAGCATGGTTCCCAGTCTGATTTCTGCATACTGACCTCTTCCTTCACACCTGCTCCATAATAGGGGAAACCCCTAAGAGCAGGGCATCCAATCCTCCTATACCTGGCAGTACCAGATGGCAACAGGGGTGGCCATCCACTCTGGGGTGCCTAAATCTCGCTATAATTCACCTCCCCCTATCCCATTACATATATCAGTACTGTCCCTCCCCTGGTCAGCTTGCCTCAGTTAGATAAAAAACTCAAATGGAATTGTGCGCAATTTTAAGCAAAAAAAAGCCAACAAAAATTACAAATGAAACCTCAATTGGGAAGATACCTCTACCCCAAAACATGCATAAACCATTTGCTGGTGTGTCAGAAATGAGAATAAAGCCACTCCTATAGCTACTTAAGTTGTTGGAAAAATTCCCCTATGAGTGGTGCGACAAAGAAATTTTGAAATATGCCAAAATTTATCATCTTCACTGGGATAACGCTCTAGCATTTTTCCATCTATTTTGAGATGACTATTTTTTGTTAAGTGGACTGTCAAAAATGGTAACTGCAATGAACTTTCTTAGCACTGATTGCCATAATCTGGTGCTACTTCACCTCAATGGATAAGCTGGCCGTAGTATGATGCAAAAGCAGTGATATTTTTAGAGTTTGTAATCCTACTAAGATGACAAATCTCAAACAGGAATTTATGGAAATACAATTCCACAAGGATGAGGCCCTGGCTAGTTTTGCCAATCGTTTTTAACAAAGAATCCCAAATCTTGGCAGGTGCAAAAGGGTTTACTGATCTTGATGCACGCATAGCCATGCAGTTGGCACTTCAGCCCTACCGTAAACTGCATCTGATTATGGCAGCAGCACTAGTAACCCAAACAACAATCTCGCAGATGGTGGTCCATCTAAAGATGTTGGGAGCAACTTTTGATGCGCCCAATCAATTTTTTGAGGAAACTTCAGCTAAGCATGCTCAAACTATGGCGGAATTAGAGGATGACATTCCAGAGATCATTGAAAAAGTCATTAATCAGCATAATAAAATAATAATAGGGAAGAAATCCCGATTGATCCAAGTAAAAGTATAGATCAACTAGTGACTATTGGAAAAGTGGAGCTACAGGATAATTTGCCACCAAAAATTGGGAGACGTAATCTTGACGATTTGTGAATGTTGTGATTCCTCAAGAGTAGGATGAAACTGACCAAGATTTGGGAAAAAGCCTTGAAGTCTAGATGTGGAACTATCTAGCACTGCAAGAGAACTTGTTCTGCCAGACATCTAATTGGAATAAAGAGTGTGGCAGGACCAGCTAAGGTTGCAACTGGGTCCGCCATGAGAAGTCCCAAGGCATTAGATGAGATTGAAACAAAAAGTGATTAATCCAGAGAGTATGGTTAAGTCAACAATCTTAAATTAGTCAATTAATGAGAAAGGCAGGGAATGCTAAAAAACATGATTAAATCAAGATAAATTTGATAGAGAAACCCATTACCCCATTCTTCCATGCGCATAGGGGATCATTTACAGATCTATTGGCAGAATTAATCTAGATTTTTGAGTTAGTAAATAATGATGGAGAAACATAAAAAAGGAAAACAAGTTGGACGCCCTATCGATGGGACTGGTCAAAATTATCACCAAGCTAGTAAATGATGCCTATACAATCAAGGATATCAAAGATGGTCAAAATAGTCAATAGAGTCCATGTAAAATGCTTAAATTATTGAACTTGTAAAAAATAACAATAAAATATATACTAAAAAAGATAAAAAGATGCATAAAAAATAGAAAATATACTAAGAATTGATTTTTATTTTTTTCTGTGGAAATGCATCTGGTGATATTTCCACCTACAAAACATGGATGAAGGGAAAGACAATGATGGGCATGAGTTTAAGCATTTACAGAATCAGGATAGGCTGAAACTAGATCTGCTGGAGTAGTCCCTACTTACAAGTTTTCAGGAGGACCAGCTCAGGTTGAAACTGGGTCCACCCATGAGTAATCACGAGACAACAGTGCAGGACTCAGAAAGGACAGCTGAGAAGATTTTGAGAACAGTGAGAAGTCATTGAAAACAATCTGGGGTTGCAATATATGTTGAATGGCAAACTGCCATTGGGAACCCATCCTGGGTTTGTACAGGTGGATTAATTCATCTCTTGGCAATAAATGCCTAAGATGGTACTGGCGTGACATGATGACGTGGGAGCCACACTTAAGAAAAGGCGGAAGCAGGTAGTAAACAAGGACAAGAAGTTGCAAAGCCAAGCAGAGCTTATGGGCGTTGAGAGCAGACAGAGTTAAAGCCACTAAGGTCATAGAGATATGACAGCCAAGCATGATCACAGGTTAAGGCAGCTTCCATCTCTGAGGGTTCTATCTTACACTGAATAATCTAGTTAAGAAAGGGGATTTTGGAATTTCAGTTGACCAAATTATCCATCCCATTGACTGATAATCAATTTGACAATTGGTGATTAAATTGAATATCTTGCCAATGGTTACTCACTAAATTTGTTGATCTATTTTTGTAAGGAATCATCCTCAACAATATTGAGTAATAATTTGACTAGGGAACAACACCCAATAGTCAATTTGTTTGGGGATTTGTTCAGAGCAAATGGATGGGGAGTCATTTAATACTACCTAAGCATTCTAATGCTTGTGTCAAATGGTAGAATCTTCACAGGGAACACAACCTGAGTCAATTGGTATCAATTTCCTGACATCAATAATTTGGTCACCAAACACCAAAGATTACGTTACTAAGAAAATTAATGTAAAGATATCTGCCAAGATTCTTTGCCTGAAACTCAAGTATCAGTCCAAATTTAGTGCAAGTAATTGATCCCAGTAGACAGCTGAAAAGCTGTGCGCCGATTATACTATATATACCCCCAATAAGTTCCCAATAAAAGCAGATAAAAATGATAATAATTTAGTTGCTTATACTTTATTTGTATAGCTTACTCTTGGGATAAGAGTGCAAGTATTGGATATCCTTAAGTTTTTGTTATCCAATCTCCGATTGGTTCTTTGTGAAGAGAATAGGGAACTGTTCCCTACAAGATCAGACATATTTTTAAGAGGAAGAAGCATCTGGTTGGCGTTGGACCATTTACTCAAAGTGGCTTTTAAGCAATCAACTTTATTAATTGTCTTCATACTATTATTGCCCTAGATTATCAATTTTTCAGTCAATTTACTCAAGTGGTCAAGGATCTGTGCAGTTTTAATCAGAGAGCAGAAGTAACTATCATGTAAGTGGCCCAGATTTTAACACTTTATGATGTTAATTTCTCGTGGATCAATTCTTATCCACTTGTCAACTGAATGTCTATTTAATTAAACCAGTAATAAAGCCATCAGTCCAATTTACAAACATACTACTCTAGATCAGTACTAAATAGTCTGTCTAAATTATTATATATGGTCTCATTAAATTTGTCCTAAATACTCTGTTGATTTAACAATGAAGTTGCTATCAACATCAAAAAGATAATTACTAAGATACTGCCAAGATTGAGCAGAATAACATTAGGCGCACGCACCCTTGGATAGTCAACATCAGGTTTCAGAAAGCTTAATCCCAAAAGCTTTATCAGACTAAAGGAGGAACCTCCAAACGATTTAGGTGTTAAAGGAAAGTTGACTGACTAGAGGCTAGAGTATAGATTGGATAACCTTGTAACAGGGAATAACGCACCAATGACCATGGGAGAAACTAAAGTTTGACTCTGTTGGTATGAAAGATAGCGGAGATACTCTGGAAATGCAACTCTTCTAGTATAAAAAATAGTGAATGAAACTTAAGCAGCGCAATTCTGCTTAAGTATGAAGAATTTAGTGAGATCCTCAACCTAAGTGGTGGTGCAACACTAATCGCTAATATAAGGATACCCCTATAAAGGCTTATTTTCGTAGTGAGCTCTACATTTATTTTTGAGGCATACTATCCTCATACAGTATACCCATTTTAGTGCCAATTAAACCTGTGCATTCTCACCAGTTGCAACCATAATTTGCAACATTGGTGCTCACTACAAGGGGTGCACTATAAACAAAACTTCCAAATGATGATAGGACGACTTGATTAATATGTGAGCGGAATTGTGGGCTGATGCAATGAGGTGATTAACTAAGTTTAGACTAACGTAAACGTCAAGGAGGCCATGGTTAAGCATTGTTAAAAATTGATCATACTAGTAAGGAAGGAAGCAGGAGAGGGGAGCTGCAAAGGGGAGTAGGGATGCACTTTAAACCTTTACAGAAGTGAACTCAAGTATGTTCTTATAAGATAATGAAACGGCCTTTATGTTTCATTTATAAATACTGATGTAAGGTTGGAGAGCAAATATTAAATGCTACACTTGAGGCTTGAGAGGGGGTTGCGCAGCCATTCATCCAGATGATGGAGCAGCTTCATGAGACATTCCACCAGAAACACCCTCTAAATAGTAAAGTAAAAACTGAGGATGATTATTACACCAATTTTAGGATTACCCAACAAATCTCAGTGAATTTTTTACCCTGATTGCCCTCTAACCTTTATTCCCCAGTTACTATGGATGAAGAAGCAAGCAATTTGGGAGAAATAAGAAAAACGGATGTCACTACTATGCTTTATCTTGCGAGTTTTCTTGCACTTTAAAGATAATCATGGTCCTCTGGATGAGTGTAGCTAACTGAAAGGAGCCCTTCTAAAATTAACTGAATTACTTTTATAAATGTCAATCTAAATCCTGAGTCTACTCTAACATGCTTCTTGAGTACCAGCAGAGCGCCAAGATGCCAACCCCTATCAATCATCCTACCATCATCTGTATCAATTTCATCAATCCCAATGTTTGACCAAGAGGGGGAAAATGTTGTTTTTTTGGGTTTTGACCAGCCATAAGATACCAACATCAGCTATAAACTTATACTTTTTAGATCTTGCAGCTACTTTTTTCCCAATTATCACCTTCATATATTGCTAACTTTTATGGTTGAATCCCACAAAAGATTAAGTTGCATTTCCTATCCTAATTATTAATGTTATCTGTAAGATCAATTCTTGTTTATTTAACCGAGGTAAGCTGACCAGGGGACAGACATTACCGAATATATGTGAAACTAAGAGAATAACTAAGAAATATAAAATTGGGCACCCCAGGGTACTCAAGTTACCCCTGTTGCAAGCGGGACTGCCAGGTATGGGGGGTTGGTGCACTACTCCGAGGGGGTTTCCCTGCTATGGAGCAGGTGTGAAGGAAAGGGTCTGTGTGGAGGAACCAGAGTGGGAATCATGATTCTATGAGCGCTTTTTGTCTTGGTCTCATATATCCATAGAGCCAGGCTTGGAAGTGCTCTAGTAAGTGGACATGGAATCTGTTAATAATCCCATGAATGGTTGGGACCGTGCCCTTGAACGCATCTAATGCAATTTTGTGTATTGTCCACATTGCAATGGGTATTATTAGGGAGCGGAGGGTAGATGGGATTGGTGACTTGATCTGGAGCGCGAAGATACTCTTTGATATCGTAAATTCTATTCATTTTAATTCTTGAGCAGGCGTGCGACTTCCTGGTATATAGCTTTGGTTGGGGGGCATGTTTCTAGGCGGTGATGTAGGGATCCCTCCCCTCCACATACTGCACATGTTTTGTGGAGGGAGTTGGAGCGGTATGCCGTCCTATAGGTCCTTCTCAAACAGCGCCAGGCGTTTGCTCTTATCCTTGGTTGTAGGAGTTAGTGGTGTGTCATTTTCCACATTGCTTTCTGTGTGGTTAAATCATAGGGAATGTCCAGCATATCTAGGTATTCTATCCTAGCTATGCTTAGGGGTTGTTGCGAGCATATCCCTCTGGGGGTGGTTTTCTGGGTTTCTTAATTTTAATTGGGGGCTGGGTCGTCCCCTTCCCTGTATAGTACCCATGTTCTCTATGGTCCATCCCATGCAGCGGATAGTTCAGAGAAGATCAATTCTTGTTATGTTGTCATTTATCACTAATCATTTAGGCCCAAGTCACAGCAGATAATATTTTTCATTAAATCATCCCAGCTATTTATATATGGCAGACCAATTTATATTCTATTCAAAGTCTAATATTTTGCTAGCATTCTTTCTGCCCAAATAAGCGTTCCTTGATCATCTAATGATAACAATTAATGGCAGATCAATTCCAATTAGACCACTGACAGATACTTCACTAGTATTTCTGCTTGCACATATATAAGCATTTAATTTACTTTATGTTAGTAATTTCTAGTTGATCAATTCCTATCTGCTTGTCAACTAAATGGCCAGATTAAAAACCACTTCAAAACCATCAGTCAAAAATTACAAAAATATTGCGCCAGATGAGTCCAGAATTTCTCTTGTTAAGATATATATAGTAATTTGGCGGGTTTGTCCTAGATTTCCTTGTTGCTCAAGATATGAAATTGCTACTGACGTTGAACAGATAATTACCAATATGATATGGAGTGTGAAGCAAATATTACTAAATGAGCCTGACCTTGGACAGTCAAAGTTCAGGTTTCATAAAGCTTAATACACAAGCTATTAGCGGACCAGAAGAAGGAAACTCTAGAATATTTGGGAGCTTAAAAGAAAGCTGACTGACTAGAGGCCAGGGTATACTTTTTTGCCTTTAATTGTAATAGGAGAATTCAATAATGACCACAAGCGAGAAACCATAAGTGCAACTCTGTTGAAGTAAAAAATAGTAAAGAGATAAACGGGCGTGCAACTCTGCTGGTGTAGAAAATAGAGGTTGAAACTTTAGTAGCGTGATTCTTTTATATTAAGAAAGATTTGGAAACTTTTTCCACATAGACAGTACTTGTGACTCTACCACTAAATGATATTCCTATATATGCTTATTTTAAGAATGAGTTCTACAGTTATTTTTGCGATTTACTGTCCTCATAAAGTATGTTTTGTGTCAATTAGACCTGCTCAATCTCGCCAGTTACGACCTAAATTTGCAAAAAGGTTTTATAAACCAGAATAACTCCCAAATGTACTTACACATTGCCTTTTTTCTAACACAAATCATTAGTTTTGTAGGACCTCAAAGGATTTTATTATAGGTATCTTGATGTTATTGCGGCTATTCTCCAAGACTTTGACAACCATCTTAACATCTCAAAGTCGTCTGTCCAATGGCTACGTGATAAAATATCATACTTTAGCTCTAAAAGTGCTAATACTATCAATTAAGGATTAAGTTACTAATGCATGCCTTATATACCGCGAAGAATTCTATCCTTCTCAGGAAAAAACTGAAGCTTATAAAGGAAATGCATTAGCAAAAAATTCTGCTACATACATATGTTCCTTGGTTTGAAGTGTTGCTACCATCAATCTATTTCAAAGTTTGCTCAACAAAAATGAACAACTAGTATGGCTCCTCACAAAAAATATACTGTTAACATGGAAATCTGAAAAAAAGAAAATTTCTATTTAAAGTCAAAGTAATCTTTAAAAGAATAACCAACTCTGCGCCATGAAGATGCTATAAACTTTCATCTTTAACAACGCCTCCAACTAGGCTGTGGGAGCTATAATGATTAAATTAAATTAATATTAAAACATCTGTATTGTACTTCATAAAAATAATTTAAGGCTGGAAGCAATTACAATGAGAGCAATAAATGTGTCTTGCTGTTCTATTCGCAGTTTCATAGTAACATCCTTTCATATATGATCTACCTTCACCATTGTTATGGGTCACGCCTTGATAAAAAAGGTTACATAAGATGAGAGACTCAACAGGATGGTAGCCTGATGGTCTCTGAAGCTCCAGCACTATGTTATGAAATTTTACATTGTTCAGGGACTTTCTGCGTGAATATAAATAGACTAAGCCACCTATTAATCCTTCACCCAAAAATAAGTCCAAAAGTCTGCACAATATTATGATGAAGTCTATTTTTGTTATGACAAGGCTGAACTATTAAGAAGATGCTATGCGGCACTCTCAGAATACCAAGTTCAAGGATTGAATCTATAAAAGAAGGAAGATTAAGTTTCCTACCTACCTTTACCCATTGCAACTTGTGATAGTAATGTAATATCACACCACACTTAGTCATGGTGGCGCATTAGAAAATATAAACAAATAAAAGTCTATACTATTGTGTAGGCATATTTGATTTCATCATCAAGATATTGTGCGCTTGATTGCCCTGTCAAAAGTAAACCGCCCATAAGACCTGATAAAAATTTTAGTCTACCACTCCCCAACATCAATTCAAAATATATCAGTTTATGTACATCCCTTGCCATTACTCTACCTATAACTGGTATATCATAGTGGTAATTAACCATTTTACAGATTCATATAAAAAAGTTCTCTCCTTGCGTAAAACGCCAAGGCTATGGCACCATGTTGTAGCAAAATATCTTCCCCCTCCACGGTTGTCCTAAAGTTTTATGATCTAATAATGAAAAAATATACTTCTGTAGTGATCTATATTCTTGCAACCTTCATGGGAACTCAACAACTCTTCTTGGCACCTTACAATTTACGCAAATAGCTGTGAAATGGGCAGAAAGTTTCTACTTTTATTTTCTCATACTAAAATAATACTTAAGCAGTAGCAGGAACCATCCCTTATGGCAACAACCCTATCCTCATATATTTATTAAGATCCAGTTTATTACTTAATCTCTTAAAAAAGATAATGATTATAAGGAAGGAAAGAACACTTTTTCTTCCTATCAGAACAGGTTAATACCTGTAATAGTATCTAGTACCCCACTTTAACTTGTGGCTACAAATGCACACAACTGCACCCAAAGACCGAATCTTGTCCGTGATAACATGTAACTTGGCCACCTCAGAATATTTTACCTTATATAATACTTTCCCTATGCCATCAAGTCATAACGCATAGGCTATCATTGCATTTTAGAGAACTAGGTGGTTCCAACTATTATTGTAACTTAAAGATGTAAAAATTCTTTTTTGTACATACTGAGCCTGGAGTTACATCATTGTTAGCCAAGCAAGACTCCCCTCTGATCAGACTGAAGACCCCAACAAGCCATGATTAGACTAACTCACGCATTATACAGCCACAATATAACACTCTAAGAAAACCTAGTAAGAATTTTTCAAGATAAGTCAAGATTTATAAATACTAGAAACTTTTTCCTAAAATGCTAAGTCTCAGATTTGATGCTCTACTTCCACAATTTCGTCACTTCACATAGCAGCAAACTTGGGTCTATCAGTGTAGGACCCTATGTAAGCATTTATAAGGGAGGAGGCGAATACTCGTTTATGTTTTTACTTATAGTATTACCATTAATAGAGTTTATGACTAATTCTATAAAATTAATCATCCTACAATAATATTGAAGGAGGAGACGTCAAAAATCTATGTATCTTTTCTCCAAAGTATGGTATTGTCATGGCTTGATGATGACATGATTGTGGGAATCAACTGAAAGGACAAAGCTTCACGTTAGGAGGCCAAAAAGGTGAAGTTGGCAGGCCCTCTGACCTTAAGCATACCCTGGACCAAAGCTGAGTATAGGCTAAATATACCCAGGTTGGTCCTGGGAATGGTCATGATGCTCGTCCTGGTGTTATAGCAAGGGTGTAAAAGCACCAGCTAAATTCTCAATCCCAGTGATTTGTTACGGTTGATTGAGGAAAGAAGGTTTTAACATCACTACTAACTTAATATTATGAAATTAGGTCGAGTACAATTGCAATCTATAACACAAGTTCAGTCAATTTCAAGTTTTAGGACCTAGGCCAATAGTAGCGTGCGCCTATTGGTGCACAAGGCTTAGTACCACATCTGCCAATTGACGACTCATCCCCCATTGTTTAAGTATGTTCACTTAAGACCAACTTTCCTTGTTGGTCAACGTCCCAATAAACAACTCCCCGTTATTTTAAGTTTTTTATATTGTTTCTTTAAAGAACCTTTGTTAAGACCTCTTTAAGGAGGTCTCCAACAATGTTGGCTACTTCATTTTATCCAAATTAACTGCAGTATCTGGTGCACCTGTGGGCCGCCCTGGTCCCCTTCAGATTTAAGGCACCCAAGCTCCCTAGCACCGATCTCCACCTGGTTATGGATTTCCCTTTGGGGCCCAACCAGGTTCTGTTGTTTCTTTGTTTTTTACTCAAATATACTACGTTTTACACCCTCTCCCTAGGTCCCTTCTGCTCTTACACTCTCCATGGTGTTCTATTTCTGATCTTGCTAATGTCTAGTTACCTGGAAGTGTGGCTGTGCATCCTGCCCCACCTCGCTGGAAACAAGAGTTTTGCAGACAATCTCATGACATTAGTTTACCAACCTTTTTATTCTACGTGCATGAGAATTATCTGTGTGGGGCTTTTGGAATGTGTAAATTGTGTGCACTGGCCGTTTGTCATGGCCACTATGGTGCTCACCACAGTTTTCTTTTTTGGTTTTGTTTTGGTGCATCTCAGCATTATTTTTGCAAACACTGACTGGGAAGTACCCACCCTTCCTGCTTGTACCTGGTGGACTCAGACTTTATGGGATCCTGTTGTTGTGATCCCCTGACTTTCCCCAAGACTTACTACAAAATCCAATAGGCCCTTGCTTCCCTATCGCTGGGAGCTTCTTTTGATAATAACAAATTGTCTGGTTCTTGTCCACCCGCGTGGGGTGGATTTGCTATATTGGCTGTCTCCTGAGGCGGCTTACTGGGTTTTTAAAGTTCTCCACGCACAGCAACTTTTTTGGAAATCAGTGGAGGGTTTGGAGAGAGTCCTGGAGCAGCGTCATCCTGACGTGTCATTAAATCAAACCTTCTATGAGTTCTTTTCTCTGTGTCAAGCTGGCTGCTCGGTGAAATTATATTTGAATGATTTTTATGAAAGAGTATAGGTTTCCACCATAAACTAATGTTGTTAAAACATCATTTCTCTGTTCCACCTTGGACTTCAATGCAAGAAACTTCCCAATTTTATAGTTGTCCCCTCCCAACTTTGACCAACTGATTAAAGCCCTTTGGGGCGCTTTTCCTGCCCCAATCCAGAAAGGTCCAGGTAATTTGGCCGTTATTGATTCACCTGGGCCAGTCCATATTAACCATGCCCAAAACTTGTGCGCGCCCCTCAAAAAGGAGGAATCTTATCTTTCTAAACCTTTGAGTTCTGCCAAATTGAAGGCGAACAGGAGTCTAGCCCTAAATTTGAATTAAAATGTTTCAGACGATTCATCCACAATGATGTC
Source organism: Massospora cicadina (assembly GCA_022478985.1). Taxonomy (NCBI): domain Eukaryota; kingdom Fungi; phylum Entomophthoromycota; class Entomophthoromycetes; order Entomophthorales; family Entomophthoraceae; genus Massospora; species Massospora cicadina. Next base: position 71,276 of record JAKSZP010002748.1, read on the forward strand.
ACCTGCAGCAGACCCTATAAATACAGTTACAATGACTAGTGTTTTTCCCTTGAACAGGGCAGAGCTCCCCACTGATTCCCTCCCCGCTTCAGCGGAATTTGAGGGTCCATGAGAGTCTAGACTCAATTTAACAAAAAACGAATCTATATTAACAATTTTTCTTCACACTGCATTTCCATGGTGCAGGCTGAAGCATTATTGAAGGTCTTGGTGGTGATTTCCCTGAACACCAAAGCACACCTGGCCATTGGAGCGGGTATGGGGTAATTGGCGCCTGGAAAAGCGTTTCATTAATACAAATGATACACAAAAAATGAGCCACTTATTAGCTCTTACAGCTCTGATGAGAACCCCATTTCAGTATAGCAAATCACTCCTGAGAACCCGCGCTTGCCCCCTACCATGATCCGCAGGACACAGGTGGTAGAAAGGGAGTTATTAACACTATAAAAAAGTTTATACAACTGCTGAAGATATGGTAGGATATGTGGCATCATTACTAAGAATGGCCAAATATCCCTCTCCATTTTATGATGCAAAACATATCCTGGAGACATGCTGTTTCCTGATAAAGAGTTTTCTGTCTAGGTGTTGGAGTTTTCTGCTTTGAATAAAGACCATTCTGGATATTTTTTGTTGACTTCTACCCTTTCATACCTTGTAGGGAAAATTGACACCACTATTTTGGTGGATACCAGAGCCTCTGAGAATTTTATTGACCAATACTTAGCTGACTACCTTGAGTTGAATTACTTTCCAGGTGGTATGGTTAGGGGAGGGGCTTCCCAAGGTATTTCAACATTGAAGGTTCTGGGGTTAGTGGATTACCAAGTTGGCTGATATCATTTGACTGACCGCTTCTAAGCATTAAAAACCTCTTGTGCCCTATTTTTTGAGAGTAGAATAGATGACGATAATTTTATGTTGAAACCAACTTGAAAGATAATACATAATTCTTAACTTTGAACAATGGTAATAGATTAGCTGTCCCCTTGTCTGAGGCTAACTCTCAGGGCGATTTTCCCCAATCGGCCCATGGTCAACACACTCAGTCTAGCTCGCTGCTGAAGCCCTCTTTGGAGGTACACTTATCTTACTGTTTACAGGGGCTGGAATCTTCATTTGATGCAGCTTCAGCCAATGTACGACCAGCTCATTCAGATTTTAATTAAAGTTCAAACTCACCATTGATCTGGGGTGTATATCTTCTCCCATCTAACCCTTGACTGTATGGAAAGAAGCGGCGTTAGATTTGTGGGTCAATGAGCAGTTAGCCAAAGGCGCTATATTTCAGCGCACCTCCACAGTATGCTCTCCACTTCTCTTAGTATCCAAAGCTGATGTTACCTTATGCACTTGTGTAGATTATGGGAATCTTAACAACACTATGGTACCAGATTTGTATCCCATCGTGTTGGATTCTCAGATTGCTCGCTATATGGAGAAGGCTAGAGTCTTCTCCAAATTGGACTGCTACAACGCGTTCAATCAGATCCGGATCAAGAAGGGCTAGGAGTACCTAGCCGCGTTCCATACTTGGAAAGGAATCTTTCAGTTTTGGGTTTTCCCTTTGGGCTTAAAAACACCCCAGCTATCTTTCAACGCCACATAGATTTGGCCTTGGGCGACCTTCTGGGAGTGTGCGCAGTGGCTTACATGGATGGTATCTTGGTGTTTTCTCCTGATCAAGAGTCCTATGCAATACACCTGCGGCAAGTGGTGGAGAGGTTAAGGGCAGTCAACCTTATACTAAAAAGCAGTAAGTGCGGATTATTTAAGTCACAGGTCACCTTCCTGGGTAACGTCATGTTTGATCAAAACCACATAATACCTTCAGACAAGGAGAAGGCAAATTAGTGAATGGCCCACTTCAACTCTTGTCAAGGAAATTGAGGAGCTTCTTGGGGACGTTTAACTTCCTGAAAAAGTTCACGCCAAGTATTTCTGAGGTGGCGGCGCCCCTGTACAAGGCAAGTGGAGCAAAGGTGCTCCAGTGGTCCCCCGTTTTGCAGAATGCCTTTCAAGCGGTAAAGTGCACCATGTTGTCCATGTCCATTCTTTTCTATGTAGAAACTATAAAAGAGTTCACTGTGGCCACCAATGCCTCCAACTTCGCCATAGTGGTGGCTTGATTAAAAGTAGGTGAAGATGTAATAGAGCATCTGATGGGGTATTTATCTCAGAAGATGTCCCTGCCTTAGCTAATCTACGCTGCATATGACAAAGAGTTATTGGCAGTGGTTGAGATGGTGACTTATTGGCGTCATCACTTGAATGGCTTATATCAAACCTTCCCACGTGCGTACAGATCACTATGCCTTATTGTACTACTGTTAACCTCATGTCTTGACCCCATGTCAAATCCGCTGTCATGAGACCCTAAGCCAATTTGTGTTTTCTTATGAGTTTACTAAGGGCAAAGAGAATAGTTTGGTGGACGCTTTGAGCCGCAATCATGCATTAACTCCTGATCCTAAGGAGGCAGAGGTGCGTTTTACCAACTTGATGATTCTGCTGGGTAAGTTGTGTCTCAACTTCACTCCTCCTCAGCCCATGTTTCAGCTCTTTTGCCTCTATAAAATGTGTTCATATATGGTAAATTCAAAAAGGTAGTCCTTTCACAGCCTTTGTTGACAATATATACTATGGTCCTTACCAAGAGCAAGTTAAATCAGGGGGACATTACCAGGGGACGCCACGTGAAAAATGAGATGGTGTAGTTTCAGGGGCGCCTATGGGTTCCTGCTGGACCACTGCTTAAAAATTATCTGGTACCATCATGATGGAATCACCGTTGGTCATCCTGGGAAGGAGAAGACTCTAGAGCTAATTTTCCGCACTTACAACTGAAAGGGGTAGCCACTCAGGTGGGCAGGTATTGTAAAGAGTGCCTGATCTTCAACCAAATGAAACCAAATCAACAGCTACTAGTGGGGTTGTCAGTACCAGTTCAAAAGGCTGAAGGGCCTTAACTTCTTTACCAGTGGATTTTATTGTGGAATTACCTGTATCTGATGGCTACTATGTCATTACAGTAGTAGTGACTTTTTTAAAAAGTTCAATTACTTTAAACCTGCAGAACAAAGGTAACAGCAGCTGAGATGGCTAGGCTCTTTATATCTCAAGTGTTTGCTCTTGACGGGGTCCCAAGAAGTAATTAGTAATTGTGGAGTCCAGTATACCTCTGTCTTTTAAAAAGAGTTGTGTAAGACTCTTCAGGTTATTTCTGTCGTTCAATTTCCTATCACCACAAATCATATGGGCAGACTGAACTAGTGAACCAGGGCTTGGAATAGTTCCTGCAGTGTTACACTACTGCAGATCATTCAGATTGGGTTTCTCATCTTCCTATGGCCCAGTTTAGCTACAAAGATACCTAACATGCATCTACTGATTATTTCCCTTTTCACCAACCATGGGTTTAACCCCACCTTCAACAGGGAGCCCAGTTGTGGATATAAAGCTGAAGCGGTGGTGGACTTTGCTAAGACTATCAAGAAAGTACACCAGAGGGCTTTCACAAATATGTCGGCAGCAATGAAATTCTATAAGGAGAACACTGATGGAAAGAGATGGGTGGTTCCTGCGTACAAGGAAGGGGATCTCGTGATGCTTGATTATAAAGCATCCCTATAAAGCAGCCATGTAAAAAGCTGAAAGCAATGAAGATTGGGCCTTACCTTGTTGTCAGAATGGTGGGCCACACCTCATACCAGTTGTATCCCCTCGTTCCAGATCTTTTCGTCATTCATAAAAGTAAGTTGAAGTTGTTTAAGAGCCCACACCAGAGTTCTCAGAGGCTTGCTTTTTGGATGGGCACCGAAGTGTGAAATGAAGGAGATAGTAGCCTCCTGTCAAGTAAAAGAAGGCTTGAGTACCTAGTATCCTGGAAGGGGTTCAATGCAGCATTTAACAGTTGGGTACCAGCGCACAACTGTGAGCATGCCCAAGACCTGATTGAAGTTTTCCACAAGCGTTTCCCTCAGACTGCTGGACCTCAGTCAAAGCAAACCGTCGCCGCTATGAAGTTGGCCCCATCCTACAAGAACTTTTCCCTGGCGCAAACCTCTGAAGGGGGATAGAGTCTTAAAAGAACAAGAGGGTAAAGTCATTTCTTGATGATGACATTATTGTGGGATTCAACTGTAAGGACAAAGCTGCACGCCATGAGGCCAAAAAGGTGAAGTTGACAGGGCTCCCTGACCTTAAGTATACCCTGGGCCAACGTAGAGTACAAGCTAATATGTCCAGATTGGTCCTGGGAATGTGCATGATGCTCATCCTGGTGTTACAGCCAGAGTGTTAAACGCACCAGATAAATTCATATTTTCAATGGTTTGTTACTATTGATTGAAGAAAAGGGGTTTCAACCTCTCTTCATTTAAATATCATGAAATCAGGTCGAGTCCAATTGCAATCCATAACAAAAGTTCAGTCAATTTTAAGTTTTAAACCTAGGCAATAGTAGCGTGCGGCTAACGGTGCACTTAAGCTTAGCACCACTTCTGCCAATAGATGACTGTTAAAATTTACTAGTTTGTTATATCAGCAAACAACCCTAGTAATCTTTTTACTGCACAGGTTTGGTTTCTTGTGCACTTTGTCCGCGTTGTATAGTAAATTAGATTATCAGTTGATAATAGTATGACGACTATTATCTGTAGTTCAGTATGAATTCTTATATCTCAGCCCAACACTCGGCCAGTATTCCCAATTTAAATACTTGAGATGTCATGATCTTGGGATTTGTTCCCTTGATCTTTCCAACCTGATCTTATCTGAGATTCCCTGGTGACATACTCTTTAGCCCAATACACAGTCAGTAGCAATCCCTTGTTTCTCCTTCTTCTATTTGTCCCCGCTCAGATCTTTACTCTTTTCTCTAAAAGTCTCCCAATTATTGCACACAGCAATAATATCCTTGATAAGAATAGAACAATTGAAAGCTGATAATAGTTTACTACTTAAACTATATACTGGATGAAAACTATATACTGTTAAACTACTGTTATATTATCTGTTTTTTATTAGGAGTGAAATCTAGGGAATTTATAGTGGGGATTTGGTCATCTAACCCTCAGTTGACACCTCTTCCATGAAATGGCAGCAATTACCATTGAATCACCCAACCTTGTCTTGGCAGCGACAGTATTCCCCATCCTGGCTAGGATTCCGTCGTTGGACATCCTTGAGACCTAAATGGAAAAAGTTGGAAAACGTGTATCTAACGTTTTCCTCTTGATCCAAGCGAACCAACCATATTTGGCTAGCGATCTGCTTAGGTAATGGGACTTATTACCCATTAAGGAAGGTCATGCACCAACTGATCAATTCACTAGTTGCAGGCAGCATCACTTGCCTCGCAAATTGCTATTCATTCCCAATCAGTCATTGATGAAACCCAACCTATCCCATTCAGTACACCTTATAGATAATCGCTATCAGATGCCCCTATTTTGTTGGCAACTCTGCCTTACAAGATCTTAAGAAATCATCCGGATTGAACCCCAATGGATACAACCAGGTAATATCCCAAAAACTCCTGACCGTAGTTACTCCAAAGCTCTTACCAACTGATTTATTTTCACTTCGCCTTAGGGAATTATCCCCTAGCAATTCCTGGTAATCTAGCAGGCTGGGAATATGGGCAAAAATCCCAACACATCCCCTTCTTGCCTAGATTCCTAGAGAGAAAAGGACCGGGGTATGAGAACACCGCCTCAGACAATTGGTCAAATACTTCATTGGCTCAAACGGAGTATGATCAATAATACTCAATGCTGATCAGGATGACCTTTGGCATGCGGAACTTTTCCTCTTCAACCTCGCTACTGCCTACACAGAATGCAGTCCCCATGATCTAATGTCATGCTAGGCTGATCAATTTACTAATGATAATATTAGTCCTGGGATCCGGTTTTCCCCCATCAGGGTATATGACCCGCTGCCATACTCAGGATTCTTGGTCTGACGTCCTTTATTTCCTGATTTTCTCCTCTTCCTAGACAGGAGACTCTTGCCATCAATTTTCATTTCATGGCTCAATTAATAGTACTTATCTATGTTAACCTTCATTAATTCACTCATAACCTCTTTGCTAAAGTTATCCCTAATTCTTCTCTTGGAGAGCCTATCTCATTAATTTTAAGATTAATTTCTCTAAAATTGGAGCTTAATGGATTGTAGAGTGCATAATTTCAACTTCCATATAACTTTGACAGCCCCCTCTCATTCAGCTCATATGTCAAATTCTGAGTCGCAATACCAGAAGCTTCTAAATAGTTGTCTGATCAAGACCTCCAGCTCTTCCAGCAGATGAGTCAGGATGCATGGTGGAACCTTTTCTATAGTTCTTTCAGGACTCATACGCCTAGTCTGGCACCAGCGACTAGTCCTTCTGTCAAATTACCAGAAATGGTAACCAATCCCTACAAAACCAGACTTGTGATCATTTCAAACAACTCTTGGTCAATTCTTCCTCTGTCATTGATTCCAGAGTTAGATTTCAAAACTCTTCTGGATTCACCTTTTTTGCTGATGCACCAACCATCGTCATGGATGCTCCAGAGATTGTGCCTTTTGCTCTTGATTGCTCTTTTCTTGCCAGGTCAGACCTGCTTCCTGAGTTCCTCTTCTGACATGGACAATATTACAAATATGCTGTTCTGGCTACTGAGCTCACCATCATTAACAGTATACATTTTGAGCTCCCCTTATGCAGAACTCCGAGCCCAAATCACTGAGGCTTTTTCCCTAGCGCTGAATTTCTCTGATTTTGAGAACATCCTAGATCGGGATACTGCCACTTATGCTCTTTGCTTTCTGGACAAGTTCTTTGAACTTGGTCCATGAAGCTTCCAGCCTCTCTCATCTGGTACTAAAAAAAAGCTTCCAGCCTCTCCCAGGTTTCACCGCTCATTCAGCTTCAGCTTCCAAGAAGCCTGTAGTCATCGCTTGCATGATGTCATTCACTCCCTGAATGACTATCTCTTTACCAGCACTTCCCATTGGTATCTTCTGCTGATGGCTTTAGTAGGGGGCATGATTTGGAAACCCCCATCAAGCATTCCTTGTTCTCTGACAGCTCATATGTCCAGGGTTCTTGATGAAGCCTGTCATCAGGCACTCAAGACTAATTTTCCAGCTCTAGTACCATATCAGGATTACTCCGGGTGAGTTCACCAACTGCCTCTTCTTATACTGTTGCTTTCCTCCCTACCCTGGGGTTTCACAATTGGCTTCATCTGACATTTCAATTTCTATTCCCCTAGTCACTTTCTCGCAGGGCTCTGCGTCCACTCAAAGAACGTGGTTTTGTGTAGGTCTATCCCTCACTAGCATCAGTCTCATATCAATTTTAATGGGCTGTTCATTCCTACTACAATCTATCCACCCTCCCCCAAGAGGCGACATAGGCAGAATCATCCCCATATCAAGGACAATTGAATTTGAAAATTTTATTTGAGGTGGGCTGACCTGAGGGTGATACTGCACCGATTAGGAAAGTGAAGAAAATGGGAAAGGAGGGTAAAACCCGGAAAACCTCCATGTGCAGCGTATGATAGGCCAGGAACTCCATGGACCGCCTTTGCTATTTGCTATCTCAGTTCGGGGCATTGGCGCGCAAAACCAACACAGTCAAAATCATCCCCTACCCAAAGTCCATTACCGGGATCAAACTTGGGAGGCAGTGGTAGAGGGTCTATACTCTACCACTGGGGTATCCTCCCCATATCAAGGACAATTAATAAAAATAAAAATTATAAAACTATATCAGTTTTTCTATGCAGTTTATAATCTCCTTTCTTTTTTTCCCAATATCTTTTATCAATTTTTTCTTTTATTATTTTTTTCATGGGACTTGACCTTGTTTCAGTTCAGCAGTCCATCTTTTTTTCCAAAACTGGGTCCTGGGTACTTAAACCTTCCAGTTTTATATGGTTCAGAGGTCCTTTTTTGGACTCAACTATCTATTTTGGTTCAGAGTTCCTTTTTTGGACTTGACCTAATCATCAGGACATGACCAACTTAATGGTCATCAGCCCTTTAGGAACTCTTTTAATCTTTTCATCAATCCATTGCTTCAGATACTTAGCATGGACTCAATTCACAAGTCTTCCATCCAAGAGATTCTTGATGGAGTAAGCATCAGTTGCCATCTTGGCAATAACTTTAAATGGACCTGACCACAACGCATCTCTTTTGTTTCTTCTTCTGAAGCCATGCATATCACAATAGGCAATCCTTTCACCTATTTAATATTCTGCTAAGGCTGGTAAGTTCTTATTGTCCATTGATTTCACTCCTATCCTTTTCTTTAATGTTGTATCAAATGCTTGCAATTGCATATCAAACTGTATATTTGTCATTTGGTTCAAATTACTATTTGGCACTCATCCCCGATGTTGGTTCCACCACCAAATATAAAATTAGTGGCAACGCGGCCTTTATCCCATACAACAACTCAAACGGCGCTTTTCTATTGTGTATGATGACTGATATTGTAGGCAAACGTCACCAAACTCAGGTATGTTCTCCACGCGGAAGTTCTTCCTGTGACCAGCTTCCTCAGCGTCATGGCCAGCGTTCCATTCACATATTCTACCAGTCCATCTGTCTTTGGCCAGTAGAATACTGACACAACTTCTCTGATCTCCATTATCTCATTCAATCTTGGGATCACATGAGACGTAAAGTTGTCCCATTATTGCTAAGCAGGACCTGCGGACATCTGTGTTGATATAATACTTGATCCAGGATGAACCTCACAGTGCTGGTATGTCTACTTTATTGTCACAGCTAGTGACATATTTCCTTGACTTAATCACCCTTCTAAAGCCAAGTCCAACAAGCCCTTGGGGCAGAGATCAGAACCCTTAAGGGTCACCAATGACCTATATAAGGTCATTGACAAAAAATGGGTTTTGGCTTTGACAGCCAGGGCTGATTAAAACTGCTTAATTTAAGCGAAATCCCAGGTGGGAATCGAACTCAAGACCCAAAAAATCACAAGATATGAGTTTATGAAATTTGGCCAAATTCAAAAAATTTTGATTTTGTTGAAAATGACAAATTTGTAGCTCATATCAGATTCCAATAACCACTGGAATCTTCATGAAGCAACCCCCTATAAATTAAGTCCTAAGATGAGAAAGGCTTTGCTTTTCTCAGATACACAGATCATTTTAATATAGTTTAAGAATTTGGCCTCATTTCCTGTATTTTGGTTTTTTTCAAAAAAATATAACTCTACAAAGTTCTGCAATGGCTGGAGTCTGTTTTCCGCTCTGGTTTGCCCCTATTGTTGTACCTGAGTCCTCCGCCTACTTCGCCACCTATTCCGCTAGCTCCGCCTCCTCCTACTTTGCTGCCTTTTGCCCTAGATTTTCGCCACCCTTCCCAGCTCCCAGGGCCTCGTGTCCCTGATGGTTATGGACAGTTTGGTGTGTGTTTTGCTCCACAGATTTATTTGAAAACACAATAATAAACGTTTAGGACGTCTCTTCGTTTTTTTGGGTCACTTGTTCTTGTTGGCACACCTTTGGCCTGTGTCTCTCCCTCCAGAGACCTCTTGCGCTCCAGTTTCCCTGACATTATCTGAGAAAAGCCTGAATTTTTTTGTGAGTTTCTTCTACTGTTTGGTGGCTAGAGTTAGCCCAATCCTCTCAGAGTTGTCACCCGTTGAAGCAGTCCACTGGGCTGGTACTTTTATATCCCTTCTGGCTTTGGTTGTTACCTTCCTCAAAGGGTGTGCTGAAGGTGTTGCGCGGCTCCCCTCACTCAAGACGCTCATAAAGTGTGCAGTACCTGCCACTACCGGTCTCACTCTCCACTTTTCACGTGAATCCAAATTTAAAAATGAGATCTTCAACACGTTGTCCAGCCTTAGGGCCCGCCAGAAGTCTCAAGGCAAGGACTTAGCTGACGTCCTCCTCCTCCAGCTGCTGCTCCGTGAGATTTCAGAGGGAGCTCACCAATGGTTACTCTCCACGGGTGAGAATAATAGATCCCTCCTGGAATCTCTCCCAGCGTTGGAAACTTTTGTCAAGCCCTGTGAGTATCCCCCTGCTACCTTTGAGGACTATAACTCCTTTGTACACTTATCCCAAGGAGACCTCACTACAGCTCAATACTTGCGCCTGTTTCAAGAGCGAGCATCAAGGTTGGAATCTCTTGAACAGTTGAAAATGGCCCTTCTCCGCAAGTCCCTAGATAATACTGGTGCTTCCCTTGGCATATGGGATAACCCACCCCCTCCTTATCTGGGACATGCTCCATCCTTGCATCCCTGTTGTCTATCAGCCTCTGTGCCCCCAAGCCTAATTGTACCGCTGAACTTCAGATACTAGAACTTGATGACTCCATCACTGTGGGGCACCAACATGTTTTTGATCCAGTGGTGACATATCCAGCTGAGACACTGGCCGTTATGGACACTTCCAACCTGATTCTAGAAGCCCTACTTCCGTACTCTCCCAGTACCGCTTGGAACCAGCAGTGAGCTCGCTGGAAGGTGAGACTGAAACCTCCGTCATAGGTGGGGGTCCCCTCACTACTGGCCCTGCACCGCCGCGCTCCACGGAGTACCCCTCACTTTTGTCCTCAAAAGTAGAGGGGGTTAGTAAGTCTAACCCATTTGATTCAGAGCATTCACTTCCTCCAGGGTATGGACCTGCCGTTGCCATTTTGGAACCTATGCCTTCTGTCCAACCTGTCATCCCAGTTGGCCCAGTTGAACAACTCTTTCCTATCACTCCAGAGTCACCTCTTGTGGCGGACTCCATCCAGAAACGAGTAGAGATCCATGAGAGGATGATTGAAGAAGAGATAGCCGTGGCTGACCCCACCAAAAGCTTGGCTGTCCTGACTGGTGTAGTCTCATGTGATAAAGACCTTCCTCCCGCCGAACATAGAGCATTAAGCTACCCCACACCATTTAAGTCCCGTGGACAACTTTATGGCAATGTGAAGTCATATGGGAAAATTTTTTAGGGATACTCCACATTATACGCCGCCCTCTGGGCTTGGAGCCATACTGTCATCCCTTGGCTCTGAGGGAAATAAACCCTCCTCTGCTTACTTCTTGTTCATGGCTACTTTTTCTTCTGCAGGGAAGAGCTTTCAAGCACTCGCTTTGGTGGACACTGGTGCAACTGAAAACTTCATCCGCCAAGAGTTGGCAGAGGCCCTGGAGCTACCCCTGGGAGTTGGTCAGTTTGTGAAGGGTGGTGCATCTCAAACCATTCCAAGTTACCGTGTGTTAACACCTGTCCCTTTCATTGCAGGTGATGGTTACTTTGTTGAGAGCTTCTCCTCGATAAAGAACCTCCTATACCCTGTTATTTTAGGGGTTGGCTGGTGGCGCCGATTTGACATCGCCACTAACCTCCTAGACTCTACCATGCATGCACAATTTCCTGGTGGAGTCATGGTTACCATTCCTTGCTTAGATGAGAGCGCCACGGTGCTCCCAGAAGGTGGGGCCCCTCTCCTAAGGTGGGCCTAGCCTCTATTCAACCTACTGACGCCCTGACCCCAACACTTACTCTGCCAGAATGCATCCGTGGATATGCTGATCTGTTTGATCCCACAAAGGCCCGCCCACTCCCTGAGCACACCAAGTTTGACTTTGAGTTTAAGTTGACCGTGGATCTCGTCAAGATATCCTCTCCAATTTACCCCTTGTCCCTGAGGGAGGAGGCTGCCTTGGACGCTTGGGTAGACGACATGCTCTCTAAGGTCAAATCTTTAAGAAATCCTCACCTGTGTGCTCCCCCTCCTGTTTGTAGAGAAGTCTGATGGCTCACTTTGTCCCTGCGTTGATTATGGCAATCTGAACAATGTAACAGTGCCTGACCCCCATCCGCTCCCTCTGGAGCAACAGATTGCCCGCTACGTGGAGAAGGCTAGGGTGTTCAGCAAGCTTGACTGCCTCAACGCTTTCAACCAGATCCGCATTAAAGAAGGCCAGGAGTGGTTGACCGCTTTTCACACTCGGAAAGGTATCTACCAGTTCAGGGTTATGCCATTTGGTTTGAAGAACGCTCCCGCCTGCTTTCAGAGGCTCATTGATGCTGTCTTGGGAGACCTTATGGGTACTTGCGCGATTGCATACATGGATGACATACTGGTCTTTTCCCCAGATGCAGAATCTCATGCCCGCCACCTTGTGTCTGTCATGGAGAGACTTTCACAGGCAAACCTTACAATTAAGGCTAGCAAGTGTGAGTTCTTCCAACCCAAGGTTGAGTTCTTAGGAAACATTATCTTCTCCCATGGTCACATGATTGCCCCAGATAAGGAAGCAGCTATCCGTGATTGGGTTACCCCCTCATCTCTCACGGAGTTACGCAGCTTCCTTGGGACATGTAACTTCCTCAAGAAGTTCACCCCCAGCTCTCAGAAGTTGCCGCCCCTCTCTACACCGCTTCAGGGAAGAAGATTTTTAGTTGGACCAATGAATGCAACGCTGCATTCCACGCCGTCAAGTCCATACTATTGTCCAGCCCGGTGTTGGTACATGCAGACCCCAGCCGCCCCTTTATTGTCGCCACTGATGCTTCCAACTTTGCGGTGGGAGCTGCTCTGCTACAAGAGGGGGAGGATGGAGTGGAACGGCCTGTTGCTTACTTTTCTAAGAAAATGACCCTGGCGCAGCTCAACTATGTGATATATGATAAGGAACTCCTTGCAGTTGTTGAGGCAGTACAACACTGGCGCCACCATTTGCATGGGTCTAAGTGGCCATTTACTGTCCGTACTGACCACAAGGCATTGATGTACTACCGCGCCCCCCAGAAGCTATCCCCTTGCCAGTCCCGGTGGTTAGAAATCCTGTCAGTGTTTGACTTCAAATATGACTTCATTAAGGGCACCCAGAACATGTTACCTGATGCTCTATCCTGGAACCCTGCCCTAGCACCTGACCCAGCACTAGTTGACGCCCACAATACCCAGGTGTTGATTAAGCCAGAACAGGTGAAGGAGAGCCCACTGTCCAACCCCCCGCTCTGCTTATGATGGAACCTTTGGAAGGTGATGCTGACACCCCTTCCCGTGTTAGGTTGTCCCAACCTCTGTCAGCTGACTATGATAAGATTAAGCAGGCCTGCCATAGAAATGGCGAATCCCTGGACAAAGGCTACCAGTTGATGGATGGGGTCATCCTCCATCAGGGCAAGTGGTGGGTACCTCCTGGACCCCTGCGTGAGGAAGTGATCCGTGAAGCTCATGACCCTCCAACTGCTGGCCACCCTGGCAAGGACAAGACGCTTGAGTTAGTCCGCCGCTCCTACAGTTGGAAAGGTATTGCCACTGATGTGGCAAAATTCACAAAGTCCTGCTTGACGTGCAACCGGTCAAAGCCAAGCCGCCTGAAGAGTGCTGGATTGCTTGTTCCCCTCCAAGCTGCTGAGGGCCCTTGGACATCAGTGTCTGTTGATTTTATTGTGGAACTTCCCTTGTCCCAGGGTTATGATGCAGTAATGGTTGTGGTGGACCGTTTCACAAAGATGGCCCACTTCATCCCCTGCAACACCACCATTACTTCAGTTGAGACAGCCCGCCTCTTTGTAGATCACATCTTTTGCTTACATGGTCTCCCAAGGAGATTATCAGTGATTGGGGCCCACAATTCACCGCTCAGTTCTGGGAAGCCCTGCTTTCCATCCTCAGCATCCGCCCCTGCCGCTCCACAGCCTTCCACCCCCAGTCAGATGGACAGACGGAGAGGGTGAACCAAGGTTTGGAGCAATTCTTGCGTAGTTATTCCAATGCTGAACAGAACAATTGGTCCTCTCACCTCCCACTGGCGCAATTTGCTTATAATAACCTTACCCATGCCTCTACAGGCACTTCCCCTTCTTTGCAAACTATGGTTACAACCCCAGTTTCAACCTAAGTCCGCGGATTGAGTCCACCGTCGTCACTGCCAATGAGCGCGCTAAAGAGCTCAGGGACATACATCAGGCAGTGAAGGACCATCTCGTTGATGCTGTGAGGATCTACAAAGCATATGCTGACCAAAAGCGCCGTGAAGGACCTGAGTATAAGCCTGGTGACTTGGTCATGGTCAACGCCAAGAATCTCCACCTGAAGCAACCCTGCCGCAAGTTAGGTCCCAAGCGTGTTTGGACCCTTCAAGATCCTCAAGAAAGTTGGCCCATCAGCTTACCAGGTTGACTTACCCCCTCAATCAAAGTGTTCAGCACCTTACATGAATGCCTCCTGACCCCCTTCAATGGTCCCATGCCACCTCACCCAGATCCTGTGATAGTGGATGGTGAACCCCAATATGAGATTGATGCCATTCTTGCTTCTCGCCTATCCCAGCGCCGCCTGCAATACTTGGTGTCCTGGAAAGGATATGATGAGACAGAGAACAGCTGGGTATCTTATCAGGACATGACCAATGCTCAGGACCTAATTCATGACTTCCACTCTAGATTCCCAGATGCCGCAGGACCTGCCACCCAAGCCTCTTTAGCTGCCATGAAGTTACCCACTCCCCACAAGAACTTTGCCTTGGCCAATGTCCCCTCAGGTGGTGTAGAACCCCGTCCAAGAGTGGAGGGTGATGTCACAGCTAGTGACATATTTCCTGGAATTAACCGCCCTTCTAAAGCCAAGTCCAACAAGCCCTTGGGGCAGAGACCAGAACCCGAGGAAAACGGCTTATTTGAGGCGAAAAACCCAGGTAGGAATCGAACTTAACACCCAGAAAATCACAAGATATGAGGTTATGAAATCTGGCCAAATTCAAAAAATTTTGATTTTTGTTGAAAACGACGAATTTGTAGCTCATATCAGATTCCAATAACCACTGGAATCTTCATGAAGCAACCCCCTATAAATTAAGTCCCAAGATGAGAAAGGCTTTGCTTTTCTCAGATACACAGATCATTTTAATAAAGTTTAAGAATTTTGGGCACATTTCCTGTATTTTGGTTTTTTCAAAAAAAATATAACTCTACAAAGTTCTGCAATGGCTGGAGTCTGTTTTCCGCTCTGGTTTGCCCCTACTGTTGTACCTGAGTCCTCCGCTTACTCCGCCACCTATTCCGCCAGATCTGCCTCCTCCTACTTTGCTGCCTTTTGCCCTAGATTTTTCGCCACCCTTCCCAGCTCCCAGGGCCTCGTGTCCCTGATGGTTGTGGCCAGTTTAGTGTGTGTTTTTGCTCCACAGATTAATTTGGAAAGACAATAATAAACGTTTAGTATGTCTCTTCATTTTGTTGGGTCACTTGTCCTTGTTGGCACACTTTTGGCCTGTGTCTCTCCCTCCAGCGACCTCCTGCGCTCAGTTTCTCCGGCAACTATGATGTACTTGACTCCCCTGTGCTCATTGTCAACTGTCCCATTACTTAATGGACACCATATGCCAGGCAAATCCAAGGGTGGAACAGTCAGTATCCAGTTGTATTCTAATGTGGTTTGTGCAGCTGGCACTTTACACAACAAGCTAGATAATCTGTGACATCATATTTGATGGACTCCCAGTAGTAGTACTGGCAAATATGATCAATTGTTTTTTCTTAGGCCTCCATGCCTGACAACCTTATGAGCTGCTTGCATGATAGCTTCTCTTTCCAACATCTTTTGTAATAATAACTGCTTCCTGTTAATAATCTTAAATACTTGTCCATCCATGGTCCCGGTGTTTTCCATCACTTTCCAAAGCGCACCTTGGATTTCTCTGGGATCTTTCCAAAATTCTCCATCGCCATTCTCTGGAATAGCTCATCTGCCTGTGGGTATACCATCTGGACCATTGGTAACTGCAATAAGCCATCCACATTCTGGTGAGAAGCCCCCACTCAGTGGACAAGCTTGTAATTGTAAGCCTGTAGCTTAAGTGCCCATCAGGCCAGCCATCCTTCTGGCTCTCTCAAATTGTGGAGCCAACGCAACGAATAGTGGTTTGTCAACACTTTAAAGTGCATTCTATGGATGTACACCCAAAACTGCTTACATGCATAAATGACTGCAAGGCATTCATGCTCAGTTATGGTGTAGTTCCTCTCAGCGGCTGAGAGTGTCCAGCTCACATATGTCACTGGATGTTCATCCCCAAGTTCGTCTACTTGGCTTAGTATGGCGCCAATCGCCGTCAATGAAGCATCAGTATGTATAATAAACTCTCAATCAAAATTCGGATATTTCAGAATCAGAGAATCTATTAGATACTGGCGTAGCTCATCAAAGGATTCCTGGGCCTCTTCATTCCATACAAATCCTTTTTTCAGATCCTTCAACATATGTGATAATTGCTCAGCTATTTGGGCGAAGTCCCAAAATCTTCTAATATATTGTTTCTTTCAGCAACTCATGCCAGCAATCTCACCTTCTCATAACTGGATGATCTTCCCCAGTATTGACCTTGTGGATCGCTTCTCTTGCACATCCCAAGTCATGGTTGTTTTTTGGATAAATACTCCCTAATACTTTTTTGAAAAATTTGTGCACCTCCTCTTGCTGGCCTTCTGTCAGATCAGTGAGTTGCTCTTGATCAGCCAATAGCTTGGTACTCTTGGTTACCCCAGCCAATAATTTTACTTCATCAAGAGTGAAATTTCCTTTATTCAGCCATCAGGATTTCTCATTGCTTCTTAGGTCCAAAACTCATAGACCATATAGATCAATATTTTATATTTTTTTGTATTTTTCTTTTGCAATGGGACTTGCAACCTACAAAAAGTTTCAGAGGTCCTTCTTTTCCCCTTAATCCAAACTGGGTCCTAGGCACTTAAGCCTACCAGTTATCATGCTTTAAAATCTTATGCTCTTAAGATTTTACCAACCATTTGGTTCAGTGGTCCTCTTTTATGAATTGACCAAAATCTCATGACATAACCATTTAATGGTTCAGAGGTCTGATGGGAACATTGCAACTATTTTCTCTTAGGCTCATTACTTCCAATTAGTATTGACCTTTCTCACTATATGACCAGCAGCGCTGTCTCTTCATGTATAGTCTACTATAACCGACTCTAGCAATACTCACGAATATTATACCTTTCATCCCAACTGATTATTCGTCAAACAGGTTCTAATTTCATCTCTTATTTTGGCAGCTGATGCTTTGGATCCTTGTATCTTATTAGCCAACAGTTTCATCCAATTGTTCAGTT
Organism: Massospora cicadina; assembly: GCA_022478985.1. Classification (NCBI taxonomy): domain Eukaryota; kingdom Fungi; phylum Entomophthoromycota; class Entomophthoromycetes; order Entomophthorales; family Entomophthoraceae; genus Massospora; species Massospora cicadina. Next base: position 88,405 of record JAKSZP010002748.1, read on the forward strand.
CGTTTTTTACCTGAAAACAAATTTTGGAATTTATTGCCATTTTTATTTAATCAGGTCGTTATGGCCTTGTTAGCTTCATCCAATTTCTCCTGAATTGTTGAGCTTGTCTCCAGTAACTTCTGATCTTTGGTTGAGTGTTATCCAGTCAAAATAATTTTCTCCATTATCTTGGATCAATTATTTCCTATTTTTGTCTTCATATCTTTATTAGTATAAAAATCCAATTCTCCGTATAAATTGCTTCTTTTTCATCCAATGCCTAATATAAACACTCACTCCTCAGGACTATTTAAAGCAGACCCAATCTCAACCTATTTGATCTTGCTGTTCCTCAGGATAATTTTCAGTGGACCCAATTTCAACATGAAGTGGCCCTGCTGCTACTCTTCATTTCAAGTAGATGTTAGGCGAACAGGTTTCCTTGCAGCACTAGATAGTTCCATATCTAGGCTGCAAGTCCTTTTCCCCGGTAATGAGTTTCTTCCGTTTGCTTAACTTGGAGCTCCACTTCTGAGCTGGGTGAACACCAATGAACGTGATCCACTTCACGTTCTATCTTCATTAAAGTTACTTTTCTTAGTAACTTATTTCCAGAATTTTTACATCATCATAGGACATCATGTTCTAAGTTCTTCTGCTCAATTACACCCCTGTAGTAAGCACCAACTTGAGAAAATTTACTTAAGGGTTATTATCAGCAAACAACCCTAGTAATCTTTTTACTGCACAAATTCAGTTTCTTGTGCACTTCATCTGTGTTGTATAGTATATTAGACTATCAGTTAATAATAGTATGACGACTATTATTATAGTTGAGTATGAATTCTTTTTATTTTGGCCCAACGCTTTACCAGTATTCCTAATTAAAATACTTGAGATGTCATTTTTTTTAGTACTAGATGGTCCCAACCCGAGGGGGGATTCATCGATGTTTGAGATGTCATGATCTAGGGATTCGTTCCCTCACTCTGTCCAACCTGGTCTTCTCTGAGATTCCCTGGTGACTTCTCTTTGGTCCAACACACAGTCAGCAGCAATCTCCAATTGTTTCCCCTTTTTATCTAGATCCCCTCTCAGATCTTTACTCTTTTCTCTAAGAGTCTCCCAATTATCTCACACAGCAAGAATATTTTTGAGAAAAATAGAACAACTTAAAGCTGATAATAGTTTACTACTTAAACTATATACTGGATAAAAACTATATTGATAAACTACTGTTGTATTATCTGTTAATTAAATGGAGTAATTTCTAGGGAATTTATAGTGATAATTTGGTCGTTTAACCCTCAGTTGACACCTCTTTGATGAAACGGCAGCCGTTGCCATTGAATCACCCATCCTCATCTTGGTAGCGATGGTCTTCCCCATCCTGGATAGGATTCAATTGTTGGACAACCTTGAGACCTAAATGGAAAGAGTCAGAAAACGTGTCCCTAACGTTTTCCTCTTAATCCAAGTGAGCCAAACATATTTGGCTAGCGACTTGCTTAGGTAATGGGACTTATTACCCATTAAGGAAGGTCACTCACCAACTGATTGATTCACTAGTTGCAAGCGGCATCACTTGCCTCACAACTTGCTATTCATTCCCAATCAGTCGGTGATGAAACCCAACCAATCCCAATTGGTACACCTGATAGTTAATCACTATCAGATGCCTCTAACTCATTGGCAACTCTGCCTGACTAGATCTTAAGTATTTGTTCAGATTGATCCCCGATGGATACAACCAGGTGCGTATCCCAAAAATCCTCTGAATGTAGTTACTCCAAAACTCAGGCCAACCAATTCTTAATTCATTTCGCCATAGGGAATTATACCCTAGCTATTTTTGGTAATCTAGAAGGCTGGGAATATGAGCAGTAATCCCAACAACAACTTATCTTCCATTGTTTAAGTATGTTCTCTTGAGACCAACTTTCCTTGTTGGGCGACTTTCCAATAAACAATTCCTCATTAATTTACATTTTTTAAATATGGTTCCTTCTAAAAACCTTTGTGCAGACCTCTTTGAGGAGGTCTCCAACAATGTTGGCTACTTCATTTTATCCAAATTAACTGCAGTATCTAGTGCACCTGTGGGCCGCCATGGTCCCCTCCAGATTGAGGCACCCAAGCTCCCTGGCACCAATCTCCACCTGTTTATAAGTTCCCCTTTGGGGTCCAACCATGTCCTGTTGTTTCTTTGTTATTTACCCTTATACATGGCGTTGTACATCCTCGACTTAGGCCCCTTCTGCTCTGGAATCCTCCGTGGTGCTCTATTTCCAATCTTGCTAGCAACTAGCTCCCTGGAAGTGTGGCTGTGCATCCTCACCACCTCGCTGGGAACAAGAGAGTTACAGACATTCTCATGACATGTATTGTGGAGAATAGTAGTCCTTTTGTTCCTTCCTTACAATAAGTTTAGGGAAACTATATCAAAATCCTATAATGCAGCCCATATTACTATTACTTTAGTTCAAGTGTTAGACTTATAGAAAACCCCTTTTATAGACTCAGAGTGGATTAACTGAGAGAAAAATATATATCCCTTTATCTGATTTGCTAAAATCAAAGGATAGATATTTCAAAACTTGATTTAACAATATTTAAATATTATTTTTAATCCAATGTAACTATCTGGTATATGAACAAAACTCTCAGTTTGTTAATCCAGCTCAAAACCAGATTCTCACGCAATTAATATGAGTGCATAGAAAAATTGGATTGAGACAATAACCACTAAACAGTTTACTATCAACTAGAAGCACTTTATGATCTATATATATGAAAACTAGCTTAACTATGTGAGATTAAAATACAATATGCACAGTTACTCATGTGTTTGCATTTATATCAATTAATATGGTCAAAAACCTAAGTAGAAAGTCATACGTCCTTCTATCATAGTAATATTTCTGATCATACTTAGAATTTTTGTATATGCAAATTACAAAAACTCTGAAACCCTAATATGTATCGCGTTTTTATAAACTTTTTTATTATAATAACCATCATTTTAACAACCTTTATCATATGATTTTTCATAGGTGACCTCACTTTATCTTCTTACATAGTTTAAAGCTCTGCTCTTCAAAAAAAGCTTTTATGTTCAGTCTCAATAACTTGTATAGATGCAAGTAGACCTAATATTAATTATCTTTACCCTTGGTTTTTTAAAGATTAGCACATGAAATGCCAGAAATAAAACTATAACAAACTTAGGTAGAGTGTCAGTTCAATAGTAGTTCATATGGAGAAATAACATTCTAATCTGGAATTTGTTTATAAAGATAAAAATCAAGAGCTGAAATGAAGAAACATTTCAGCATAAAAATCTGTAAGAGATTAGCTTGAAATTCTACTTCATATTATATTACACAAATTATATGAGCTATTTTGGGCCAAAATTCATAAATATTACATAAAGCTGATTTTTATATATGATTGTAAAGTTTTTAGTCAATAATACACAGGAACAATGTGTAGGATGAATAGATTGTTAATATAGTAAATGAATGAGATGACAATAGTTTGAAGACTAGTGTCCTAATTGAGCTCTTCACAAACAAATTGAGTATGTCTTCTATGCTAGACATGTGCTATTGCTCTTCCTTATAATAATTGAATGTACTTCTGGAAAATATTGGAACTTCCTCTTTGAATCTTCCTCCCAAGTAGCTGCTAGACACTGGACAAGGGAAACACTTCTCTTTCAACTCTAACCCCAAGAGCTGGCAACGTCAAATAGATTTAGAAATCTTTTCTCTTCCAAAAAAGTCACAGGATCACACAATATAAATTTCAAGACTATTAAAAGAAATTTCAAGTGAACTGAATACTACTTCTTTATTAATAAAAAATAAGGGATGTATATAGGAAAATCTGACGCCAAACTCTTCTGTTGGCGCCCAAGTAGGAACGGCAGCTAGCACAGATGAATTAGAATTCAGGAGCTGTCCAAAACGATAATTACTTCATTAATATAGTCATTATCCACCGCAAACTAGAAAATGGCCCCTCCTGGGATGAATATCTGAAGAACGTATCCCAAAGTCTTCACTTAAACCCAGCAAATATCCTTATTAAGCTAGAAACCTGCTTAGGTAATGGGACCTTTTATCCATTAACAGTAGTCACATTGATTTTAGACAAACCTGCAAGTTGGTTCCAACTAAAGCGTTTTCAACGCCTAGCTACTACCATAAACTCTTCATGAACCAGTAAATTATGATCAATTTATACTAGATAATTAAACTATTAACTTTTGAAATTAATTATTGAACAACTGTAAACATTGCTGAGAATCCACCCCATAAGCCATCAGTAATTCAATGGGATCAAGTCTTGATGAAATTAATTGACATCCCATAATGAAGTAAAATTAACAGTAGTTACCATATCATATGATAGCTCCCACATCAGCTATGGTAAATCACACTCAAAATAAGGCAAATAATATCATAATTGATAAAGTTGAATTATGTGGGCATACTATATCCCAACAAGCAGAGTCTGGTTTTTCCTTGTATGCCAGTGAAGAGATGGACCTACTTCCAGGAGAACAAAAGTTCATGATGGCTGACACCAGCATCATTATATCTGAACAAATGATACTTGAAATTTACTGTACTAAAGGAGTCTGAGATCAGGAACGCAGAGCGATGCCTGGATTCTATGATTCCACCTATGAAGATGAAGTCTAAGTCCTCCTTATAAATATTATCTGGTACCTTTTTCAAGATTAGAGAGGTCAAACCATTAGTAAAGCATAGATGTAACACTACGCTGATGTTGTATCAGTTCATACTATTGCTGGAAATGAAAAGATTGCGCTTCAGGAGACAATTACACATGAATAATGTGAACTAAATGAACGTTTAGTCTAATAAAAACCTATATTCAGCAGCGTACTAAATGATTATGACTTGTGCAATGGAGGAGTTTAAAGAATTACCATTAGTAGCTCCATTCCCTTCCAATTGAAGCCATACTGCTGTTCCAATAGTGAAGAGGAAGTTATCTTAAAGGAGCACAGCAGCATATGAAAGTGGGCTTGGTATGCCCTTCCAAGAGTCCTTGCGCATCGCTCCTACTGATGGTCAGAAAGAATTATGGGACTCAACGCATAGTAGTGGATTACTAAAGATTAACAATCTGATGAATAAGATATTCTTATCCCTAACATGCAAAGAAAATACTTTGAAACAGCTTTTATGTTTGCGCTACTTCTTAATTGTGGACTTTTCAAGTGGATACTAGAAGATGTAGCTGTCGCCAGCAGATTACAAGTGCATGCAGATACCAGTTTTTGGGCCATGGGGGAGCAACTCCAATCTGTGCCCATTATTAAACAGGGCCTTGAAGCCTCAGCGAGTTAAAAGGCCTTAAAAGCCTTAGGTAAGCTAAAAGGAAAAGAGATTTTGAAAGACAGTATTTTATTAGAATAATCCTTAAGGTACTTATAGGACCTCAATGGATTGGGAAGGGAAGATTGAGAATAAAATTCTCAGCATTAATTGCTGAGAATAAATAACTAAATAATACAATAGGGAGTTGGATCATCCTCAGCATTAGTCACCAGTGATCCCAAGAGGGTTAATTGATTGGTCAGTCTCTGACAGTAATTCCTTACAACCCAATTATTTAATCAACATCCTTGTCATTAGTTGCCAGTGTCAAATTTACTATTATTAATTTATTATTATTATCTGGGCTGATCCTGATACTTTGTATTGGGATTACCCCAAGTTAATGGGGAGCCCAATCTGGCATCCACCTGTAGGCAGGTCACAACCCTTAGTTGGGCCTTCCGCAATAAAAGAGAATCTTAGTACCAGTCAAGGTCTGTTTAAGCCAACGCATATGCCACATGGCTTGTGCAACTCTCTCAGCTATGTTCTAAAGAGTAAGGATCAGATTTTATATAATTTGAAGATTTCTAATGTGGTTATCTAATTGGAAGATATCACCTTGTTAGTATACGTTCAAGTATCACCAGGCACACCTGAAGGTGTTTTAACTTAGTTAGGAGATAAAACCTAAACGTAGGAGAAACAAGTGCTTGTTCTTAAAGCAAAGTTGATAACCTTGGTCATGAACTGTTTCAAAGAGGAATCAAGCCCAACAAAGGAAGATTAAAGCCATCACCAAGATAAGTTCCCCAAGTGCGTGAGTAACGTGCAAGTATAATTGTATATGGTGGGTTACTACTGCCAATTTGTGCCAAACGTTTCAGAAATCACTGAGTCCCTCATACACTTACTTTTTTAAGAGAGTGCTAGTCATTTGGAATAAGAGAAAGAAGATTCTTTAAATTATATAAAGCTTAAGCTGATGTAAGCCCATTACTGATATACCTAGGTTTCACAAAAATCTTCTATGTTTATACAGACACAACAAAGTGATTTTGGGCGCCATTCTAGAATGGTTGGATAGAGAAGGAGTAGACTGCCTGTTGGGATTTAAGAATTCCTACATCATCCAGTTTAATTAATTATTTTATTATCTGCTTTATTTGCTGGGGATGATCTACTATAAACCCATAGCAGATGTGGGAGTTATCATATCATATCATAACTCAAGTTGATTGTAAACCCTTATGGAATGTTAACTGAATAGGAGTTTGATCCTTCTGGATTACTGATGTTCCATCAGGGAGGATCCTGACTGTCAGACATTCTCTTTCTCAACTTCAGAAAAAGAATGTTGGAGGTATTAGGGCTCCTGAATCTGCCAATGTGAGTGGCCCATCACCTGCTCAATTTATAGATAATATTGTGGATATTAATGATAGGAGTACCCACAGCGAAAAGACCTTAGTGGATTTTTGGTGGAATCCTAATAATTGGAATAATATGATTTACCATAAGAATTGGCTTAAAACAGTAAATACTAATAATAGAAATACTCTGACTCCTCAATTGAATATGAGGAGTATAAAATTGCACGGATCAGAACCTCTGCAAGGCAAGAAAATTTTACCCATCAATGATTGGGTGCGAGTTAACTAATCATTATCATCCAAGTCTAAACACCGCCGAGGTGCAAATATTTTACTCAAGGATGATAGGGTAACAATTAGCCAATCATTACCATCTGAGTCTGTCCATCGCCAAGTTACCCAATCATTACCAGTCAAGTCTGCCCACCGCCAAGGTGAAAAGATTTTACTTGCTGGTGATTAGATACAATTCATCCAATTGTTACCACACAGGTTGGTTTTGCCTCAAAAATTTTCATCTTTTATCTTATAGGCCAAAACCTATATTCCCTAATTTAGACAACTGAGCTTTGCATTCTTTTACCTTGAATATCGAAGGTCTCAAAAATCAAACTAGTTTAAATAGGAAAAGCTAGTATTGACGAGGGGGCCTTTCTTAGTTTTGTCGTGCTTATCATAGTAAATAACATAAAAAACTTGGAAAAGTTATTTTTATACTTTCATCAAAAAGTAAGTTTCTCACTCTGAGAAATTAATTATGGCCTCCTTTAGCAGATCCTACAATTTGGTGCTCACTACAGGGTCGAGCCCCCTGCATACTTAGATAAGTATTAAAATGAAATGGAGACTGTCACCGTGAGCAGCTCTCCTGACCTGCAAATAGTTGCTCTCGAGAAGCAACTAGCCAGCTCTTTCTCTCATCTCAAAGAGCTAGAACTGCGGCCGTTCAAATTACCACTGAAGGACAGATACACTCCAGGTGAAGGGAGTGTTGCCTCCTTCTTGTACGTTTATGAAGCTGTGATGGATGGCGCTACTGACAAACTGAAAGTTCAGTACATCCTCCCCTGTTTAAGCTGAAAAGCCCAAGAGCTGATCGTCCCTCATTTGGATCCTCAGCACACCTGGCCAGAGGTCAGGAAGGCCCTCTTGGCTGAGTTCAGATCCGAGCAGAGTTTACAAAGGGAAAAATAGGCTTTCCTGCATATGAGTATCTAAGAAGGAGAATCAGTGGTTGCCTTTGCGGAATGATTTTATCTGAAAGCACAGACGTTGTTAACCTCAAAGATGTTGATTTTGGATGATGCTGTAGCTGCTGTTCTAACTGGAGTGACATCTCACCCTCTTTTGGCGATGAACATTACCTCAGTTAAACGCTATTTCCATATCATTCAAGACATCAAGGAAGCGCTAATAGATGTCGCCAATTTCCATGAGCCCAAAGTTCCATGTGGAGCAGTACCTCGACCTCATGTTCCAACCATTGAGGATACAAAGCCTAAGCCTCGGGCCTTAGCAATTGAAGACAAGAAGGAGCCCCTTCAGATAATGGGTCCTAAAGAGCTAAACCCCACAAAACCTGCATCTTCAGTGCGATTTAAACCGGTCATTCCTCATTCATGCAAAGCGGAGATCCCTACTGTAGTTTCCCCTTCAGCTCAGCCAACAAGTGCGCGCCCTAAGGGTATATCCCCAGAACTTCTATAGTTGAAAAAATGCAGGTTAAAGCAAAGCAAATTACCCCACCTCTCGTGACTGTCTCCCCCACTTCAATTGTAACCTTGCCCATGGTGGAAATACCCCTGAGGCTGACTCTGAGGGAGGTTACAAAAACATTGGGTATTACTTGTTGGGAGCTCCTGTGGAAGTGGAGGTCCCTGATCGCCTAAACGCTGGGGGAGTAGACGAAGCCACCATACCTGAGGATGCTTACCTTCGTCAAGTTTTAGGGGAGCCCATTGATATCAATACTGCCAGTGACGCCAATGAGGTGTTGTCTCACATTATTCGCCCTATCCAGCATGGCCATACCATGCAATCCATTCAAGAAAATTACCCCGAGACCGCGTGCAAATTAGCCTCCAACCTCCATCTTAAGGAGGTCTTAGCGCTATCGCCCACTTCTGGGGGAATACTCACAAAAGTTGAAGTGGTTATTCAAAAAGTTTGGGTGACGACCATCCTAGATACAGGCTCCCCAGAGAACATCATCTCTTCTAAGTTGATGAAAAAGATCCAACTTGCACCTGACTTGGAGTACAACCAAGACTTTGGAACCGCCAGTCCTAACAACACCCGTGCACTAGGTGCTTACTCATCCCTTCCCATTTGTATTAGGAAGCTTATTCTATCAGCCCCCACAGTGGCTTTGGATAATAACGATTATGATTTGCTTATAAGTACTCAGTTCATGATCAAGTATGAAGGCATTACCAATATGAAGCTAGGGACCCTATCTTTATTGAACTAAAACGTTCCATTAGTTTTATCCAGCGAAGAACACCCCTCTTCCTCTTTGCCTTATGTCACCTTGGGCGCAACACTAAGAAATCGCTCAATTCAGTGGAGGCTAGCAATGGTATTCCAAATTTTGTGGCAGATGAGGTGATGAGTAAGCCAGGAGAACTACGATTGGTTGACATGGAAGTCACATCCCAAAACCCCTCAAAACTCTTAAGTAAGACCAATTTTAAAGGAAAAGTCCAGGCTCTTAAAGTACAGCCTAAAAAAGAGAATTCTACCTTAAAACCCATGGAGGCAACTGTTCCTCGCCCCAAGGCTCGAAAGAATCACTCTTCCAAGGATGCTACCCCTTGCAAACCTCAGTCTAAATCTTCACGCACTGAGGATAAAAAATTATATGCTGGAAAGTCTAGCCAACCAAAAACAGTGACTAACAAAGGCCAAGCTGTTAACGAGCCCTGAGCTCCTCTACCTTCTTATCAAGTATTGGATAGGGTTTTATATCACTGCAATTGTACAACTCCCCAAAATGGCAAACTTGGATCAAATTGGGAGGGGCCCTATACCATCATACATAAGAGAGGAGATGAATATTCCCTAAAGTCTTTGGCTACAAGAATTATTTAATCCGGGTACATGGCTGCAACCTTTGACCCTACACCCCTTCCAACATTCTTGAGGGGGGCAATGTCAGACATTCTCTTTCTTGACTTCAGAAAAAGAATGTTGGAAGTATTAGGGCTCCCAAATCTGCCAATATGAGTGGCCCATCACCTGCCCAATCTATAGATAATCTTGTGGATATTAATGATAGGAGTACCCACAGTGAAAAGACCTTAGTGGATTCTTGGTGGAATCCTAATAATTGGAATAATATTATTTACCATAAGAATTGGCTTAAAATGGTAAATACTAATAATAGAAATACTCCAACTCCTTGGTTGAATATGAGGAGTATAAAATTGCACGGATCAGAACCTCTGCAAGGCAAGAAGATTTTATCCATTGATGATTGGGTGCGAGTTAACCAATCATTATCATCCAAGTCTAACCACCTCCAAGGTGCAAAGATTTTACTCAAGGATGATAGGGTAACAATTAGCCAATCATTACCATCTGAGTCTGTCCATCGCCAAGTTACAAAATCATTACCAGTCAAGTCTGACCACCACCAAGGTGAAAAGATTTTACTCACTGGTGATTGGATACAATTCATCCAATCGTTACCACACCAGTTTTGCCTCAAAAATTTTCAACTTTGATCTTATAGGCCAAAAACCTATATTCCCTAATTTAGACAACTGAGCTTTGCATTCTTTTACCTTGAATATCGATGATCTCAAAAATCAAACTAGTTTAAATAGGAAAAGCTAGTATTGACAAGGGGTTTTTCTTGGTTTTGCCGCGCTTATCATAATAAAAAACAAAAAACTTAGAAAAGATATATTTTTATACTTTTATCAAAAAGTAAGTTTCTCACTCTGAGAAATTAATTGTGGCCTCCTTTAGCGGATCCTACACTGACAATGTTTTAAAAGTGGTTCAAATATTGTTTTTTGTTAATAATTTAATTATCTTGTATAACAATAGGAATTTGTTGCCAATCATTTTAAGGGTTTATTGATAGACGCTATACGTTAAAAATTCTTTAATTGGCTGTAACTTGCAGGTTTCCCCAATAGGCGATGTGACCTGTTGTTAATGGTTAAAAGGTCCCATACCCAATCAGACTGTTAGCATAATTATGATAATTTGTTGAGACTAAGTGAAGATGTAGGGTAACGTTCTTCAAATACAAACCCAGGAGGGACCATGTTCTAGTTAGCAGTAGAATCTGACTAGATGGATGAAGTAATCATAACTTTTGGATGACTCCTCAGGGCTATATCATTGGCAATGGCTTTCGTTCCTATCAGGCACCAACAGAAGAGTTGGGCATCATATTTACTTATATAAATCTATTGTTTTTATTTAATGAAATCATAATAGATTTTTTAATAAATACATAGACTGATATACATTTTTGCATCATAATCCAGGGATTATATTTAAAAGATATTTTTCCTTTGTCTATATGTTGCTTTCAAGTTCTCTGGATCTCTTGTGTAAAGAGAGTAATAGAAAAGTTCCCTTGGTCCATAAGTTTCCAACTCTGTAAGGAGAGGTGAAGGAATAGGATTTTTCTTTATGGAAGATCTTAAGTACTTCAAGTATAAGAAGGAAGAGCGTCAGCCCATGTCTATCATTAAAGACATACTTAATTTGGTTTTGAAGAACTCAACTTGTTCAATAGTTTTCATGCTATTGTTATGCCATTCCTTTATTATATCAATAATCTATTCATCCTACACATTGTTCCTGTTAGTAAACCTAAAAAGTTTACATTTGGTGCTCACTGAGGGGTAGTTGAATTTTCAGGCCAAAGATTACTGAAAAAGTTTATCAGCAAATGATGTACAAGAACAACCTTTGGAAGCTTTGGATGAAGTTGTAAATTTTGTACAATAATATGAATTAGTGTCACAAGCCAATCTAACTAAATTTGATAAACACATTATGAAAGCCAAGGAAGATGTATAACTAGTTGTAAAGTTCAACAATGATTTTTATAAGAGAATTCTCCTCCTTGAAATGGAAGAAGACTGAAGTAATTAAGGAGTTACTGTTCCAAAAACTGAAAGGGTAGCGAATAGAAAATGCTTTCTCTGGATACAAGTAAGATGTAGCTCAGATCTAAAATCACTTACAAGAACTCAAAAAATCACAAATGTGAAATTGCCTGATGGAGGATTATGAAGCTGTTAACAAGACACACAGATGTTCATCTGGGAAAGTACACCCTTCAGAAAAAATGTTTGGATCTTTCACTGTAATTTCAGAGATGGCCCTCAAAATTATCCCTGTTGTTAGTTAGGTTGCTAAACAGGAATCATCTGCTGCAGTAGCAACAGAATAATTTCAGAATACACTGGAATTACCTTTTCTTTTAATAGGATAGCGCAATATTATTCTTCTTATTTAAAATGACGATGCTTAAATATGGCAACTGAAAAAAACAGTAATTGTGAGGAACTGTTTAGACAACGACTATTAAAATTTGGTGAACCCCATCTCAATAGGGATAATTGTACATATAGTGATGCTAAAGAAGCAATCATGACTGATTTTGGTAGTTCTAAACAGATGTCTAATTATAAGCAGGAGGTTATGGGAATTCTAAAACAAAAAGGATGTAACATCAGCTGCTTTCTCTGCCTGATTTTACCAGGAATCACAAAACCTGGATGGGGAAAGTATTATAAGTATGTAATGTATGGATAGCAATGCAAATGGCACTTCAGCCCTTCAGAGATTTAAACCATACTATGGTTTCAGTGTTTTCAAAACAAACTTTTACTTCACAGATGGTGGAGTATCTCATGATGCCTGGAGCACATTTGTAGCACATTAATGAACCTTTAAGCTATTTTCACCAGAAATTAGAGCACATTGAAATTCACTGAGCCTTTCAAGGACTACAGAATCGAGTTTTAATGGGAAATAAGCCTGGAGGACCAAAAAAGCGGATAAAAAAGAAACTCATGTCACCATTGTGGCAAACTTGGTCGTATAGTCGCTCAACGTTGGAACAAGAAGCTTAAAGAGCAAGTAACTCTGGTTCAGGCTAAAGAGAATGAAACTGTCAAGGATTTGAGAAAATAACAAGCAGTCTAGATATGGAACAATCTAGTACTGCGATAAAATGTGTTTCCCCTCACATATTTAAAGAAGACTTTGGATATTTCCAATCTACTCATAAAGTAAGGTGCACCTGATCCTCTCTATCAGGGTGGTTAATTTGGATGTATACACAATCACCTGAAAAAAGGCAAAGTCAAAGGGGATAGATCCTGAAATCATGAAAAAAGTTGCTTGGCCTTATGCACGTCAGTTAGAGAAAAGATCACAACTGCTTATAGCACCAAAGAATTACGCAAGACAAAAATTAGTGATGTGAATGTTTCTCTCCCTATCAATGCAATCAATGAATTCTTTCCTAATCTGTTCACTCAATTAATTCATACTTTAGATTTGCCATATAATGCTGTGATCCACTCAGAATTCACTTTATTACAATACTCTTAATGTAAAATGTGGACATTATAGTCAATCAAGTAAGAGTACAGATAATACTTGACAGTGGATCACCCTTAATATAGTATCAATCAAGTTAGTGAAGCGAATGAATATTTTTAAAATTTTTGAACACCATAAGGAATATGTAACTTCTGAACTGGATACTACAGCATCTTGTGGAGCATAAAGTACACTGCCTATTCAGTTCAGATTGCTGGTGGTATCATCTCCCACCATAGTATTGTAAAGTATAAATTATGTCATCCTCATTGGAATGGAAATATTAAGAAAGTATGTCAAATATGATTTTGATGAATAAACCCTAGAAAATTTGGGGCAAACCCTACCCTTGGTATATCTCAGCGGAAAGGAGAAACTCCATTGACATTAAATCATAATTTTGTAAATCTAATTTACAATCACACTATAATTTCCATCCAATACAAGTTTGTTTAAAGAAAAATCAAGAAAATACCAAGGCATATTGTCAAAAATTATGAGATACCATTGAGGATAAAAACAACAGATAAAATTTTATTGTGAATGTAAATAATAGTAAGCACTAGGATAACATTGGAATTCCAGAACAATTATATGGAGAAGTCGCCACCCCATGGAACAAATCGAGATTGAAACCTTGGTTAGCTCCAGGGATTATAATGCCAACCACAGTATAATCCAAGTACTATTGGCCAATATTAGCAAAAAACTGTAGAAGATGGGTAAGTCCAAGTTATTGCACCTATGCACTTAATGAAAATGGCTGAAATCAGAGAGTTTCATGTTTTTGGAATGGTAACAGAATTGGGATTACCACCAGATATTTCCAAAAGCATTAATGTACTGGTTGATTGAGAGCAAATGGCTGGGTTAACAGAGCATCAGCAGAAAAAAGTGCAACAATTTCCGAGAAATATTGGGTGATAGATGCTCAGGACAATAATGACCTTGGATGCGCTAAAATGTGATTCATAAGGTTGACACTAGGGAATACCTTCTGATATGAATGCGACTTGTCCACTAACCCAAGGCTTCTAAATAAGTAGTCAATGAAAAAACCAGTAAACTGATTGAGCATGGGCTTCTTGTACCTTCGTAGAGTCCATGGACAAGTCCAATCCTTATTGTGATATAGAAATATCATCAAATTGAGTGGTGATCAATTGCCAATGTGTAAATAAAATCACTAAGAAGGATCATATCTGTTTTCAAGGATAGATGTCATGCTCAATTATCTATGGAAACCAAGTTAATTTCAGAAATAAAATGATATCAGGGTATTGGGAGAGAGATACTAAAAGAAGACCTTGAAAAGTTCTATGATCACTGTATAAGGGTTATACCAGCTAACAAAGATGTCCCAGGGATTATGTGACGCTCTGGCTACTTTCCAGTGGGCAATGGATTCCATCTTGAGTTACCTGAAGTTGTTTTGCATTTTGTTGTTCTTGAATGACATCAATGTTTACATATGGACTTTCGCCAAACACCTGGAACACTTGGATGAAGTGTTCAGATGCCTAGTGAAGGCTAACTTGAAGATCAAGATGAGTAAATGCCCTTTTTTTAGAAAAAAGGGCTTGAATGTTTGGGGTTTGTGATAAACTCTGTTGGGTTAAAACCAAAGCTACACTAAATATGGCCATTGAGTGGATGTTGATCTAGAAGTGTGTTCAGGACATAAAAGTCTATTCTGGGATGGTTGGCTACTATTGCTAAATTACCAAATATACCACTTGAATTGCCAAACCACTCATTCACCTACTGAAAGATCCAAACAATGGATCAATGTGGAATGAGAAGGCTCGAGGAGTGTTCATGAGCTCATAATAGATCTCTAACCAGTCCTATTCTGAAGAACCCAATTTTCAATTGGGGTTTTATAATTCAGATGAATACCTCATTAATGGTGGATGGAGACATTTTTATTCAAGTAGACAAGGATGGGGAAGAGCATCATGCGGCATATGTGAGTTTGACATTGACACCAGTGGATAGGAGCTACACCGTGACAGAACATTAGTGCCTTTTGTAAATTATTCCTGCAAACAATTTGAGTGTATATACATGAGACAAATTTCAAAGTAGTGACTGATCACTCGTCTCTACGCTGGTTACACAACCTAGGGACCAGAGGGGCGCCTGGCGCGATGGGCTTTAGAACTACGAGCCTACTTTTTTTAATTATACAATAAGCAGGACAGCCCATCAGAATGCTGAAAAACTATCAAGATTACCTGCCATTCAAGTTGTGTACTATTGAGCTGATGGATTATCTCAGCGGATGATCAAAGGGAACTTTGGATATGAACCCAAAGAAATTCAAGGTGTTCTGAAAATAGTGGTGGAAGCATTGTAGTAAGAATGAACAGCTATATATGTCATTTGATGGATAATGGTATCTATTTTCTAAATTATAAGAATGAGCGGAAATCATTAAAGCTGCAGAAAAAGTCATCAACCATATGGATTAAGAAAAGCGAGGGCCATATATGTCAGCATCATTACTAGGAATCAATCAACTATTATGTCACTAATTATCTGGCTTGTTGTGTGGAATATCAACTCCACTAGTTGCACAAGAATGTGATGGGATACTGGCTAGTATGCCATGGGTTCACTTGGCACATAGTGTCAATAGACATTATGTGACCCTTAAGTGTCAGTACTGGGTGTGTAAAGTACATCTTAGTGGCGTTAGACCATCTGACTAAATGTATCAAGACAAAAGCCTTAAGCAGAGTAGTTGCTACAAGAATGGCGAGATTCATACTGGACCATGTAGTGTAATGGCATAGATGTCCAAAAGTTTTATTGTGTGACAATGGAGTCAAGTTTACCTCTTATGTGATCCAAATACTGAATGAACTAATAGAAATCTGAGGAGTGGTGTCCATTCCCTATCAGCTAGACAAAATGGAATGGTAGAACGAGTCAATAAAACTCTAGCCACAATGCTGCGAAAATTGGTAATGGGGAAAAATTCCGCTTAAGGATCATATTAGAGTTCAGTTGCCTTTGCATATAGTATTAGTTATCATATGGCAACAGGGAAAACACATTTGAACTTTTATATGGACAAAGAGCTGCATTACCACCAATTTTTTATTCTGCCGCGAAACCAGCTTTCGGGGATGAGTGCAGAGCAATACCTGACCTGACTGGAAAACGTTATGATCAAACTTTAATCACAGGCATTTATTACAACATTGAAAATAATCAAAGCAAAGATGATGGACGATAAGAACCAACCAGCGCTACAATAGTACCATGTTGGAGATAGAGAAACCTATTGTGATATCCAGAGATTTGGAAGAAGAAACAAGCTGGAAGCCCTATGATTGGGTCCATTGGAGATTATCACCTAGCCAATGGAAGATGCCTATACAATAAAGAACATCAGTGATGTTCATATAGTGAGCAGGGTCCATACTAAATATATAAGCATAGGATCTAGAAGGAAAATATTTGAAAAATTTTTGTCAGGACCTCTGTTCCTACTAAACATAGGACAAGTTCCAAGAGTATGGTTAAGTCTTAAAAAGATTTTTTTGAAATAAATTAATCTGCTAAGTTCAGAAAAATGAACCTTGAAACCAGAGTGGTGGAAAAAGATAAACCTATGAACCTACTAATAAGATAAGTCCCATTGCAAAGAAACCATATAAAAAATAATATTAAAAATACAAAAAACGATATAAGATTTTAATATAGAGGTTTAATATATAAAATTGCAAAAATATAGATTAAGTACCAAGTTTAATTTTCCCACAATCAAATGCACCTGTGGTGTTCATCTATCATTGTCAGGATCAGAACATGGTGAAGCTGGATTTGCCAGATGGAGTTCTGAGGAAAAAGGTGTTTAATAAGATTCTCTCAGATCAAAAACGAAGAGCCCAGCCTGGGTGGAGCACTGGGAAAAGGAATTAGGGAAGCCACCTGAGAAGAACTTTTAATGATGGGTGTCATAGAAACCTGACCTGAGGGAATACAGGCTTTCTGGATCTATTATCAGCAGCAACACCTGAGCTAGGCTGGTATGGTATGGGCCATAAAACTTCGCTCTTCAGAGGCAGAAGTGAGAAGGACATGAAAAAGGGAATGCGCTGAAGAGAAGGATTAAACAAAGATGCATCAAGCAAGGAAAAATAAGATAAACTATGAGAAATCAAATTTAAACGATGCTGGCAGACTAAGTTAAGGGTCAAAGTGACATCCGCCTCTAAAAATCTTCATTGCAGAATAATCTGGTTAAACAGGGGGATTCGTTCGAATTTCAGTATGATACATTACCCAGCTAATTGATTATAATAAATCTGCTTGCCACTATGGAATAAGGCCCTCTAATGGATGTGGGAGTTATTGTTAATATGATAACTATTGTTGGTTAAATATCCCTAGCAGACATTGATTATTTAAAAATTTGATCCCAATGGGGTACTAATGTTTTGTCAGGGATGATTCCTGATAATAAAGAATAAATTTGATTATCAATGTTGGATAATTGGATGTGTGTTAATTTTTAAGAATGTCCCAGTGTCAAATCTCTCTAAAAAATTATTAAAATCTTCTATTCAACTCTCAGATGAATAATCCTGATCATAGTAATAATTCTACTCCTATTCCTCAGCCAAGTAGCTTTGCTGTGATTAATAAGTTTATTCTGAGTCCTCAGGGGAATCAAACGAGGTAAAAATATTTTTTAATAGTTTTTATTAGAATAAATACTAAACCTTATTGCACAGATACATCCTACATTCTATTGCCCACCACCTGAAAACAAGTCAAGTCGAGGGGAAGAGATCCTTGAGAGTTCTGATAGGTCTTATCATCATATTTTCTAATTGAGCTACCTCCTCTTATGCTGAGTTCTCTTTGCCTTTCCATTTTTAGCCTCGAATTCCTTTAAAGTACTAGGAGGGTAAATTATAATAGGGGATTGCTTTTATCTCCATTTGACTAATAATAAATTTTATGTATAATAAATTTGTAGCTATTTTCCCCTTGTTATATATATTAGTGGTCAGGAGATTCATTTATCCTTTTATGCGATATTATTGAAATCCTGTGCCAAAAGCACCAGTAAGCACAAAATAGCCAGAATAAAACAAGTGGTGCTCACTACAAGGAAGCTTGTATACCACAAACATTTACTAAAACTGGAGGCTTTTTTGGGTAAGTAACACTCATAACCTCCCCGCTGCATCTTAACCAAGGATAACTGATTTAGAAAGCACCTTGTCAGTGCTTTTTCTTGGCATAATAAGCTCAAAGAGCACTCCTCTTAAGGCCCTCATGGGGCACTCCTTCAATAAATAAACCCCCTTTAGTGACAAGTTTACCCTCAGGTGAGGGTAGCATTGCTTTATTTTTCTTTGTCTATGAATCTGTTATGGAAGGGACAACTGACCATCAGAAAATCAAATACATCCTCCCAAGCTTGAGTCGCATGGCCCAAGTGGTAATGGTTTCAAATATGGCCACTCTCAGCACATGGGCAGGAGTTAAGGAATCTCTTATTAGTGAATTTGTCTCAATGCAGAGTTTACGTTGGAGGAAACATGCCTTTATGTGCATTAGGATACAAAGGGGAGATTAGTTGCCTCCTTTGTTGATTGGTTCTATAGTGAATACCATCCGCTATTACTTGAAAAGATGTTACATCTTGAAGACACTGTTGCTGCCATCTTGACTTGATTGACTCCTTACTCCTCCTTGGCGATGAACTTCTCTTTAGTAAAACGCTATTTCAGAATGTAAGCGTTATCAAGGAGGCTTTGCTAGCGATGGCTATTTTTATGAACTTGAAATTAAACAATGGGCATAGAGGCAAGTGTACATCATGACCCCTCTAGCCTCCTCTATGGCCGTCTCCCTCAGGGAACCTGCTTCCTCAGTGCATCTCAAACCGCCGTTCCTCCGCTATGTGATGTTATAAATATTATACTATTGGTGACTGGGCAGTGCTCCTCCATCATCTGCATCCAAAGTTCGCCTTATGCCATCAGTTAAGACGTTGCCTCGCTCCACTCCCTCCTCATAGTGGCCTCCCAAAGCAGTTAAATTGTCACATCCCCCTAAGACGCCGTTCATATTCTCATCATCTCCCCTGGCCATTCACAGCTCAAGATTTGCCCCCATGGGACCGCCATTACCTGCTAATCAAGAGCGCAAAATCCATAGTCGTTGAAGTTACAACGCCATTTTCAAAAGCTAAAAGAGTAGTTGAGCGCCCAAAGGAAATCCAACGTAACATTAAAAACCCTGAACCTAGCCTCCTTCCTAGGGACCCCCTGACGTGCATAGATAACCCCTCTGATAACGAATCTGAAGGGGATTGTGAAGATGTTGGATACTATGTTATAGGAGCCACAGTTGAAGTAATGATCTCAGATTGGTTGAACCCTGAAAGGGTTGATAAAGCCATGATACCAAGCGGAACTTATCTCTATCAAGTGCTGAGGTGTTCTTCAGTTATTGATACTACCAGTTATGCTGACCAGTTCAATGCCTCTCTGACCCAATCTACTCAGAGTGTTCATACTCTACAATATATCAAATATAAATACCCTAAGACCGCTAAAATACTTGCTTCCACTTTCCGTTCTTAAAAAGGTCCTAACTCACTTTCCTTAACCTTGGCGGAACTATAACTTAGGTGTAGGTTGTCAATAACAGAGTACGAATCATGGCTATCCTCAACACTAGATCCCCTGTGAAAGTTGTTTTTTTTTCAACCTTTTCTAAAAAACTTAATTTTGGCCCCGACTTGAAATACACCCAAGAGTTTGTAACTGCAAGTTCAGATAGCACTTTCGCTATCAAAGCATACTATTCTTTACCCATCAGATTTGGGAAGCGTATCCCATTGGCCCAGGCTGTGGCATTGGTTAATAGTAAAATATGAGATGCTCATCAGTACCCAATTTATGCTCAAATATGATGGACTTACAACTTGAAACAGGTTTTTCTCTCCATGCTTAACTATGAGGTTCACTTGGTTCCAACAAATAAAAACCTAATAAAAATAATACATTTGCTTAGTTGAGTACCCTTCCTCCACATTATAGTTACACTATATGATGGAGGGGAGAAATATAAAGAAGTTTCCTGAGTCCGTGGACGCACTAGATGCATTCCTTTTTATGCGTCAGAAGATGCATAAGTTAAGGCTGGTGAGCAAAATGGTGATTGACACCAAGATTACCTTGCAAATTCCCCAAAACTGCTTACTGAAATAACAAGCATTGATGGAATCAGTCCCTTTGGACCTCGAGTATTTCCAGGCATACTAAACCCAGCTTAACAGCGACCTATCAATATCCTACTTGGGAATTTTACAAGTAAGGATATGATCGTTAGGAAACATCAGGATATTGGAAAAGTGCTTCTGATCCTAATTGAGAATATTAGACAAGTTCACTACATTGGGTCTATGTTAGATATGAGCCTACCTGCTGACAAATTGTTATGTACTATACCTGATGCTCATATTCACAATGAACTAACCTCAGCTGAGCTGAAAAAAGTCCAGTCCTTTCTAGAAGCCTACAGTGCATCATATATCTACTGATACCAACTATAGGTATATGAAGGGTGGATTCATACCTTTGATGTTGGTGATGCCCATCCCATATGATCCAAACCCTATTGTAAATAAAAAGTTAAAGAGCAACTGATGAGAACGGAGCTCTAACAGCTACTAGATGCTGGGTTACTGGTACCTTCTCAAAGCCCGTGGCCGTCACCTCTCTTGATGATAAAAAGAAAAATGTAGGTAATTGGGTCATTATGTACTACCAAAAACTAAGTACCCTTTACAAAAAAGGAAGTTACCCTATCCCCCACATCGACGACGCTCTAGCACAACTTTCTGTATTTAATTCTTTTCTGTAATGAACTTGGCTAGCGGATTATTAAAAATGGACCTTTCTCCCCAAGATCAGGAGAAATATTCTCTTATTTGCAGTGAAGGCCTATACAACCCACTCAGCTACCACAAGGGTTGTGCAATATGTCCATAACCTTCCAGAGAGCAATGGGTCATATTTATCAGGACCTCAAGTTAAGTTGTGTGTTTGTCTATCTTTATGACATCACAGTCTTCTACAAAGCTTTTAACAAGCATCTTATGCATCTAAAGAATGTTTCCAGCGCCTGTGTGCCTCTAACATTAAGTTCAAGCCATCGAAATGTACTTTTTTCCAAAAGAAGTTGGAAATTCTTGAAACACCAACTCACAGGAAGGGATACAACCCCTACAAGATAAGATTGAGGCTATATCTAAGATGCCTGCGCCCAGAACCCTGAGCGATATCCAAGTGTTTTTGGGTATGATGGGGTATCACCATCAATTTATCCCAGAGTTTGCCCATCTGAGTGAGCCTCTCGTTCAATTTATTGGTTATGAACGCCCCTTTCTATTGAGGTGCTTAACAAAAGGCTGTCTTTGAGACTCTAAAGAAGATGCTACAGGGAACGTCCAATCCTATGTCACCCAAATTATGGTAAACCTTTCATTTTGCTTACTGATACCTTTGACTATGCTATGGGAGCAATCCTGGCTCAATTTGATGACAAAGGCGTAGATCACACCATATTCTTTTTCAGCAAGATGCTATCAAAAGCTGAACGCAACTATAGCGTCACATAGGAGGAGTGCCTTGCTATCTTACTTGCTGTAATATTACCGCCATTTTTTAAATGGAACTTCCTTTACAGTTGTTACTGACCAAGCCTCCTTGGATACAGTATGTGAAAATTCCAGCGGATGGTTGGCCCGCTGGGCATTAAAGCTCCAACACTATGACATGAAAATTGAACATTGAGCTGGAACCCCTTATGAATGTTGATGAGTTGACTTGGCTGCCTGTCCTACATTTAGATAATACTGAAGCAGAGAGATTAAATGATCTCCTCATGGCTCCTGATGCCTGGGACGACAAGAGTGAGCCCACAAAGAGAATGCTAATTTTAGAGTTCCACAACGCCAAGGAAGAGCGGGAAGTTACATAAAAATGTAGGGGTAAACTGGTTGCCCAATATTCGACCATCAGAGAGAATACCTGTGATCATTGAGGCCCATTCTATTCTGGGTCACAGCATAGTGCGGAAAACTTATGAGTAGTTAAGGATTGGTACTATTGGAAGGGAATCATGGAATCTATCACTAAAGTCCAGGACGCCAGCTTAACCTGTAAGAAGCAATCCAGCTTTAAACCCAAATATCAATACCAACCCACTACGCCTCAACAACCTTTACATATGGTAAGTTTAGACGTGATAGGTCCTCTACCCCAGACTACCAATGGGAATGATGCATCCTGGCAGGGTTGATCACTTCACCAAATGGGTGAAGCTGTTGCTCTTCCCACTCAAACCGCTAAAGCTACCGCAACCTTCCTACAGCAGTATATCTTAACTCAACTTGGTTGCCCCCAGGTCCTACTTTGTGACAACAGGAAAAATTTCACCTCTAAGGTGGTTAAGATCTTGGCTACCTCCATGGGGACACAACAACTCTTCTTGCGCCCCCTACATCCCTTTTACAAATGGGACCATAAAGAGAACAAATGGAACTTCAGTTTTCATCTTAAAGAAGATTGATAACTCAGACCCCCTACATTGGGATCAATTTTTGCTAGTCTCTTATGACCTATCACATTAGCTATCAAAAATCATTTTTATTGTCTCCTTTCCATTTATTATATGGTCAGGACCTGGAGTACCTTCTCTGCTAGCTAAAGACGTCTTCTTAGCTAGGACTGATGACCCTAAAAAATCCCTGAGAAGACTAGCTCAACACATCATTTAGCTGTAATATGATTCCATGACCAATTTAACTAAACTTTCATTAAAGAAGACATAGCCGTTAATGATCATAGACAACCTTTAAATGCCTTATAGATATCAAATTCGGTGATATTACCATAATTGCATCACAACCAGAAGTGCAAACTTGGGTCCATTTGGTAAATGACCCTTTGTCAAGTTTATAAGATGTGAGATGATTATTCCATTAAACCGCTTGCCTCTGAACTCACTATCAACAGAGTCCATGGGCGATTTCTAAGCCCTTATTCTCCCCCTCCCCTCAACATTCTTGAAGGGGATAATGTCAGACAATTGTAATTGAAACTTACTAGTAAGAATGTCCCAGGGTCAAATCTCTCTAAAAATATCAATAAAATCTCCAATTTTAACTTTCAAATGAATAATTTCAATTGGAGTAATAGTTCTACTCCCATCCCTCACCCAAGTACCCTTTCTGTGGCTAATAAGGTTATGCAAACACTTTGAGAATTGGCCAAGGTGAAGATATATACAAAAAGGTTGATGGATTAAAAGTAAAATTCTTACCGCATGGATACATCCTACCTGCTATTGACCCACCACCTGAAACCAAGTCAAATTAAGGGGAGGAGATTCTGAGAGTTCTGATAGGTTGGATACTCATATTTCCTAATTGAGCTACCCCCTGCTTATGCTGAATTCACTTTTTTAGAACTAGTGGTGCCCAACCCAAAAGGGGGAGCTTCCATACATCTTTAATTTCAGATAAGCCAAACAAAGGGATCATCATAATAGAAAATTTCCCAATATGACCCCTCAGCTAACAGCCTTGGAAGCCATATGTAGGTGAGGAGGCTTTGGGGGAAACTTTTGTCCAGCGCCCACTTTAGCTGGTGGACCTTAGCGGACAACATTGGGGTAGGAGCATCAGCGACATGGGACATAAGGAGGTAAGTTGTGGGTTTTCTTCATCTATGATTCTGGATTCTCTTACCCTCCACTTTTAACCTCAAATTCCTTTAAATACTAGGAGGCGATGTTTATATTAAGGAAAACTTTTTTCCACGTTTTGATTACTAATAAATTTATATATATATAATCAACTTTTGTGTATTTTCTCTCTTAAAATTAACTATCAGCATTTAAGAGCTTCATTACTCCTAAAACCACGAGATTGTTGAAATCCTGTGACAAAAGCACCAGTGAGCCCAAATTCGCCAGGACTTCAACAATCAGTTTGTTATTTTGAATTTAATTATCTTGTAGGTGTTGATTAGAGTTTGTTGCTGATTAATTAAAGGAATTTTAAAAGTTAATAGCCAATTTACAACGCCTCTGAGAAGCAGCTTGTGAGTTAACCTTTTAGGTATCACAACCTGCTGTTTATGGGTAAAAGTCTCATTATCAATGCAGGTTGCTAACCTAGTAAGGGGTACACACTGGGTTAGATGAAGTTGTTGAGACACATTTTTTGATTCAACCCAGAAGAGGTCACATTTCTAGTTTGCGGTGGAATCTGACTATACTGATGAGGAAAATCATCATTAAGTTTGACTCTAGGGGATTAAATCATTGGCGACGGCTGCCATTTACTTTTTTAGTACTAGTGGTGCCCAACCCAAAAGGGGGAGCCGCCACGCATCTTTATTTGCAAATGAACCAAACAAAGGGATTATCATAAATTAAAACAAATATCTAATATACCCCTAGGTTATCATCTTAGGAAGTCATATCAGATGGCGAGGAGGCTTTGAGGAAAATTTTGTCTGGAGCCCGCTTTAGCTGGTGGACCATGGCGGACAGCCTTGGGGTGGGAGCATAAGCAACATGGGGCATAAGGGGGTATAGTTGGGGGTTTTCTTCGTTAATGAGGCTGGCGGTGTCTATCACTTCAATGTATTGAGCAAGTTGATGCTCAGCAAAAATGATGGGAGCCAGCACACAAGTAAATGACTTAATGCGCTGGCGGGTTTTAGGATAATTGGGGTCAAAAAGAGAAGTTTTTGCTGCATTAATGCAACCGTGCTTGCACCAAAAGCAAACGCCTCAATTTTGTACTTTGCATCTTCCTCAGAATTATGAGAAAAATTGGGGATAGGAATACCCTTGACAAGGGGCTCTATTGCCCCATGGAGTTGCTGGTGGAGGAGGGTGTTGGCTGACGGCTGCCATTTACAATTTGGGCGTCAACAGATAGTTGGCACCAAATTCTCTATAAATTATCTCATATTTTATTAAGTAAATTCAGATACTTAGATAATCAAATAATTTATTTCTCAACTGTCATACATTTAGTATATATATAGATTACTCTTGGGACTAGAGTTTAAGGATAAAATACCCTTTTTCTATTTTATCTCTGTCAAGATCTCCTTGGGCTCTTCTTTAAGAGAGAAGAAGGACCTTTGAACCTAATAGAAGGTTAAGTTCTATCAGAAGGAAAAGACAGATGAAGAATTCCCCTATTATTCAAGGAATTTCTTCAAGGATTAGAAGGGCAAGCACCAGTCTAGCGTTGACCTAATAATCAACTTGGCTGGAAGAAATCAACTAGGGTGATAGTCTTCATACTATCAACAACACGATTTGTTATTATTTATTATCAACATTACAAAGCACATATCAGAAACCTCTGCAGTTAACTGGATAGCTAAAGTAATCCACACAAATGAAGGTTTACATTTATACTCATACCTTTTAGTAATAGCTCTCAAAAATAAAACCGTTTATAACAACCCTGAGATATTCTAGCTATTCCTTGAATAGTAGCATTTGCAGGGCTTAATTTTTATGGTGGCCACTACGAGTCAGTGAAACAGCTCTTCTAGATGTCCTAGATGATCCAAGAATGTCCATGTTAAGATGTTGATGCTTTGAGGTAAAAAATAACGCACAATAACTTGAGGTCTCCTAGGATGGTGTCCATGGCCCGCTTAGATGTATCTGGGGCATTGCAAAGCCCTTGTGGCATTTATATGGCTGAAATAGTCCCTTAGAAGTATTTTCAATAACTTCTCTTTTTTGGCCTCTGGTAGATCAATTTTCCAGTACCCCAAGATCAGGTCCATAGTGGAAAGGTAAACAGCGCCTCCTAAGTGGTCTAGTGCATCATCAATCCTCAGCAGAAAGTATGGTTCTTTTTTGGTGATGTTGTTAAGCTTTTGGTAGTTAATAATCACTATATTAATCACATCCTTCTTCTTGACAATCAACATGAGGGAAAATTCAGGGGCTTTTTGGACAGCTTCAGCAGCTTCCTGATCCTTTCAAAAACCACTTTCTCCACGGTTTGGGAACGGCGGATTGTATGGGATAAATGGGGGCATGAACCCCTGTATCAACTGTTGGATGACGCCACAAGTGCATCCCAAGTCGCGGGTTTCATGAAGAAAGTATCTCTCAATACTAATCATATAGTGACAATGCATGGTCCTTTTGCTCCTCTGATAATCTCATTAAAGCTTCTCTTGGGACCATTTTTAATACGCTGGCTGAAGTTTCATTGTAGAGGCAAACTTCTCTAACAATTCAAACTCACGTAAACTAAAGACCTCGTTGGTGGGACTAATTGTAGATATGCTACCACCTGGTAACTCTGGACTGTCAGAGGTCCTTTCTGCATATTTGCCAGATGCACTTTTATCTCCTTGTGCCCCATTAATATCATGCCTGGGGCCACGTGGCGTTTGAAGCGGGATTGTTAATAGGGTGCAAAGAATTCCCTGTATATAGTCCCGCTTATATATCTACTTCAAGTATAATTCCACATTGACTTTAGAGTCTGAGGGTATTTTTATGGTTCTTGAAGACCGTAGAGTCAGCACCTTGTACATAAAATTTGATTAGAGAGGAACCTAGGTCTCGTTTTCAGTTTCCAGTTGCTGATGGGTAATACCTTATCCTGGTATTTGAGGTTAATGTGGGCAGTGCAGTAGAGATCCTTTGACATACCGCTAAAGGTAATAATTAATGGGATCCATTGTCTGAGAATCTCAGACATTTCTTTATTCATGCTAACTACCATGCCAAAGTAGAGAATGAATGCTGCTCCAATTAGCATGTTGTAGTCTTTGTTTAATAGCATGATCACTGGCGCAGATATGGAAATTAATCCAAACCAAAGAGGCAGCAAGCTGTAAGCCACTTACAAAAAAGCGCGTAAGTTAAGCTGTCATGTGACCATCAGGTGTTCCACGTCTTATTTTTGATGGTATTTTTGCCACCAATTTTGTATATACTATGTTTATGATGCACCAATGTCTATGATCGTACATTTTTGGTCTTTGCCACAAACATATCACAATAGGTCACTCAAGATAAGCAGAACCATGATTGGTTAATATGTGAACATTCTGGAAAAAATTATATTATGAAAAGTTTGAAGAAATTAGAGATCTGTGGGTATTTGTTGGTGATCTTTACTATGGAGTTGCGACGTTCACTACTTCAAAATATGGTACTTTAAAGATGGTTGGCTACGTCTGAAGAGTTTTTCTCCAATATCTGGCAGGCATAAGGTTTCTGGATTTCATGGCAGCCTCCATCTCTGCTGTTTTCTTAGACTGGGAGCAAATTAGTACACTTACATTGTTGGAGGTTTGTCAGTACAGCAGCTTTCTGTGGGGTTTCAGGGTCCATCATAGAAAAAATCATTGTTTTAAATAGAACAATTAGTGTCAAAGCATTAGAGGTAGAGTTTCCCTTCTCTACTCCACCTAACCTTTTATTGGTCATATGGGGCCATATGTGTAACATTGACTTTCTGTTTGTCTAGGCATTGTACTGCGTAGTGTCCTTGCTGCCTGAAGTGGTGGCACATCAATCTGGGGTATCTCATCTATGAGCATTGTTAAAAGTTCCCATCTGAGGGTTGGACGGAGAATTAAAAGCTGCCCATTGTGTTGTGCTTGAAGAGGGTGTCTAGTGACATTTATTGGTAGCTTCCTTTTCAAGATGGGGGTCTGTATGTTGCATCTAGTCACCATAGGTAGTTAACAATTTTGAGTAGGGGTACATCCCCTTGTAAAATTGGGGTCATCACGTTGTTAAGCTCACGAAGTGTGTTCAAAGACAAAGTCTTAGAGATTTCAACTTCAGCTTAAGATAATATGCCTGACACTATCCAGATGTAGGCTTCCAAAATGAATCATTCAGGCAATTTGGTCAGGGTTCATCTCATTGTAACTCAATCATTAAGAAGGCATCTCTCATTGGGATATTTTTTCTACGCCCCCAGATAGTCTTTGCATCGTGTACTTGACTTCCTGGTAGGTGACAGAACTGGTCTTTAAATAGCAAGTGAGTTGGTCAGCGCTCTCAAAGTTTAGATTGGATATCAGTAGATTCACTTTTTTGGGGATCTGAATCTCTTTTTATGGAAAATATGATTTTCTTGAAAATCCATTCATTTTTTCCATTTCAATTGAAAATAGGTAGCTTGTTGATGCAAAAGCTCTTGTCCCACTTGGGTTGCGCGTTCTAGATGCTAACTGTGGTGCCTCCTGCCTGTCTTATGTTGCACCAGTGTGGGAAGTATACACATGTCAGGGATAATTAAATTGAGTCTGCTATGGACTTTTGTGAGTTAATGGGTCCTTTGGTCAGCTTATGGTAATTATAGGAGGGATTCCTCTAGGGGAGGTATAATACTTTTTCCCAGAGCTATTGCTGTCCATACTCTGGCTTTCTTTACTATCTTGAGTGTTAGAGGTTCATCAGCGAATTCTTTAGCCTTATTCTGGTTGCACTGACATCACCCTTCCTTAGTTTCTTGTTTGATTCATTAATTTCACAACTCAAGTACTGGCGATATTTATTCTTAGCATCTAGAAACCACTCAATGCAGTAAAGTCACTTGACCACATTATGGAGGATGCCCTTCAGTTAGGAGTTCTAGCACCTGATGTTGCAGATTTGATTGTACACGTCATCAAGTTGGTTCAGGAGGGATTTATGATCCCAGAGTAATTTGTTGTTGGACCAATTCAGGGTACCCAAGTCAGTCTTAAGCTCAGCATATTCTACTAATTTGGTGAAGGTGAGTTATAAAGTCCTATCTCGGTTTGTTCTACTGAGTGCTTCTACTTTGTCTACCCAGTCTAGTAATTGTCAGTATTCTGCAGATCTGAGGAGCCTGGTGTTTGGGGTTTCAGCTGCTCTGTGGTTGCCTCACTCCCCGTGGTGTTGGCTAAGGTCACTTGCTATTGAATCTGAGTGATTAGTAACACAATGGCTGAGATGGTGACACAATCCCTTATGTGTGCTACAGTGTTTAATTCCTGTCACCCAGTCAGTCATCTCTTGCATAAAATGCTCAATATTAGCTCCTGCATGTTTACATCTCCAAACCGTTCTAAAGTTAGGCCTCGGCAGTTCAAGAGCTCCCATAAACCATGGGAACTCCTGATTTAGCTGAGACACCAATTGTTCAATGCATCTGTGTATGTTGGTAATAAATTTGTGAACTTACACGACCACACCTATGACCTCAGTAAATGTTTGATCAAGGCGCTCCATCAGATGGCGGTTTTTGTTCTTTTATGCCTGTAAATCTCATGATGTCACTGAATTTCTCCGTTGTGGTGAGCCAACACTCACAACAGCTGACATATTGAGGGTTGGAAATGTGCAATGAGTTATATCAGCATGCTCTGCTGGGGGTTGAGGCGTCTCATGAGACCAGTAGTGTTGGTGTCTAGACAGGACATGTATATCTCATAATGTTAAGCATGGTCTCTTTGCTTAAGTAACATACTTATGAAGTTTTCTACTGTGCCTCCGTCACATAGTTGGTATCCTCTAAAAGCCACTCCATGATGTGAAAGTGTTGCTCGGGGGTGAAATTATTTGACCTCCCTTGTTGTGAAAACTCCAAAATTGGGCAGGCAGCAAGTTGTTTCTCCATTGGAGCATCCCCTGGTTTGTGTGTAGTGCTCATGGTAGAGACAAGAGGTTCCTCATCTAAGGTCTTATAGGCTCACCATCATAATATGCTCCAAAGTCCATGAGATCCTGACATAAATAATTATATTGGTGGTTGGATCTGGTCATGGATTTAAGATATTGGTGTTTTAGTCGAGTATGTGGTCTCCTATAGTGAGCACCACTATCACAAACCTGACCACTGTCCTGTTTACCTGAGGTCAGCAGAAATTCTGAATTCTGTTCAATGTCACTTACTGCAATGGTAAAGCAATATGATGATATAAATTTATAAATGATATGTCAAAAGAAAATAAGTGATAATTTCATAGAGATGACTTTTGTTATCAAAAGTCAAACTACCATCAAGTCTCATGAAAATAAAGTGAAACCTCTTGATTTCTTCTCTCTCTTTGATAAAGTCACACTACCAACTATTCTCTCTCTAACTCTATATCTTTTGTATTCACCCCATGGTACTTATAATACTCAATCGGTTAGCCCTTACTAGTCAGCCCTTGTCCATTGGGGTCAACGCGCATATACAAAGTTTCATCTGATGGACGTTCTTGACTTGAAAAAATATCTTAAAAATTGCAAGGCTTATTATTAGGCTTTGTTTTTCCGTCAAAATTTCTACTTTGTATGTTTTAATCATATATCAACAATTGACATTGAACACCATTAAAATATTGGTGTGTTTGTCTTTATATCTAATGATAGCCAAATCAGTTGGGTCCTCTGGCTAAAGTGGGCGCTGGACAAAAGCTTTCCCAAAGCTTCCTCACTTTCTGATATGGCTTCTTAGGCCGTTAGCTGAGGTGCCATATTAAGAAAAATTTTATTTCTAATAATCCCTTTGTTTGGCCCATTAGCAAATAAAGATGCGTGGCGGCCCCCTTTTTGAGTTAGGCATCACTAGTGCTAAAATAAGATAGCCAAATCAGTTGGTAACTAATTTAAGCTTACCATTCATCTATATCTAATTATTTGTTAGAAATAACAATACAAATCAATGGGTTAAGAAACAAGTTGGGAACATAAACTCGAGTATTCACCTAACCTAGGGAAAATCACAGCAAGTATAAACTGGTTATGATCATTTTCTTACTCAAAAACTTGAGGTTGCTGAGGAGTTAGTTCTCCATATTGAAGAAGGAGTCCTGGTAATAAACCTTATGATATTGGCCCTTGGGGATCACAAAGGGTTAATACAAATTAACTAGCAAAGACTCACTCCCTTACACAACTTGCCTTTGTCAATTCCTATGAATCAATATTCCTCGCATAGTGTTGATGAACTTATTAAACATGAGCATGCTCTTGTCTTTGGTGTGACTGATGAAGTTTGACAAGATAGATCTTCTCTAGTTTTGGTTTTCTCTAACTCATAACCTGGGGCATGAAAGTCCTTGTTGAGGAGCAAGGTGAAATCCTCCTAATCAATGGCTTCTGAGATCTGGTAAAACTTGGCCATTATATATGCCTCAAACAGTTTCTGGCCATATTGTCAAAGTACTTTATATTGGCGATGTGGGGATGTTTTAGATCTCGAGGAGCACTGGGACTTTTCAGAAGAAGTATGATGTGCAACACTTACTTGTGCCAATAATTACCTATAGGAGGCTGAACTTCATTTTTCATCTCAAAGGTGCATGTCTGGTCAATGGCCACAAAGTTTGTTCTAAAACTTGGTTTTAATGGGAATACAATTTGCTTATTTTGGGTTGTTCATGGAAGGCTGATGAGATAATAGACCATCAGATAAGTTTGCTAAAACTCAAGGTCTTTTAAAGTTATTGAGGTTATGCTATGGGGATTTTGAGAACACAATAGGTTAGAAGTGAAAGTTCAAAGACAAAAGTCATATCAGTAAAATTAAAGAATTTAGTGAGACTGGGTTTTCTGCGGGTTCCTTATTAGATAGCGCCATTGGTAGATTTAAAGGTTTAAAGTCTGGGGCTATCTTTGGTTAGATTAAAATTAAGATTAATAAGCTTGATTTTAATTTTGGGTAAATTTTTGAAGTAATACTGAAATTAATTGGACAATCTGGGTCATTAAATCCAACCTAAGTTCATATGGTGCCCCCTCATTAGTTAAGTTTTTATGGTCAATCGCTTTATCAAATTGGGTTATTCCTTTTAATGACTCCATTTTGGCAATATACTTTTATATATCTAGTGAAGATATCACAATTTATAATTTGGTTTTCAGTCCATCTGCAGCTTAGTATATCATATCAAGTCAAGGGATATGGGTCATGAAGTTTTGTTCATCATTGCTAATGGTTTAACCTAAAATATTAGCACAAAACAAATACATATTTGATTGACATGAATTAAGAGGTTTAACAAAGGGAAGAGATATAGTCATGGAACGTTTTGCTTGGCTGGATTGGGTAAACTATTAATATCTTATGTGGTCTTGTTTGAAGAATGCAATTTTGTCATGAGGACCCTGCTTTGATTATCCAAGTAATTCAATGTTATTATACAGTTTTTAATGGACTTTATCTAAACATATATTATGTTCATAATTATGTGATAATTGATATATGTTAAAGTCTTCTTCTCAAAAATACACTTCAGAGACTTAAGAGTATTCTGAGTTTCTGTCAGAGTCAGAATTTTCCATAATATAGGTGTCTTAACCTCTTTAGGTTAAAGTCAATTTACTGAGCACCTGGAGATCCTTAGGCATATAATATGATTATAATTCATTAAATTATGTCACTGAATTTTGTATTAATTTTATTTAACTGAGGCAAGCCGACCAGGGTATGGAAAATACTGAGCTCCAAGAAGCAAAACTTATACTAGACTAGAATTTAATGAACAGAAAGAGATGAGCGTATCACCCAAACTGAATAAAAAAATAAAAACTAAAATGATCCAACCAGGTCAGATGTGGTAAACTGCTATGCATCCATGGTGGGGGTGAGTTAGGATTGGGAGGCTCATCTTCCTCTTCTGTGTAAGACAGTGTATGGTAGAGCGCTGAGAGCACAGGTGTGAGTGCATTCTCAAAATGGGGGTTAAGGTAGCAGAGTGACTCTTGCAGCTTGAATTTAGCTATGAGGAGGGTGGTAATATATTTGGTTGGGGCTTTCTCAGCCTCAAGTTAAACTTTGGGTAGGGTGGTGAAGGTGGCGATGTTGTTGCTGGTAATTTGGGTCATAAGGCCAAATTTAGTGACCATCGCAACTTTTTGTATTGCTTTGTTAACAACTTGGTGAAATCAGAGGGATTATTTTTTATGAACTTGATTCATGGGTGAAGGACAGGGGCGGGTATCCCCTTGACCAAAACTGAAACTGATTTGCTATCGATTTTTGAAGGGGTGACAATAAGGGGAGGCAACAGCCTCTTTGGTGAGTTGGTGGTCACTTCAGAATTCATCAGCATCGGAGTGTAGAGCATAGTGCCAAGTTGGAGATTGAGCTACATAGTCTGCATTTAGGTACATTTTGAGGCCTGGGGCTTTGACTAATAAGGGGATGGGAATTCCTGAATCATTGACTTCCTTCAAATAATCCCAGGGATTTTGTTGAAAATGATAGGCCAATTGGCATACAGGTGGGCTGGGTTGGGTGGCTGGGTGGGCGGGTTTTTTTGAATTTACTGGGGTCCATGCTAGCTCCTGATTCGTTAGAGTGGGAGTGGGGCTTGGTATGTAGGTTCTTTATAAGCTGAATCAGTGGCAGTTGCATCTACCATTTTGGGTGGAGGGGGAGGGAGAATTGTGCCCCATTTGAAAATGTTTCTATGTTGGAAATGGGAGCATCATGGGGTTAGTCAAGCATGTGGGCTCCAGCTTGGCTATGGTGGAGCAGCTCCGCTTTGAGTGGTCCAGTTCAAAACAAATGGGGTAGATCATGCGCCCTTTGTCTACTATGTCCCAGAAAGGGTGGTCAGGGGCAGAGGGGACAATGGTGCGAGGAGAAATCTAAATGGCAATTTTGTTTGATATTGAGCATATAGTTGCAAAGGCGAGAGAGCCTGTGAGTCAGTTGGCTCCGTTGGGAATCACAAATTGTAAAAATGGGGTCAGCGCCATATACTGAAAACACAACTTTTAGTTTGTTATATAAAGTCTCAGGGGGTAGGTGGGTGGGGAGCCTGCAAATTGAATCACAAGAGTGGTGTCATCAGGCAACCAGGTGTGAGTGGTTGGGATGAGGTTCCCTGGAACACCAGGTGAATGTTGGCTGCTATTGCAACATTGGCTTTACAGGTGAAGCCAAGGTCAAAGTACCCCTTGTAGGGGCAGAAGTCAATATTGCCTTCAGGCTGCACAAGCGCCTGGGCTAATTCTATGATTTGTTTATTGTTGTAGGGAAACAAGTTACTATATTCAACCTGGAGGTCAATTTCATCTTGCTTTGGGGGGCATAATGGGGCTACAAGGCACCGCTTGGGAACGTGCAAGGTGGAAGGCGAGATCCTTGGGGGAACTTAGTGACCCAAGGAATTGGGGGGCTGGTCAACCTAGTTCAAAAGCATTTTCCTGCTGGGTGGAAGATGTCAGGTGGTTTCACCGCTTCTTCATTTTGGAGTAGCGGGCAGTAGGGCCAACGACATTGGGTTTTTCTGTGTGTCAGTTTTTTGGAGTTGTTTAGTTCTGCTGCAATTTTAAATTGCTCAAAAGTGATATCAAGTGGAAAGCAAACGATTTTGGATTCATTGTTTCTTATATTTGTTAATCAATCCTGGAATATCTAGAGTCGCTAACCACCCATATTCATGAACAGAACATAGTCTTTTTTCAGCTTGTCCACTTTTTTAAAATTTCAGATATATATGATCTATCAGATGGTAAGGAGTTTGTCCTGCATATTCTTCAATAGAGTTATTTTTGTTTCTAGTGAGCTTAAGACAACTGTTAAAGCTATAATGGTTACTACTAGGATTAAAGTTTTTTACTTTGAGTTAAATGCTCCTCATATAAGTAATTTACACATTGAATGCATCTTTTTTTTTAGTACTAGATGGCACATTGAATGCATCTTGATATGTTTTATCATGGTTAACAAGAAATTATATATGTTCCATTTTGGCTGGTAAGAGGTTTATAAGCCTTTGAAAACAGTAGATAGCCCATAAGTATAAAATCTCTATTATTAGTAAGATATATGGTCCTTTTTTAATCCCATGCATAGCTCAGTTGAAGTCCCCGTAGTGAGAACCACTTTTCAGGGTATAAAATTCTTACAAAGTTTGTTAGTGATTTTGGAGTGCCTACAAGACTCAGGTCCTTCCTGGTTTTGGTGAAATAACATTGATATTACTTATATTAGCAATTGCTATATAGTATTGGCTTAAAACAATAACAATTTTAAAGTCACCAGAGAAATACAAATAAAAGAAGTTGGGATAAAAATAACAAATCTGTGTTAATAAGTTTTCATCATTTATAGTACAAAGAAAATCAGTAATAAACTAATGGTATAGTGAGTCATAAGCATACCACTGTTTACAAAAGGATTAGAAAGGACTCACTATAATAATCTGGAATTTTATCAGTCCTTTTATGTAAAACTAGACAAGGAAAGAATTGAGTGGTGAATTAATCCTATCAGTTAGTGGGTCACTTAAAGAATAGTTCAGTTTCAATCCATTTATTTTTGTGGCCGCTCAATCTCACTTTCAAGAAATTTACTTAAAAAAGTTTATTTATCCACCGCCATCTGGCCACGCCCATTTCCTATTCAATGTCCTTGGATCTGCTGCCTGCCACCTCAGTGTGGGGCAGCGGTGCTCCACCACCTAGCATTTTCTGCCCAGTGGGCAAATGCATTCAGACAGGCTTGAACAGCTCGCCCACCTCGTCCAGCCAATTTATCCCCCCACAGGACTTAGTGCTCCACCTGGCGCGCATCCACCCTTCTCGCCCCCAGCCACTCGCCCACCCTCATTCCGCCATTTGATTTTTGCCTCCATGTCAACTATGGGTGTTTATTCCCATATGCTGACAAGGCAATTATCAACCTAGCCATTGCAGCCTTCACGCCAGCTGGCTTTATCAACTTCTGCCCATTTAAGGGCTACTTTAATATTGGGTTCCAAACAGAGGAGGACGCTGCAGTGGCGGTGATAACTCCTTTAATTTATAAAATACCCCTATTTCCACTACCCATACTCGCCTCCCTTTGGACACCACCCTGGTGGTGTCATTTGCAAATCTCCTGTCCCACCTCCCACTTCAAGTTTTATATGACCAGTTGGTCATGGGGCTTATGGCTTATGGAACTCAGCCCAACCTCATCTTTGCAGTACCCTCTGGTGCGGAGTGCCTCGCTGCCCCTCACATAACTGCCACCATTATCCCACACTACCCTGCCATAACCCACCAAATCCCCCCCATGCTAGTGTTGCAGTAGCACTGGAGCATTTCTTTTGGGCTTAGGTCAATAATGGTCAGCAGATTTGTTTCCTCTTTTTTAGGCTTAACCATGCAAAAAAAGCTTGCCCACATGCCACTTCCGCTGATGTGGCTTCAGAGCCCCTCCGCGGGTCCTGTATGGGGCACTTTGCTGCCCCCTCCCGCCCTCCACTATCATTTAATGGCCAGAATGGGGAATCGCCCCCCCCAAATCTTCCAGCCACATTCTTCCACCTAAACCCACCCCAGCCATTCAGAGCCAGGCTTGGACCACCCCTAGCACCCAAGCACCCACCCATTCGCCCACTCCCACCCACTCAACTTTTAACGCCACTATTCTCATGAACCAAAATCCATGGGACCTATTGGCAGAGGTTGGCGAATCAGGTAACGTTCTCATTAGTGAGCATTCCGGTCAACCTCTTGGCCAATATAATTATTGTCAGGCTGAATTTTTCTGTCCTGACTTTGATGAAACCTCACCCCCCAGACATTTCACTCCTCTGCCCAGTGCAGCCCCCTACCAAAGTGACCACCAGCTCACCTTAGCTGTGGTGGCCTCTTCCCAGTGCCCAACCCTATGCACAGCAGTGGCCCAATCAGTGGCTCAGTTCCAGCATGGCCTGCCCACCCTCTTCTTCCCCCCTCCCCTGACTTCCCTGAATCTACATGCAGTGACATCTCAAAGTTATTTGATGATGCTGAAGTTGCTGTCATGAATGTTGCAATGCTCACCAAATTCAACCCTTTAGCTAAAATCACCCGCCACAGTATCTCCCTTTTTGCCCAACTTCTCAAAGCCTGCAAAGAAGCTGAAATTCTTTTCGTGGCATTTGTTGAAGCGCTTTACCACGCTAATCTTAATGAGGAGGTGGAAAACTCATACTACACCAACTTCCACCCTCACTACGCGGATGCCCCAACTCCCTGGCTCTCCACTTTGATCTGCTACTTTAATCAAAATCCCATTATTGGGGTGCATTTGTCTGAAGATCAACCCCCTGACCCCCCCTCACCCTCTGCCATGGTGGGTTAGCAGTTTCTGCTCCCCACCTGGTTAGTAGTTTTATTTCTTTCTGATCATTTTTTGTCAGTTTTTTTGTTTTGATTTTGGTATTGTCCATCCCCTGGTTGGCATACCTCGAATAAAATTAAAAACTAATTATTTTTGTGGCTCATAACTCAAGCATATTTGTTTGAATCTTTTAGTGATTTTAATTTGCATATAATGATAATTTCAAAGCTTATGTAGAATATTTATCTGTTTAAAGCTACTGCTGAAGTAATAGGTTTATTAAAGCAACTTGGTTTAAACTATTGTTGTGCTTTGCACTAGTTTTTCATGAAGTCTTGACTTTAGGGTTACCTTCTCTTTTATTTGATGCTGACTTAATTATTAATACTATTAACATTTGTTAGATTAACTAACAGATGCTTTATTGGGATTAATTCCCCATATTATTATAATAATTTATCTTTTGATGTTTATCAGGCCTAAAGCCTAAAATTACTAACAATAGTATATTAAAGCACCAAGAGAACTTTCATGATAACGCTGATTTCATGATTCAACAAATTCTGGATAAAATACCCCATTATCTCTCCATTGGCCAATGAGATTGGGAAGAATGCCCTAACCAAATTATTATTACCCTGATATTAAGTTCAAGGTTGTATTCACTATTTCAGCTATCCTATTCGCCCCATTTATAATCTTATGCCACCTATTATGCCTTACTATCTGTTGGTCCCTTATAGCAGATTATAGGAGCCACTTAAATGGGTTGCCATTATTGATCTCTGTCCATCCCTCAAAGATGAATCCTGATCACTCCAACTTTGAACCTGGACTGTGCCATCGCCTCCTATATTCCTGAATCTACTTTGACCCTTACATTTGTCAATCTCCTATCACTCATCATACTTCTGTTTTCCATAGTACTTTAAATAGTACTACTATTTATTTAGTAAACTTAACCTCTTATGACTTATTTACCTTAAGTATTAATGTTATCTTGGGCCTCTGAACTAGCGTAAGCTAGTTAAGCCTATTGTAATACATTAAGTCCTGAGCATGAACAAAATTACTCCTTGTCAGCTTGGCCATTGCAAAAGATAATGATAACAATAACTAATTATAAAGCTTCAAGTTAAGGTTTCACCTATACTTGGGCAAATCCTGACAAAGATTTTGGATTAAAGCCCTCAAATTCAATAATAGGAAGTTTAATTTGGTTATCATGTTGCAATATAGCTGCAAAAAGTGCCAAAAAGTATTATAATTATATTTGAATAAGGGTTGAATTAATCTACTCTTTATCAAACTAAAAACTTTGTATATGGCTAATAAAATCAACTATACTCTAATTACTGATTGATTAGACTTCTAAATTCTAGTATCTTCATTCAATATATGAGAGCATATAAAATTGTCTCACTTTTTTATAGCTTAAGAGGTTTTACCATAAAGTTTAAGTTACAAAAATTATATTTGTCTAAAGAATACAAGAAGATTCTAATCAGTAGGAAAAATTTTAATGCAATGTTTTATTATGAATGGCTCTAATTTTTGATTTAAACATTTAAATAAATGTACTCTTATACATCTCTTACCTTATGTTTAAGATTATAAGATCTATTTTTGGAAGATTTTTATAATTTAAATATTCAATACAAACTAAAACTTAATTAAGTGAGTATTTATTAACATCTATCAACAACTTTGTAGAACTGTTCACATTAGATATAGTTGCATATTTAATTTTATAGGAAACATAGGTTAGTTTACTATGGTTAAAAAGAATTTCTAGAAAAAAAGGTTCCATACAAAATTACGGTAGTCATCAGTTATCACCTGTAATATCTTAAAAATAAACTTACACTTTAGAATACTTGTAATAGATATTTTCATGAAATTTAGGATGTGTGGTATACCACATCATATATGAGAACGTGTAGTTATATTTATAAATTATGCGACTATTACATAATTTTCAAGTTTTAGGATTACTATACATATTAACGTAATGGGTGAAACATTTTACAACCGACCTATCACCTTAGTTTCTGGGTTTAAGGTTAATACAGACGAGTATAATTTAGATAAATGTTTTCCTGAACAGAATTGAGCTTCCTATTTCTCATTATAAGAGTTTGAGATGGATAAAAAGCTGAATGAAACAAAGATTCTTTTCACATAAATATCAACCCATCACCTAAGACCTCAGAGGCTAAGTTAACTATTGATCCAAATGTAAGTTTTCAAAGTTAAATTTATGATAATTGAAGCACATAAATAAGTGAAGTCAAACTGAGGACTCCTCAGTTATGTCTTCAACGAAAACATAACATCTAAGAATAAAAGCATTCCATATTATATTTAGCTGTTATTATAAACTATATTTAAAAACTGCATAATTATGGAGTTATAGAGTTCTTTTAGTCAGGCAATTGCCTGACTTCACGCTCTTACTTTGGGTCAGAGTTTGCTGTCTGGTACTAGTATTTTTGCCACTATCTTTTGTATATTTTAAATAGGTTTGGACGAAATCTACATATCCAAAGATGAATACCTTTTTATATTGCCAATTTGGTCTATGAGTTATGTATTCTAACCTAACTCATCTGGATCATATTGTCGTGAACCCATGTGTTATATTAGACAAAACGCAATTCTTTAATCTCAGTAAAGTGTAATACTAAGTAGGAATGGTTATTTCCCAAAACTCCATCTCGGTATTGCCATTGTTGGGGAGTCAAATACGATGACCAAAGTTACTCAAGATCAAGATTTGATATCTCTATCTAATGAGATTGCAAAATCTACGTTGGAAATATCCAATTCTAGGATAGATTGATGATCAACCCTTTGGAGTTATCAACCTTTTCTGAAGGATGATACTAAACTATCTGATGAGGCAAAAAATCATATAAGAAGGTCAGTCTCATCAAATAAGAATCTTATCATATTTGGCCATCACAAGTATAGTATTAATAATCAGCAATATCAGTCATCTAATAGGAAAGAGCTTACCTTAGGTGCATCCCAAAAATCCTCACAAATAGCTACTAAATCTTCCCCTATAAATATCTCTCATTTCTAACAAATAAAGTACCTCTATTTTTTCTTATGTAGCCTAACTTTGGTTTTTTTCATACAGGATTCTATATTTCTGATTGGAATCAACTATAGCAATGGAACTAATAAATTCGTTGTAATTATGTCAATCTTTGCTATAGCCACAGAACTATTACTTTCATAGCCTTCATAGCCCCTGCTTATTGTAATTTCTACCAAAATTCCAATACTAGTGCTGCCTGCCAGGTCTGCTTCTGAGGCTACCTGGTGGAAACATACTTTCACAACAATGAATATGTCTAGCAAAGAATCCCCTCTTCTGAGGACTCAATGAGTATCACCCAATGGGTACACTCCAACATGCAAGAGATGCCTTCCGCTAATACAAATAATCTGCAATTTCAAGCTTCTATGGACTTGGCCATTGAGGGCTCTGACCAAAATAATTATCAGATTCTAGCCAAAATTGTAAAAGAAACGGTCAAAGGCTTGATAAGGGGGGCTATCCAGCCTGGTGCTCGTCCTAATCGTTACTGAGCATCTAAAGTTGCTAAAAATATGATGAATTTATACAACTGAGTGGTGTTACAACCTACCAAAGCTGGTTTGGCTAGAACTGAGCAATACCTCTGACATTATGTACATCCCGCTATTCACCATGTACTCCAGATTTTGGGGTTACATCATCATGAGATCCAGCGCCAGTTGACCCTGGCACAACAATTCTACTCTCAGTTATCCTCATTTTATGAGATGGCTTCTAAATTTGGATGAGATAATTGGGAAGCCATACTCAATAATAGAAGAGAAATCAACAATATAAATAACCAGTTAGTGAGAATTGATAATGGAGTTGTGGTATACATTGGCCAAGAAATATCTCAGCAAGTTAGTGATGTCACTAACCCTATTCACCACCGTATCACCACCCTTGAGGATGAGATTACAAGACAACTGGGACAATTGCAGGTCAAACATGAGGAGCGCTTTGGTAAGCTTGATGGGCAAATCCAACATCTTGTCCTAATGGTGGATACTATCAGAGGAGGTGGACCTGGTCCTGCTGGTCCTCCAGGACCTCCAGGACCACCTAGTTCCCCTTTGGTAACCCCAGGTCCTCCTGGTGAACGTGGTCCTCCCAGTAAAGGTGCTCAACAAGGTATACCGGGGCCAGCAGGTCGAGATGGGTCACAAGGACCCCTGGGACATCCTGGTCCCCCTGGCTCCTCACTTCCAATGCACGATTCTGAACCTTCAATTCTACTAGTATCAAGAGTACAGGCGTTAGAAACCCAAATCTGAGCTATAGCACAAGGATGTTTCTTATCATTAGAAGGCCTCCTGACTGACCCTGATTACTATTTAACCAACTTATTTGATGGCATAGATAATGTCATCATCTATGTGATGCTAATCAAACTATGCAAGAAATCCAGTTTGCAAGGCTAAACACTTCCATTGAATGGTTATCTTCTAGATGCGGAGTACTTGAAAAAAAAGCAGGAAGAGATGATCACTGTGATTTCTGACTTGAATCAACAACCTGTGAATGATCATCTTGCTCAATGGGCTCATAATTTTCAGGAGGATTTCAATCATTTAAGGCAACAAGTTGATTAAATTCCTCTCAAGCTCTTATCCAAAATCCAAACCCTCTGAAGCTGATCTGGTCATGGTATTGGGTGTATATGTTTTGAGTAATGAACCCACTACCTTCAAACCTACCCTTAAGGATAAGTTTGAGCCGGGTGAAGGTAGCATCCATTCATTTATCTTTGTCTATGAGCGTGCAAGGGACGGGGCAACAGATCAATAGAAAGTCTGGCATATTACCTCTTGCTAAACCAGTTCGCGCAAGAAATCATGGTTTCTCACCTTAAAGTTTGCAATACATGGGCTCAAGTGAAGACCACCCTTATTAAGTAATTTGGTAGTGATCAAATCCTTTCTAACCAAAAACAAGCCTTTATGAGTATTCAAATCAAATGAGGGAGTTCATCCAAGATTTCTCTAAAAGATTCTACCATGAGGCCCAGACTCTTGCCACTTGCAACTGGATTACAGTAGATGATGCCATATTGGCTGTAATGAGTGCATTCACTTCTCACACTCAGTTGCTACTACATCTAAAATCCCTTAAACGAAATTTTAGATCCATTATTGACATCAAAGAAGCGCTCATGTAAATTCCTGATGGTGTGGTACACCTGACCTCCGCTAGTAACCCTCATTCTTATATCCATGCAATGCCACCTAAATCCAAACCTAAACTGAAGAAGGAACCGTGCACTTATTGTGATCTTGTGGGTTATGTGGTATCTCAATGTTGGAAAAAACAAGTGGAGGAGTCGAAAAAAGAGGAGTCAGCATAGGTCAAGAGGCTCCCTGTGCTGACCTACCTCCTGTGCCTCCATAGAAACCTTTTAACTCTTCTACAGATTGTTATGTGATATCCGCTCCTGGTGAGCTTGATGTCCCTGATGAATTAGCCAACAATGATACTATTTTTTCTTATGCTTCTTTTTATTCTTCTTCTAATTCAATTCAATCGATTAATCCCTCAGTGTTTTCAATCCCAAACTTTGGCACTGATGTGACCCAGGTGGAAGTCATTATGCATAATGTGAAAGTTTTGGTTATTATTGATACGGGATTGCCCATCATGTAATCTCGTCCAGGCTTAAGAAAAAAATCAAATTGGAGCTGTACATAAACCATTCTCAAGAATATGGAACTTCTGTTCCTTCCTACACTAAATCTATAGGAGCTTATTCCTCTCTCCCAATGCACTTTGGAAAGTTGGTTGTGTCAGCCTCTGCAGTAGTGTTGTACAACAACTGCTATGACTTGCTCTTGGGAACCAAATTTCTCATTGATTTTGATGCGATAATCAGCCTTAAGGACAATTACCTATCTTTAATTGGGTACTGAGTACCCTTAATATTACAAGATGTTGCCAATAGCAAAGGCAAACTCAAATGACGTGTTTGCTTATTGGAATATTCCACTTCTATCTCTCGTCTTTTATACCGAATCTTGAGACCAAGGACTATACTTCTACCTCTGTCAGCTTGTGCCTCTGATGGAATGCCTTTATATTCTAACTCTTCAATTACCATTCCCCCAAAAGTCAAGCTATAATTGATACGGGAGTATAAGTATTTGTACCCACTAAACATGTATTAAAGATCTTTGGTAATCAAAAAACCCTCTCATTTGGAGGCTTTACCCTGCCCTGGTATCCTTGATCCTGCCTATGATGGGACTGTTCTAGTTCTTCTAGCTAATCTCACTTCTCAACCTATGCGATTAAATTGCAATAGCCTCATCGCCTATGTGCAGCCTACTCCCGTGAGTATAATCTCATCCATCTCAGGATGTGGAAATTTACATGAATTTGGGCTGGAAGATCCCCCTATTGTTGCTAAAATTGACATCAAATTTGGTAATTTCATTTACTCCAGAACAACAGCATGAAGCTGAGGCTCTTATTGAAGAATATGCAGATATATTTGCCCAAGGTCATGGAGATTTTGGACTTATGAAAGAAGTGCAGCATCAGGTGAAAGCTGGGGATACTTTCCCTATTTGAGCTCGACCATATCACAAATCTAAATTAGAGGAGGCTCATGTCTCAATGAAATTGAAACAACTCCTTGATGGGGGCTGTTAACGCCTTCTAAGAGTCCATGGGCTTCTCCTTTACTACTCATTTGAAAAAAAGATGGGGGCCATAGAGTGGTTATGGACTATCATCAGCTCAATGCTGTTACCCAAAAGGATTCTTATCCTCTACCTCACATTGATTATTCATTGAGATTATTGTCTGGGTCACAATACTTCTCAGCTATGGACCTTGCGTGAGTGGTTATTGGCAAATTGACCTGACTCTGGAAGATTGTCAAAAATATGCTTTAATCTCTAGTGAGGGGTTATTTAAGCCCACTCATATGCCGCAGGGGCTTTGTAATGCCCCTGCTACTTTCCAACGAGCCATGGATAACTTGTTTGGGGATTTGAAACTTTCTTGTGTTTTGGTATACTTAGACGATGTTACTGTGTTTTCTTGCACTTTTAACAAGCATTTGGCTCATTTAAAAGAAAATTTTTGGTTGGATGCGTCATTCTTCGCTCAATCTAAAACCATCCAGGTGTGCTTTTTTTAAGACTGAGATGGATTTCTTAGGTCATAAAGTTAATCACGAGGGGATTTTACCATTATCTAATAAGATACAAGCTATTTTGGACATGCCTGTTCCTAAAAGCTTGCGCAATATTCAAGTGTTTTTAGGGATGGTTGGTTATTATCAACAATTCATCCCTCATTTTGTGGATATTGCTGATCCTTTAGTTTACCTTTTGCTCAAGGAAGTCCCTTTTGTATGGGAAGAATCGCAGCAGCAAGCTTTCAATCTGTTGCACCAAGCCTTAGTGAGTGCAACAATCTTAGCCCGTCCTGATTTTTTTTCAATTCTTATATACTATTTACTGATGCCATTGATATTGCTATT
Organism: Massospora cicadina; assembly: GCA_022478985.1. Lineage (NCBI taxonomy): Eukaryota > Fungi > Entomophthoromycota > Entomophthoromycetes > Entomophthorales > Entomophthoraceae > Massospora > Massospora cicadina. Next base: position 133,379 of record JAKSZP010002748.1, read on the forward strand.
GGAACCATTCTGGCTCAACATGATACCAACCTGGTTGATCACCCCATCATGTACTATAGTAAAATTCTTTCTAAGGCCAAACGCAATTAAAGCATTACTAAGGGAGAATGCCTTGCAGTTTTTTCCATCATCAAGCATTTCCGCCCTTACTCCTATTGTAAGCATTTCACTATCATCACAGATCACACTTCCTTGAAGTGGTTGCAACAAATGAAGGATCCTGATGGGCGCTTAGCTAGATGGTCGTTAAAGCTTCAGAATTATGACTTTACTATTCAACATTGTGCTGAAGCTATTCATCAAAACGCTGATGGACTTTCTTGATTGCCTATACTAATGTTATTCCTTGCTGAGGAGGATTGCATCTATGACCTGATTAGTAGACCTGAGCTCTGGTTCCGTGAATCTAAGGATGTTGTCTCAAAGTTACAATCCTTGACTGAAGGCACTCAGGTCAAGGAAGGTTCACTATACAAAAAGTCAGGATCTAAGTGGTTGCCTTTTATTTGGCCTTCTATGAGGACTGACACTATCATGGAGGCCCACCAAACTGTAGGACATGGAGCTGTCACTAAGACCCTACAGTTGTTTGAAAATCATTATCACTGGGATAAAATGCTGGAATTGGTACACGATGTGTTGGAGACTTGTCTCACTTGCCAACAACAATGTGGTGGAAATCTGATGTTCAAAATTGTGGGACTCTCCAAACCTTTATCTACTATGAGTATTGATGTTGTGGGTCCTCTCCCTACTGCCACTTATGGACATTAATATATTCTGTTAGCTATCAACCATTTTACTAAATGATTTGAAGCTATCTCAGTCTCCACAGTCACCGCTAATGCTACGGCATGCTTTCTTTTTAAGCAAGTTTTCACCAGGCATGGTAGCCCAAAAATCCTGTTATTGGATAATGGGACCAACTTCATTTCTCAGGTAGTATCTGAGCTTACTAAATTAATGGGTACCTATCATTCATTTACGTCCCCATATAATCCCTCTATCAAAGGTGCAGTCAAACAAGAAAATGATACCCTTGTAGCCATTCTTCAAAAGATGGTTTCTAATGACCCTAGTAGATGGAATCTCTATTTGGCTAGTGCGATGTTAGCCTATAGATTTAGCTGCCATCATATAATTGGAATGTCTCCTTTTAAAGCTTTATATGGACGGGATTCTATTCTCCCCTCTAGTGTACAACCTATACTTGAGGAGGCTACCCCGCAAACTACTGATTTTAGCTATTAGGAGATCAGCTGATGAAATCATCAAGTACAAGTATTAGCATCAAGTTCCCTTTCTGCTACCACCTTAAAAAAGTGAACAAGAACCAAAGCTAGTAGACCTACGCTACCATAATATCAAGTTGGGGATCTTGTACTCCTCTATTATCATAGGCTGGGAGGAAGGATTCACAAACTTGACACCTTATGGGCTAGTCCTTACCATATTATTTATCGCTGGGGTATTGAATACTTTATTGCAGCTGTTGATACTGGTACTGTTATCAATAGAGTGCATAGTAGATTTTTTGTAAGTATGTGCCCCCTAGGCAAGATCTTGAGGGGGGAATTGTTGGCTATTCAACTATGATGACCAAAGTTATTAAGATCGAGATTTGATATCTTAGTCTAATGATTTGCAGATTCTACGTCAGAGATATCTAATTCTAGGATAGATTGATGATCACCCTTCAGAGTTATCAACCTTCTCTGAAGGATGATACTAAACTATCTGATGAGGCAAAAAAAATCATATAAGAAGGTCGGTCTCTTTAAGATAAGAACCTTATCAGATCTGGCAATCACAAGTATGGTATTAATAATCAGCAATATCAGTCATCTAATAGGAAAGAGCTTACCTTAGGTGCATCCCAAAAATCCTCACAAATAGCTACTAAATCTTCCCCTATAAATATCTCTCATTTCTAACGAATAAAGTACCTCTATTTTTTCTTGTGTAGCCTAACTTTGGTCTTTTTTCATACAGAATTCTGTATTTCTGATTGGGATCAACTAAAGCAACAGAACTAATAACTTCGTTGCAGTTGTGTCTATCTTTGCTAGAGCCATGGAACTAACAATTTTGTAGCCTTCATAGCCCCTGCTTATTGTAATTTCTACCTAAATTCCAATACCCATACTGAGACTTTATTTATGGTGATTTTTTCACTGGCCTTTTAATCATGAGAGTTTGTTGTGTTGAAAAGCTACTAGTGAATAAAAATATGTTGGGTTATCCCAGGCCAAACTAAATGGTAATTGGGCTCTTCTTACTGTTAAACTTTGGATTACTCATCAAGTGGTATCAAAGATCTGTTTCTAAGGGCGCTTGGCCATGCAGCAGGAGGTGAAGCACTAATTCTCTGAATATCAGCCAAGTTGCATTTCACTACTTGAAGATGAGACAACTTGGTTACAAGAATAGATTAAAGAGCAATTATGCTTACACAATTCGTTAGCTAAATTATTAAACATAATTAACTATGCAGCATGTCCAGATGAGTCCCACGATGAAGCATAGGTCAGCTTTCTTTCTTTAAATTAAGTTATAACTTCAGTAACAGAGTATGCACGTTTTTTCTATCCTCTAGCCAAAGCTGCAAAGGCTGAAGAATCTCATATTTTTTATATGTCTCGCCAGCATTTGACTTTGCTCTTATACCTTTAATGGAAGCGGGTAAACTGTAGTAAATCTCAAAATTGCAGTTGAGTTAGCAATCCAAATAGAACAGCAATTACATTTATATAAATTGCACAGAAATTCAAAATAATTATTAGGGAAGGTTAATTGACGTGAAAGATCTTAATCTATCCAGATGACATCATTAGTTTGTATACTCTGAAGAAGAAAATAGATGAAGACTTTGAGGAGATGGGAGTACATGAAAAAAGACCCTAATCAAGGCTTTAGAACATTTTCAAAGAAATCAAAGACCATTTATAAGCTCAACAAGAACACTGTGCTTGATAGGTATTTAAGCAGCTGTTAAAATCTGGCTTTTCTGATGATTCTTTACATAAGTTAACTGCACAGTTTTGGTTATGTGCACGATTTGCGCTGCTTAATAGTAATATAGATATATGGGTGATAATATTATAAAGACTATTAATTGTAGTTGAATAAATAAGCCCTGTTGATTGGTACAACGTTAAACTTGGAATGATCCACAAAATACTTATTATATTAACAATTAGGGACTTCATCACTATACCAGCTTAACTTAATCCACTCTCAAATTCAGGGGTTCCCAGCCTTTGTTCCCATCATGCTAACTCAGCGTTATCTGCTGTAAAGGTCTGCTTCTCTTCTAATGATATACTATTCTTACTCTTTATCACAAAAAAGAGGCAATAATTATTGTACTGCAACAACAATAAAATGAAGATGAATAGAACTTATTAGTACTAAACAATCTGCTTTATTACTATAAAATGCTAGGGAATCTTATATGGGAATTTGGCGCCCAACCCTTGGTTGGCACCTCATCAATGAAATGGCAACCGTTGCAATTGAACTAACCATTGTCATCTCATCAGCGATGGTCTTCCCCCATCCTGGCTAGGATTCCGTCATTGGACATCCTTGAGACCTAAAACAGAAAGAGTTGGAAAACGTGTCCCTAACGTTTTCCTCTTGATCCCAGCGAACCAACCATATTTGGCAAACGACCTTCTTAGGTAATGGGATTTGTTACCCATTAAGGCAGGTCGCAACCAACTGATTGATTCTCTAGTTGCAGGCAGCATCACTCACCCTGCAACTTGATCCTTAAATTCCCAATTGGTTGGTGAAACCTGACTGATCCTAATTGGTACAACTGATAGTTAATCATTGATCAACTATCAGATGCCCCTATTTCATTGGCAACTCTACCCAATGAGATCTTAAGCATTAACCCATATTGATCCTCTTTGGATATGACACAGGCAAATTACCTAAAATCCTCCAAACATTGTTACCCCAAAATCAGGGTCAACTGGTATCCAATTCACTTTGCTATAGGGAATTATCCCCAAGCGACCCTTGGTAATATAGTCATCTGGGAATATATAAAAAAATTCCAACACATCCCCCATCTTTCCTAGATTTACAGCGATAAAAGGATTGGGACAAGAGAGCACCGCTTTGGACACTCAGTCAAATACTTTTTTTGTTCAATTAAAGTATGATCAATCAGTACTCAACGCTGCTTGGGACGACCTTTGGCATGCGGCTCTCTTCCTCTTCCTCCTTGATACTGCCTACTCAGGGTGCGGTTCCCATGACCTTCTGTAATGCCAGGCTGATTGATTTACTTGGTACGATATTAATCCTGGGATCCAGTTTTCCCTTTGTCAGGGCATATGACCCACTGTTATATTCAGGATTCTTGGTCTGACATCCTTGATTTCTTGACTTTCTCAACTTTTACATAAGATTCTTGCCATTGATGTTTGTTTTGCAGCACATTAAAACTCTCATTTATATTCGCCCTTTTTATTTTCTCATAATAACCTATCAGCTCCTATCATACTTATTTCTTCTCTGGAGAGCTTACCCATTAATTTTGAGATTAATTTTTCCGAAATTAGAGCTTAATTGATTTCAGAGTGCATAATGTCATAATTAAAAAGTACAACATCCCCCTCATCCAGCTCATATGTCAAATTCAGAGTCTTGGTACCAACAACTGCTTAATAGCATGTCTGATAAAGACCTTTAGCTCTTCCAGCTGATGAGTCGATCTGTGCACTGGAACCTCTTATATGGCCCTTCCAGGACTCATACTCCCAATCAGGTACCTGTGGCCAGTCCTTCAGTGGAATTACCAGAAGCAATAACCAACCCTAATGAGACCAGATTAGCAATTTTCTTGAACAACTTGTGACCAATCCTTTCTCTGTCATCAATTCCTGAGTTAGATTTTAAAACTCTCTTAAATTCAGCTCCATTCAAAGAATCTCCTACAATCATCATTGAGCCTCCTGAAGCAATGCATTCCACTCTCAATCAATTATTCTCGCTAGATTGGACTTGCTTCCAGAGTTCCTTTTACAATTTGTTTAGTATTACAAGCCAGCTGTTTTGGCCACTAAACTAGCCATCGAAAACAGTGAACTTTTTAAACTCCACTATGTAGAATTAAGGGCCCAAGTAACTGAGGCTTTGTCTATATCTATGAACTCCTCTGGCCTTGAAAACTTCCTGGATCAAGATTTTGCAGCACATGCTCTTTGCTTTGCTGGCCAAGTTCTTTAAAGTTGGGCCATGTGGCTTCCAGCCTCTCCTGGCTTTCATTGCCCATTCTGCTTCAGATTCCAAGAAGCTCATAGTTTTCATCTGTAGGATGCCATTTGCTCCTTGCATGACTATCTCATCAATGGCATTTCCCATCGGTATCTTCTACTGATGGCTTTAATAGGGGCATGATTTGACAACCCCCACCTAGTATCGCTTATTTAATGCCATCCCATATGCCCAGTGTTCTTAATAAACCCTGATGGCAAGCACTCAAGACCAATCTTCCAGCCCTGGTACCATATCAGGATTAGTCAGAGTTATTTGCCAACTGCCTCTTCTTATTATGTTGCTTTCCTCCCCGCTCCAGAGAATTGCGTTTGGAATTTTCCAACATTTCCATTTCTCTTCCCCTTGTTGCTTTCTCACAGAAATCAGCATCTGCTCAACGAACTTGGTTTTGAGTAGGTCTAGCCCTCGCTAGCATCTGATCTCACATAGATTTTGATGGGTTGTTTACTCCTACTGCAATCCATCACCCCTCCCCCAAGAGGCGACATAGGCAGAATCATCCCTGAGTTGAGGATAACCAATACAAAAAAAAAATTATAAAAATATCTTTTTCATGCGTCTTTGATTTATTTTTATATTTTTATCAATCTTTTATTTTTTTCTTCTTTTTCCATGGGACTTGACCTTTTTTCAGTTCAGTGGTCCATCTTTTTATTTTATTCCCCCAAACTGATCCTAGGTATACTTAGACCTACCAGTTTTTATGGTTCAGAGGTCTTACTTTTTAAGACTTAACATCTAGTTTGGTTCAGCGGTCCTTTTTTCAGACTTGACCTAATCATCAGGACATGACCAACTTAATAGTTCATCAGTACTTTGGGAACTCTTTCTTTTGTTTTTTAATGATCCATCGCTTCAAATACTTAGCATAAACTTGATTTACCACTCTTTCATCCAAGAAATTCTTGATGGAGTAGGCGTCAGTCGCCATCTTGGCAATAATCTCAAATGGACCTGACCACAATGCATCCAGCTTATTTATTCTCCCAAAACCTGAGTATTACAATAGGAAAACCTTTCGCCTATTCAGTATTCTGATAAAGCTGTTCAGTTCTTATTGTCTGTTATTTAGCTCAAATACTTTTCTTCAAAGTTGTATCAAATGCTTGTGATTGCATTTTGATCAGGATATTCATCAATCAGTTTGGGTACTGCTTGGCACTCATCCCTGATGTTGGTTCTACCATTGAATACAAAATCACTGGCAGTGCGGCCTTCCTCCATATAGCAACTCAAATGGCATTTTTCCTGTTGCTGTATGATGGCTTATATTGTAGGTAAAAGTTGCTGAACTAAGGTACAGTCCCACGCAGAAGTTCTTCCTTAAACCAGCTTCCTCAGCGTCTTGGCCAACGTCTCATTGACTTGTTCTACCAGTTCGCTTGTCTACATCTGGTAGGTTACAGGCACAACTCCTCAGATCCCCATTATTTCATTTAATCTCAGGATCACATGAGATGTAAAAACATTCCATTTCACTCAGCAGGACCTGCGGGCATCCATGTTGGTATACTACTTGATATAGGATAAACTTCACAGTGCTGGTAGCATCTACTTTCACCAGGGCCTTTATCTCAACCCATCTCATCAGATGTTCGATCACAAGTATGATTTACTTGACTCCCCCTGTGCTCATTGTCAGAAGTCCCATCACATTGATGAATACCTTATTCCAAGCAAATCCAGGGCGGACCAATCAGTATCCAGTCATATTCTTATGTGGCTTGTGCAACTGGTACTCCACACAGCAAGCCAGATAGTCTTTGACATTGTATTTGATGGACTCCCAGTACTAGTACTAACAAATATAATCAGACATTCCTCTCAGGCCTCCATGCTTGACAACCCTATGAGTGGCTTGAATGATAGCCACTCATTCCAACGGCTTTTTTAATAGTAATCTCTTTCCATTGATCATCTTGAAAACTTGTCCATCCATGGTCTCAGTGTTTTCCTTCATTTTTCAAAGTGCTTCTTGGATTTCTTGGGGCTCATTCACAATTTCTCAATTGATCATTCTCTGGAGTAGATCATCCGCCTGCTGGTATATCACCTGGACCATTGGTAACCACAATAATCCATATGCATTCTGATGAGAAGCCCCAGCTCAGTTGACTACCTCATAATTGTAATCCTGTATCTTTAGTGCCCATTGGTCCTGCCATCCTTCTGGTTCTTGTAAATTGTGCAGCCAATGCAACGAAGAGTGGTCATCACTACTTTAGAGTGCATTCCATGGATATACACCCAAAACTGCTTAAAGGCATAAATGACAGCAAGGCATTCCCACTCAGTTACAATGTAAATCCTCTCAGCGGCTGAGAGTGTTCAGCTCACATATGCCACCAGATGTTCGTCCCCAAGTTTATCTACTTGGCTCAATATGGCAACAATCACCATTAATGAAGCATTGGTTTATATTATGACTTCTTGATCATAAGTTGGATATTTCAAAGTTGGAAAATCTATTAGGTACTGGCGTAACTCATCAATCTCTGGGCCTCTTCACTCCATAAAAATCTATTTTTGGATCCTTCAACAAATGGAAGAGGGGCTCAGAGATTCTTGCAAAATTCCAAATAAATCTTCTATAGTATCTGACCATTCCAAGGAACACTTGGATATCTCAGACACTCTTTGGCACAGCCATTCACTCTATGGCTTTGATCTTCTGAACTTTCAGCTGCAGTCCATTAGAGTTGGTTATGAATCCCAGATATTCTAACTCTTTTTTGAAGAAGTGGCACTTCATCAGCTTAATCTTCAGGTTGGCTGCGGATAGTCTCTTAAATACTTCCTCCAAGTGGTGCAAATGGTCAGTAAAACGTCCTACTGAACACATTTATATTGTCCAAGTACACCAGAACACATGACAACTTCAAGTCATTTAGTATGGCATAATGGCCCTCTGGAACATCGCAGGCGCATTGAACAGACCATGGGGCATCCTTTTCAGTTGGTAATGCCCCTGCGCGGTAATAGTAGCGCATTTCCCTTAATCTTTTCTTGGCAAATCGATTTTCCAATATCCTTATATTAGATCAAACAAGGAGAATTTACATTGCTTCTCTCAATTGATCTAGAGCATCATTGATTCTTGGTAGTGGGCATGAATCCTTCTTTGTAAGCTTGTTCAGCTTCTGATAATTGATCACCACCTTATAAGAGCCATCCTTATTCACAATAAGGATAAGACTCACCTTTGGACTCAACAATGGAACTAGAAGCCCATGCTTCACTAGTTTGCTGATTTCTTCCTCTACTACCACTTTGGCCACCTTCAACCATCAAATCAGTCTCACCCTGATTGGAAAATATTCTTCAGTATCAACCTTGTGGATCGCATTTCTTGCACATCCTAAATCAGGGTCATCCTAAGAAATTACTTCCCAATACTTATTAGATAATTCAAGCACCTTTTCTTGGTGTCTGTCTGTCAGATCAACGATTTGTTCTCTATTGAACAATAGATTGATAGCCTTGGTTACCCCTGCCAGTATTTTATTTCATTGAGGGTCCCAAAATCGTGGTTTTACTAATTCATCCAACAGGATTAGGTGAACAAATGTGATGATCTGATTCTTCTCGATCCTCATTGGTTTTTCTCTTAAATTCACCAGGAGAACTAGAACTTCTCCATGGCCCAGCATAATCGTTCTAGGAGCCACCCAAGGCTAGACTCTGGACTTCCTCCAGGGTCTTCCAACTTACCCATACAGCAGCCCTGGTATCTCTAATGTCAACCTCATATTGACTATTATCTGTGATTCAGAAGTATGGTTCTTGCATTATTGATCCTCAGCAGAACTCTCCAATTTTCTAGGATTTCTGTCGTCATTTCTTATCACTTTCAGCCAACTAGTTAGTATCAAATTAGGACAATGCCATCATTGTATATCAAGTTGATGTAGTCATTTCTCCTACTCAGTGGAGCTTCCCCACCCTTATGATAAACCAATGGTAACATCTGACTAAATATGGATAACATATTATCCTCAAAGTTACATTTAACTCTTTAAATTTGTAGAAACTCCATCCCAAAAATAGCATTTTTGGTTAGCCAAAACTATTGATGTAGCAGATACCACCAAGGATCCAAATCAAAGTGGTAGAGTGCTATATTATCCACAGAAGATGGTGGTAAAGTTCCATCTGTCTCATATTCTTTTTTGTGTTCCAATTCGTGTAAGATGTTCATCTATTCACCAGCTTGGTCAAAACAATATTAATAGGCGCTCCACTGTCAATAATCGCCCTCACCAGTACTTGATTCTTTAGTATATCTATATATTTACACTCAAAGTATTGTAGAATAGTATTTACTGAGTGTATAGCAGCATTATTAGCCAAATTGAGGGTGTGAATTATTTGTGCCAATAAAGTAGGGAATAATTCCTTGATCGCGCTAAGTGAGATTGACAGGTTTGCCTCATCTAATTTGACTTTAGTCATTTATTCTGGATTATCTGAAACTAAAATTTTGTCTGCCAGTTGTCAGTCATATTGCTGAGCAACTTCCTTAATTATCTTGGGGTTGATCCCCTTTTCTCCAGATCTTGTTACCACGTTCATATCTAAATTGACTACTTGATATAACTGATCCTGTGAATTTTCATTCATGTACATATTTCCCAATGTAAATTTTGTTTTACATAATATCATGAGGAACAGGTTTTTCCACAGCTCTAGACTGTTTCACATCTAGGCTGTGGGCCCTTTTCCTGACTCCTGTTCAGTTTTAGACTCTTTCACTTGGACCACTTTAATCTGCTCTTTAGATTTCTTGCAGTGCACGGCAAAATGTCCTTTCCTCTGCACTGGTACTAGACTTTCTCCTTATCAAACCGTTTAAAGTTTTTGGGTTTATTTCCTGGCACAGTTCAGTTATTCAACTCCTTAGCGCCCTCAGTCCCCTTCAAGGGATTCAAATTTCATACTGTATTTAATATTAAAATTCTATTTAGAGCATCAAAGGTAGCTCCCAATATTTTCAAATGGTCCACTATAAGAGAGGTGCTAATCTCCGTTGTAAACACAGAAGACATAAAGCAATGCAAGTCACAATAGGTCCATAGAGCTGCTTAAAGTGTGATCGGGGCATTGAAATCATCCAGCACTTTCATTCCAACCAAAATCTGTGATCCTGGTAGAAACAATTGACGAAACTTGATAAGGATTCATCCTTTATGGAATTGAATGCTCATAAATTCTTTCTTGCGCTTCAACATGTGCATGGGGCTTCAAATTCCTTCATAATAGCCGCCTTGGCCTCTAAATATGACCAGCTGTCCCCCTCTAGATGGGGCAACAATAGGTTCTGACAATTGGTATCCAGGCAATTCATCACCATCAAAGCCTTTTGATGATACCATCTAGTACTAAAAAAAAAAAAGCCTTTTGATGATCACCATATCCGTACATTGTCATATCTAATAATCAGAAAAACGCAGGGGGCATTATCCCAATGGAAAATCAGCAATTTTGGTGTCACTTTAAATTCATCCGAGGTTTCTCTAGACACCACTCTTGGTTTGGCTACTCAGCTCACTTGAGGAGTAATTTGGGGCATCATCTCAAAAAATAGCTGCAAAAGTGGGCGTCATGTTTATTGGGGTAGTCATCTTTCCAATTGGAGTCCAGGGAGTTCTTTCTTCAGCCTTGTCACTGCATATGGCTCACATTTGCATTTGTGAGTATTCATCTCCTTGACTTGCTTAATCAGCTTCTCTATATCTGCGCTGAATGCTCTTAAATGAATGCGATCCACTTTATACTCCATTTTCAAAAATAAGACTTCTTGAACTAAATCTCCTTTTTTACTTCAATGACGTTACTTTTCCAAGTAACTCATTTCCAAAACTAGTGACATTTTCAGCCCCTTCCTCGATCTTGGTGACAGTCTCCTCCAAGGCAGCGAATTCCCAATGATCCTCCAAGTTCAGGGCGTTCTGGTTAACGGTTGCCAACTCCATCCAGAGTTTTCTTATTTCGTCCTTATATGACATCACAACCTAGTATCTTCTACTCAACTACACCCCTGTAGTGAGCACCAATTGTTAAAATCTATAGAATTCTTGATTATTCTCAGCTGATAACCCCTATAAATATAATAACTGCACAGGTTCAGTGTTGTGCAATTCTCTGCATTGTCTGAATGTAAGATGTATTCATTTGATAATAGTATGGAAACTATTATCAGTAGTTGAATAAAGTGCTAGTATTGGGTCCAGCTCTTGGCCAGTATTTCCCCTAAAAATACTTAGTATGTCCTCAATAGGGATTTATTCCTTATACCGCCTAACTCAATCCATGCTCAGATCCTCATTTATGTCTTCTCTCTGGTAACACACAGTTGGCAGCAATCCACAATTCAGTTCATCTTCTCTTCTCTGGATCCACGCTCAGATCCTTACTCTCTATCCTAAAGAGTCTCTCAATTAAAGCACACAGCAATAATTTCCTTGAGAAAGAATAGAACTCAAAATGGATTCTGGTATGATACTAATTACTGGTAAAAGTTTAAAGTATTTCAGTGTATATGTGTGTGTTTATTAAGTGAATTCTTAGGGGAATTTATAGTGAGAATTTGGCGCCCAACCCTGAGTTGCCACCTCATCAATGAAACGCAAGCCATTGCTTTTGAATTACCCATTGTCATATCATCAGCAATGGTCTTCCCCATCCTGGCTAGGATTCCTTCATTGCACAACACCAAGACCTAAAATGGAAAGAGTCAGAAAACGTGCCCCAAACGTTTTCTTTTTGATCCCAGCGAACCAACCATATTTGGCAAATGACCTTATTAGGTAATGGGATTTGTTACCCATTAAGGCAGGTTGCAACCAACTGATTGATTCTCTAGTTGCAGGAAAATACACTCGCCTCACAACTTGATCCTTAAATTCCCAATCAGTTGGTGATGAAACCTGACCAATTCCAATTGGTACACCTGATAGTTAATCATTGATCAACTATCAGATGCCCCTATTTCATTGGCAACTCTACCCAATGAGATCTTAAGCATTCACCTGGATTGATCCTCAACAGATCTGACCCAGGTGAATTACCTAAAATCCCCCAAACATTGTTACCCCAAAATCAGGGTCAACTGGTATCCAATTCACTTTGCTATAGGGAATTATCCCCTAGCAACCCCCGGTAATCTAGTCAGCTGGAAATATGGGCAAAAATCCCAACAACTGCTGATCAAATTCCCAATCAGTTTGTGATGAAACTCAATTTGATCCCAATTAGTACACTTGATAGTTAATTAATAATCAACTATAAAATGCCTTAGTCTCATTGGTAAAGCTGCCCAATAAAAATTTAAGCATTCACACGGATCAATCACACTGGATCCAAACATGATGAATTACTTAAAAATCTGCTGAAATTATTAGACTGAAATTGAAATCATCCAATATCTAATTCTTTTGCTAATGGTATTTATCCTAAAAAACCAGAAGATAACCCAGGAAGCTGGTAAGTGGGAAAAATCCCAACACATCCCCCTCTTGCCTAAATTTCCAGAGAGAATAATATTGGGACAGGAAAATGCTTCCTCAGGCCAGGTTAAATACTTTCAAGTTTCTAGTGGAGCAAAGCCCTTTCCGCACTCAATGCTGTTCATGACAACCTTAGGCCTGCAGCAATCTTCCTTACTTACTTCTGCTGCCCCATCAGAGTGCGGTCCTCATGACCCACTGCCCTTCCAGCTTAGCCAGTTTGTTTATGCCAATGCTAGTCCCAGAAGTCTGGGTTTCCCCCTGTCCAAGGCTATACAACCCTTCATCATTTACAGGATCTTGGTTCAGTATCCTAGATACCTTGATCTCCTTCCTCATCCTTAGCAGGAGTTTACTATCTTCAATGTCTTTCTCACTGCAAAAATAAGAATGACTAATATACTTGCTCTTGTTATTTTTTCTATCAACTTTTTTGTTCATATTATTCTTTCTTTTTTTTTGAAAAGCTTATTTCATAAATTAAAAATAACTGTGCTTAGTTTAGAGTAGTTTAAAGTTTAATTAATACAAAAATGGATAATTTAATAATTAAAAAGTCCAACTTCTCCTGGTTTATTCAGCTCATATGTCAGATTCGTCTACCTCCTGGTACCTGCAATATTTGAACAATCTTTCTGCTGAATATGCCCGCCTCTTCCAATTGATGAGTCATACCGCTCAAAGTAATCTCTTTCATGGTCCCCCAAACCCATACTCTAAGTCAATCATGTGTAGGTATTCCTTACGCTGAACTACCAGAAACTGTATCCAATCCCAATGAATCAGAGTAGCTACCATATCAAACAAATTGCAGCTTATTCTCCTTCTTCCATTGGTTCCTGAATAAGACTTTGACACATTTCTTGATTCAGCTTCTTTCATGGACAATCCCATTATAATCAACAATCCTATTGAAGCAATGCCATCCAAGTCAGTCATTTTGTGCCAGCTCTGATTTGCTTCCAAAGTTCCTTTTTTCAGCTCAGCCAATATTATAATCCAGCAATACTTTCATCCAGATCACCTATCAGGAACGAGCACACTTTGAGCTCCTGTATGGAGATTTAAGAAACAGGGTAATCAAGGCCCATTACTGAGGCTCTGAACACCTCCAACTTCTCAAGCATCTTAGATCAAGATGTTGTAGCATACGCTCTGTTTCACACGCCAAGTCCTTTGCAGTTGGATTAAAAAGCTTCCAGCCTCCCCTGACTCATCATTCGTTCTGTTTATGATTCCAAGAAGCTCACAACTTTTGCCTTCAGGATGCCATTTGCCCGTTGCACAATTTACCTTGTCTCTGTCACTTCGCATTGCTATCTCCCTCTAATAACTATGATTGGAGGCATGATTTGGCAACCTCCTTCTAGTATCCCTTGCTTCATACCAGCCCACATGTCCAACGTCCTTGATGAAGCCCATCAGCAAGCACTCAAGACCAGTCTTCTGGATCCAGTGCCATATCAGGATTATTGGGGCTATTTTCCAACTTCCTATTTCTTTTCTGCTGTTTTCCTCCCCAATTTGGAGTATCACGTTTGGCTAGTACTGACATTTTAATTTCTCTTCCTTTGGTTGCATTCTCTCAAGGCTCAGATTCTGCTCAAATAATTTGGCTTCAGTGGGTCTAGCCCTTGCTAGTGTTCACACTCAAATAGATTTTGATGGATTTTTTACTCTTACTGTCATACATCCTCCCACTGCAAGAGGCAACATAGGCGGAATCATCCTTAAGTTGAGGATAATTAAAAAAAATACAAAATTATATGATATTTTCCCATTTCATCAACTTTTTATTTTTCATATTCTTTTTATGGGACATGACCTATACTCAGTTCAGAGGTCTATCTTTTCTTTTACTATTCCCACAAACTGGTTGTTAGGTATACTATGACCTGCCAGTTTTCATGGTTCAGAGTATTTATATTTAAGACTTGACCATTTGTATTGGTTCAGCGAACCTTTTTTAGGACTTGATTAAAAATTGTCAGGACATAACCATCTTAATGGTTCAGTGGTCTTTTAGGAATACTCATTATTTTCTTAGATTCACTGCTTTAGGTACTTTGAATGAACCCTGATCACTATTATTCCATCTGAGAGGTTTTTGATGGAATATGCGTCCATCACTGTCTTGGAGATAATTTTAAATGGACCTGACCACAGCACATCTAATTTTTTTCTCCAAAAGCCATGCATATCACAATAGGCTACCCTATCGCCTACATGGTATTCATGTAATGCTGATCAGTTCTTATCTTCCATCATCTTGGCCTTGATCTTTTTCTTCAAGGTTGTATCAAATGCTTGTGATTGAATTTCTATCAGGATGTTCAAAAGTCAGATTAAGTACTTCTCTGCACTCTTCCCCAATGTTGGTTTAACTGTTGAATATAAATTTGGTGGTAATGCGTCCTTTCTTCTTTACATCAATTTGAACAGCGTTTTTTCCATTGACATATGGTGACTGATGTTGTATACAAATGTCTCCAAACTGAGGTAGGTTCCATGCACAGAAGTTTTTCCAGCGACCATCTTCCTCAGCGTTGAGGTCAGCATTCCGTTTACTTGTTCTCCCAGCCACTTTTTTCCAAATGGTAGGGGACTGACATGACTCCTCAGATCCCCTTATTTCATTCAACTTTGAGATCACATGAGACGTTAAATTTGTCCCAATGTTGCTCAACAAAACTTGTGGTAATTCATGGTAATAAACAAACTGATCCAGGTAACTCGTGTGGTACTTGTAGCGTCCACTTTCAATAGTACCTTTGTCTTGACCCATCTTGTCAGATGATTGATCACAACTATGATATACTTGACTCCCCCAGTGCTCATATTCAGTGGTCCCATCAAGTTAATGGACACTTATGCCAGGAAATCCTGGGAGGACCAGCCAATATCTGGTAGTGTTCTTGTGTGGTTTATGCAACTGGCACTCCACGCAGCAAACCAGATAATCAGCCACATCATATCTGATAGAATCACAGTAATAATGATGGAAAATGTGGTCAGTTGTCTTCCTCAGGTCTCTAGGCCTAATAACCTTATTTGCAGATTAAACTATCACCAAAATGTTCAGATGGGTTCATAATAGCTGTTGTTTTTCGTCACTTATCTTAAATACTTATCCATCCTTGGTCTCAGAATTTTCCATCACTTTTCAAAGTGCACCTTGTAATTCTCAGAACTCGTTCCCAATCTCTCCATCAACCATCCTCTGTAATAGTTCATCAGCCTGATGGTGTACCACTTGGACCATGAGTAACCTTGAGAAAACTGTCTGCATTTTGATGGGCATCTCTGTCTTAACGGATGATTTAAAAGTCATAAATTTGAACTTTCAGTGCACATTAAGCCAGACGTCCTTCCAGTTCTTTCAAATTATGAAGCCAGCGCAGGAATGAGTGTTTTGTCACCACTACAAAGTGCGTATCATGGATATACATCTGAAACTGTTTATAGGCGTAAATCACCATGAGGCATTCACAATCAGTAACAGCGTATTTCCGTTCTGCTGCTAATAACGTTTGGATCACATAGGCTACTTGATGCTCCTCTCTGAGCCAATCCACTTGACTCAGGACGGCGCCAATTGCCTTCAACAAAGTATTGGTTTATACAATAAACTCTCAATTGAAATTCAGATATTTCAAAACTGGAGAATCTAAAAAGGACTGTCATACTCATCAAAAGAATCTTGAGCCATTTTGTTTCATACAAATTCATTCTTCAGATCCTTCACCAAATGGAAAGGGGCTTGGCGATTTTTGCGAAATTATATGAATCTTTGATGGTATCAAACCATTCCAAGTAAAACTTGTATATCTTGAACGCTCCTTGGGAAAGCCATCTACTCTATGGCTTTGATCTTCTTTATTATCAGCTGCAGCTTGGTGGAGTTAATGACATACCCCAAATACCAAATCTTTTTTGAAGAAGTGACACTTCCTCAACTTGATCTTCATATTGGATGCAGATAGTCTCTTGAAAAATCTTCTAAATTAGTAAATGGTCATTGAAAGCTTTACTGAACAAATTTATGTCATCCAAGTACCTCAGGACGCAGGACAACTTCATGCTGTTTTATATAGCATCTATGGTTCTTTGAAACGTCACAGGAGCATTATAAAGACCTTGAGGCATCCAAGTCAGTTAGTAAAGCCCCTGCACGGTTATGATCACGCACTTCACTTGATCTTCAGTTAACAAATCGATTTGTCAATATCCCAAGATTAGATCCATTGCAGAAAAGTATTTTTTCCTCTCCCAGGCGGTCTAATGCATTATTGATTCGTGGTAGTGGATACAAATCCTTCTTCATTATCTTATTCAATCTCTGATAGTCAATCAGCACTAATTAGAGCTGTCCTTCTTTACTATCAAGGTAGGGCTCGACCAGGGTCTTGGTGATGGAACTAGAAGCTCTTGCTCCACTAGTTTGCTGATTTCCTCTTCCACTACATCTTTGGCTGCCTTCAACCATCAGATCGGTCTCATACATATTTGTAAATTTTCCCTGGTGTTGACTTTTTGGATTACGTTCTTTGCACATCCCAAAACGTGATCATCATGGTCAAAGATTTCCTGATATTTTTTGAATAGTTTGAGCACCTCCTCCTGCTGTCTTTTCATCAGATTAGCGTTTTGCTCTCTGTTAACCAACAAATTGATATTCTCAGCAACCCCTGTTGGCAATCCCATCTCAGTGAGTGTCCCAAAATCATGGACTTTTTCTCAATTATGCCATTGGGATAAGATGGACAAACGTGACAATCTGATTTTTCTCAATCTTCATCAAACAACCGCTCAGATTCGCCAGGAAAACTCCTATTTCTCCATGGCTTAGCATCACTATTCCAGGCGCATCCATGACTCTACTCTGGACTTCATCCATGGACTACTGACCTCTATATACAGTTGCTCAGTTATTTCTAAAGTCAGCTTCATATCAACTATGATCTGAGATACCAACGGTAGGATGTTTGACATCTTTGTTAATAATGGATTTTCCCAATTTTCCAGGATTTCTATTGGCACTTCTCTCCACCATTATCCAACCAATTGGTATCAGATTGGGATAATACATCATTATATATCAGATTGATAAAGCTGTTCCTCTTGGTAAGAGGAGTTTCCCCATTCTGCTGATAGACCAGAGGCAGCGTTTGACCCAATATGGTCTGCATATTATATTTGAAGTGCATTTAACTCCGTACTTCCTTCAAAACTTGGTCCTAATTAGAATGTTGTAGTTTTAGTAGGCCAAAACAATATCTGGAGTGGATACAACTAAGGATCCAAAGACAAATGACAATGCGCTATATGCTCCACAGGAGATGGTAGTATCAGGCCCAGAAATTCATATTCTTTCTTGTAATCCAAATTAGGCAAAATTATCATTTTCTTCACTAACTTGGTCAAGACAATATTGATTGGCGCCCTGCTGTCAATAATTGCTTGCACCCATACTCGGTTATCCATTATATTAGTGTATATAACTCAGAGTATTGTAAAATAGTGCTTATTGAGTGTATAGCGGCCTTGTTCACTAAATTGAGGGTGTGAATTATCAGCACTAACAAATCAGAAAATTATTCCTAGATCATGCTTAAGGGAATTGACGAATTTACTTCATCTAATTTGCCCTTGGCCAGCTCATCCAGATTCTCAGTGGATAAGATCATGTCCACTAGTTGGCATGCATATAAGCAAGCGACCTCTTTAATTATTTTGGGGTCAATCTCCTTTGTTTGTCTCTGGTTACACGATTGACATCTAGGTTAACTACTTAAAAACTGGTCCAGCGCTTTATTGTCAACAAACAGATCACTGATAACAATGTCCTCATTCATGATATTGGGTGAAAAAATTTTAACTGCAACTCTAGTATGTTCCACATCTAGGCTGTGGGCCCTTTTCCCAACTGTGTGTGGGTTTGGCTTCCTTAGCCTGCACCACATTAATTTACTCCTTAGGCTTCTTGCTGAAACACTGGGCAGTAAAGTGGCCCTTTCCCCCAGTCTGGGACAGCGCATGTTGCTCTTGTATGTCCGTTTAAACCCTTCAGGTTTGTTTCATGGCACTGCTAGATTGGGAAATTCTTTAGAAGATTTAGAAAATTTGGTGGCTTTTGGATTTCTGACCAGGCTAGGCTTATAGCTTTGATTAGGGTCCTCAAACGTGGCGCCTAACATCTTCAAGTGATCCACCATTTGCAAGGTGGTTATTTTGGTGACTAGTGTGAAAGACATCATTTAATGCAATTTGCAATAAGGCCAAAGCGTCAGGGTAAATCCTGACATTAGTACAGCTCCTGAGATTACAGATACTATCCATCAGATCAAGAGGATATGTGAGAAGTTAGATTAAATAATTGCATTCTAATGAGTAATTGTAGTAAAAATGTTAATCAATCATTCAAATTACCATATTTACGATAATATTGAGTCAATGAATCGCACCAAAAAGAATTTACAATGAGACTGATACAATTCTCGCTGCCTTTTAAAAAATATGCAAGTTGCAATCCCATAAGCTCCAGAGAAGAATAGTTCACTGTTTTAAAATCAATTAAGCTTAGGTAAGTCCAGGAAGTTGGATGGTATATAAAACCAAGGCATTCATTTGGGTAATCTTTGTGGTCAATAAAAATTATTTTATTATGCAAACACTTAAATTTATTTACTAAAGTGTTATCAATAACGATCTATCACCCCATCTTACAAGAAACTCCCTTCCAACTTTCCACTCTTAAAACCATATCTTTAGTCAACTACCATACCAGCTTACCCATCATTACTTATAACTGGATACCTCTAGTGTCCTTGTAGTACTTGATTAAACCCTTTGGTTATGCTAGCTCATGGTTAGCTACCCCCAACCAGGTCAGTAGTACACCAATCCCTGACAATATGACCTCCAAAATTTAATTAAATATCCCACTACATTTTTATTATTGGGAGCTTTGATATTTGTTTTGTTGAAGAAAAGTTACCAATTACTGGTGTGAATAGTCTCACAATAAAGCAATATGAAACAACCTATAAAGAAGCAGTAGGATCAGTCAGAAGCAAACAGAGTGTGTTGCCAACTATATACCTATGACTTACCCTACAGTCCTTTGCCTAAAAATTTAACTTTAGATAAATTAAAATAAGGCCTTACGTTGTTGTAGACGTATTTCAAAGCTTATCCTGATAACTATTCAGATGATGCGCGAAAAATTATGGCAATGTGCTCACAACTCACTGGTGATGCTCTGGATTGTCTTATAGGGGCCTTAAAAGAGAATGAGAATTTGTGTGGATATTATGGAGCATTCAAAGGCCAGTTGTTAGTTGCAGCGGCTTCCACTAATTACAGATTACAGGCACGGATTGCCTTGATGAACTTTCAAAAGGAAGGTCAAATCATTGAGAAATATACTCATAAGTTCTTTTAGAACTTTCATAGGGCAGAATTAGACAAAGAAATGGGAGCGCTTTATTTAGACAAGGGTTGGAAGGTCACTTAGCAGGTTTGATCAGACACCATCCCTTCACTCTACTCTTAAACAAAGTTATTGAGGTCGCCAAGAGTCTAATAGTGGGTATTAGCAAACCAAGAGAATGCTGGTAACAGAAGTGCCATAAGGGAAAACCTCAACCCTCAATTTTGCATTAAAAAATGATAAGCAGTTTTAATAAGTATTGAGTTTGAATTTAAGCGTTGGAAAGAGAAATTTGAAAACTATGGCTTTTCTGGACAGTGGGCCATATGATACTTAATCTCAGAGCATGCAGTGAAAATGCAGGGCTTGCATGCAAAGAACCCTATTATGAAAGTAACCTTGGGGAATGATGACCATTCTTTAGCTTAACGCTGCTCACATCACATTGACTTAAAGTTTGGGGTAAGTAAAATGAAGTCAACTTTTGGGTCCTGCGTAGTTCACCCCATCCTGTAATTCTCTGGTATCCTTAGTGGACACAGGGTGAACTCCAGAACAATTATAGACGGAACTCTATCACAATTAAGCTAAAGGATAAGCTCATTGAGTGTGCATTAGAAGATTATAAAGGTTTGGACATGTCAGTAACAGTTTCTCAGGATGGTCCATTAGAGCCTTGCAAAGGAAAGATCCCTGAGTATCTCTCAAAATGGCTTCACTTTTTGGAGAGGAGGAGGCTAAGCAACTACCAGTTCATGGATCCTTTGATCGCGCAATTGATTTACTAGAAGGGAAGCAGCCCAGCCATGGACCTATTTATGGCTGCAATAAGAGGGGACAAATTTCCCTGAGAGAATACCTGGATACAATGCTTGAGAAAGGTTTTTATATGAGTGTTCCGCTCTCCTTGTTCATCATACTTGTTGTTAGCAAGAAGGACGGTGGACTATGAGCATGTATAAAAAACCAGAAGCTCATTGATATAACCATAAAGAACATGTATCCCTTACCTGATGTTGATCACTTGATTGACCAATTGTCTGGAGCTACAATCTTTTCCAAAGATGACTTGAAGGATGCATTCAATCAGATACGAATAAAAGAAGGTGATGAGTGGGAAACTGTGTTTAAGACATGATTTGGGCTATTTGAGTATCTGGTGATGCCATTTGAGTTGTACAACGCACCTAGTACATTTCAAAAAAATGATTAATACGTTTCTGGGAGGCTACCTGGACCATTTTTGCATAGCCTAACTTGATGACATTTTGATCTGCAGCAAGACGCAGGAGGAACACTTAATGCAATTTAACCTGGTCTTTGAGCAGCTTAGAAGGTACAACTTGCATGTGAAGCTATCAAAATTTTAATTTGCGCAAATAGAAATTGAATTTCTTGGTTATGTTGTGGGCAGGAATGGGTTCACCAAGGCACCTAGCAAAGTGGATGCCATCACATCTTAGCCTACACCTAATAGTCAGAAGGACGTTTGCAGTTTCTTAGGCTTGGCAAACTTTTTAAGGTATTTTATCAAAGACTTTTTTCTATTGCGTTACTCTTATCACGGCTTACATCAGAAAGTGTTCCATATAAATGGTCTCAGGAGGCGGAAAAAAATCCTGACTTGAAGTCTGCCTTTGTTTCTGCACCTGTGTTGTCAATGCCCAATGATGAAAAGCCCTTTGTGGTTGAGACTGATGCTTCAGGATGCACTCTTGGGAGGTTTTGTTGCAGGATGGGGATGATAGTAGGCTGCATCCCATAGCATACTAACTCAGGAAATTCATCCCAGCGGAATTCAACTATCTTATTTATGACAAGGAAATGTTGGACGTTGTTCAAAGTATAAAACATTGGCGCTGGTACCTTTGTGGGGAAAAGTACCCAGTAAAAATTTTGACAGACCATAAAAACTTGATTTACTTTTTCTCCCACGGCAATTGAACCAGCGTCAGGCACTATGGGCACTTACTCTGAGTATTATAACTTAAACATTGGTCACAAACAAGAGGAAATTAATGTGGTTACAGATTCCTTAAGCTAGCGTCCTGATATGATACCTGAAGAGGGACAAATTACCTAGTTTAATACACAGGTGCTTCTGAAGACCAAAGATTTCGTTACATTATTATCT
The DNA here is from genome assembly GCA_022478985.1 of Massospora cicadina. NCBI lineage: Eukaryota > Fungi > Entomophthoromycota > Entomophthoromycetes > Entomophthorales > Entomophthoraceae > Massospora > Massospora cicadina. The sequence goes on from JAKSZP010002748.1 coordinate 155,745, forward strand.
CATATTGTACTAGTGGGCCTTGGAGATGATATTTTGGATGTTCAAAATGATAATGCTTTCTATCATAATGTGAGCAATGAGCTTATTCAAAACTTAGACAGTGTGTGGTACAATAAGGGTTACTTGTTAAAGGGTCAGTCAGTATTCTGGAAAGGTTGTTTTTATGTACCAGAAGGACCTTTAAGATTTGATGTCATGCGCGAACACCACAATGTAGGAATGGCAGGACACCCTTGAAAAATTAAAATGATTTAACTGATTTAAAGAACTTACCAATGGCCTGGTCTTAGTGGGACATCTTAAAATATGTGGAAGGATGTGAGGTCTATGGGCGCACCAAGGTTTGTAAAGGACTTCCTGAAGGACAATTACAACCATTATCAAATGCACAAAAGCCATGTGAGTCAATATCCATGGATTTTATAGTAGAGCTATCCCGTTCTCTAGGATTCAATGCAGTATTGGTGGTATTAGATAGATTCACTAAAATGGCTTATTTTATCCCAACTACTACTAATGTCATGGCTAAAGAGATAACTCGATTTTTTTTGAGAAATGTATCTGCATCATGGTACTCTCAAGGAGGTGATCTCAGACAGAGGTCCTCAATTAACATCAAACTCTTGGAAACAGTTCCTTGTAGACCTTAAAATCAAGAGATGTTTATCCACCGCATACCATCTGCATATTGATGTACAGATTGAGAGAGTTAGTCAGGTGCTGGAGCAGTACCTGAGATGCTATGTTAATGTGGAGCAGGACAACTGGGTTGAGTTGTTGCCTATGGCCCAGTTCTGTTATAACACTCTAGATCATTCTTTAACTGGTATGTCACCATTTGAAGATAATTATGGGCATGATGTAAATTGGGAACCGTTGCCATCTGTTGAAGTAGATAACCCTCCAGGGAGGAAATTTTTATGAAACATTCATCAAACTCATGCACTTTGCTTGGTAAATCTGAACTGAGCAGTAAATATTACAAAGACTTTGTGGATAAGAAGCGTGTGCCTGGTAAGGTGTTAGAAGTAGGTAGCCAAGTTTACTTGGATGTTCACAATATTCCTTTGGATGTACCATGTCAGAAACTTTCTCATCGTCACATAGGGCCATACAAGGTCATAGAGGTTATAGGAAAGGTGTCTTACCATCTTGAATTGCCTGAAGGTTGGAAAATTCACATTGTATTCCATCATTCCCTCTTGCACAAAAGAGAAGGAAGTTCCCTACTACACCAGAAAGTCAAAGAGCTATCACAACCACTGATTAAAGGTCCCTGTCCTGAGTATGAGGTGGAAGCTATTAAAGGGAGACGAACACATCATGGTAAAGTGCAATACCTGGTTAAGTGGGCTGGATATCCATCAGAAGAGAGCACTTGGAAGCCTGAGGAGAACTTAGAAAATGCAGGCAAGCTTTTAAAGAAATGGAAGAAGAAGGCCTTGCAGGTAGCTTCAGCCTTGGTGGAAGATGATGTCATGGTAAATCCTGTTATTAGTGGAATTCCTGAGATTACAGATATCATCCATCAGATCAAGAGGATATGTGATGCAGTTAGATAAATTAATTGCATATCAAATGAGTAATTGCAGTAGAAATGTTCAATTGATCAATTAAATTACCTTAATTATGATAATATTAAGTCAATGAAACTCACCAAAAAGAATTTACAATGAGACTGATATGATTCCCACTGTCTCTTAAAATCATATGCAAGTTGCAATCCCATAAGCTCCAGAGAAAATTAGTGCACTGTTTTAAAATCAAACTAAGCTTTGGTAAGTCCAGGAAGTTGGGTGGTATATAAAACCAAGGCATTCATTTGGTTAATCTTTGTGGTCAATAAAAATTATTTTTATCATGCAAACAATTAAATTTATTTACTAAAGTGTTATCAATACCGATCTACCACCCCATCTTACAAGAAACTCCCTTCCAACTTTCCCCTCTTAAAACCATATCTTTAGGCAACTCCAATACCAGCTTACCCATCATTGCTTATACCTGGATACCTCTAGTGTCCTTGTAATACTTGATTAAACCCCTTAGTTATGCTAGCTCATGGTTAGATACCCCCAACCAGGGCAGTAGTACACCAGTTCATGACACAAAGAGCCACTTGTAACACAATTTGCACACTAAAATTAGTCAAGACTTTCATCTTAAACAAATTCTGTGATTCTTGGTAGAATTGGTCAGCAAATTTGCTAAGGTTTCGTCTTTTGGGAACTGGATCCCCATAGATTCTTGCTTGCACTTTGACTTATGTGAGGGACTTCCAAACTCCTTCATAATTTCATCCTTGCCTCAGAATAGGACCTGCTATCTCCCTTTAAAATGAGGTAACACCAAATTTTGGCAGTCAGTATCCAAGAAGTTAATGACTGTCAAAGCTTTTTGTCTATTGTCACACCCATACCCTAGTCATGTTAAACAGTCAGAAGAACACAGGAGCGTTAGCTTAATGAAAAATGGGTAGTTTTGGCGTGGCTCTGAATTCCTCCAAATTTTCTCTAATCACTACTCACAGCTCAGCAACATTACTGATGAGAGGAATAATCTTGAGGGGTCATCTCCAAATGGTAGCAAATGCAGTCAGCATATTTCTAGGAGTTGCCAACTTCCCAACTAGATTCTTATATTATTTTCTTTGGCGTCATTTAACGCATAGGTTTTAATTTGCATTTCTGATTCTACAGTTCATTGACTTATTTCACTAGATGTTCCATTTTCAAACTGAGTGAGCGCAATTGAATGCAATTTGCTTCACATTCTGTTTTCAGGGACAAAATACTCTCTAATCAACTCTCCTTCTTTATAAATTTAGTGACGTTAATTTTAAAAGTAACTCAATGATAAGTTTGGATTTTTTTCTACTTCTTTCTTGATCTTAGTGACTCTTTTCTTTAAAGCAATTATCTGTGATCAGTTGAATTCAAAGCGTTCTTATTGATGGTTGCCAATTCCATCCATAGCTCTATTAATTTCTCTTTTTATAACATCATGGATTGGCTTATCTTACTCAACTACCCCATGTATTGAGCACCAATTGTTAACATCTGGCTTTTTTGATGATCATTTCCAGAAGCTAAATGCACAGTTTTGATAAGTGCCCGATTTGTGCTGCTTGATAGTAAGATAGATATATGGGTGATAATAGTATAAAGACAATTATTTGTAGTTAAATAAACCTAGTTGATTGTTCCAACGCAAAACTTGGAATGATCCACAAAATACTTATTATATTAACAATTAGGTACTTCATCACTATACCAGCTGAGCTTAATCCACTCTCAGATTCAGAGGTTCCCAGCCTTAGTTCCCATCATGCTGAGTCAGTGGATATCTGCTGTAAAGGTCTGCTTCTCTTCTAGTGATATCCTTTCCTTACTCTTTATCACATAAAAGAGTCACAATTTTTGTACTACAATAACAATAAAATGAAGATAAATAAAACTTATTACTACTAAACAATCTGCTTTATTATTATAAAATGCTAGGGAATTTATAGGGGAATTTGGCACCCAACTACTCAGTTGGCGCCTCAGCAAGGAAACAGCAGCCGTTGCCATTGAATTTCTCTTCGAAGTCTTTTACCATCAATGGTCTTCTCCATTCAGCTAAGGATTCCTCAGTCAGACATCCTAGAGACCCAAAAATGAAAAGAGCCAGAAAATGTGTCCCTAACTTTTCCACTAAATCACAGCAAACCAACCACTTTTGGATAGCATCCTGCTTAGGTAATGGGACTCTTTAACCATTATAGAAGGTCACAAATTAACTGATCAATTTGCTAGTTGTAGGTGGCATCACTCGCCTTACAGCTGCTGATTAAATTTCCAATCAGTTTGTTTGAATCTTACTGATCCCAATTGGTACACCTAATAGTTAATCAACAATCAACTATCAGATTCCTTAATAAAATCAGCAAGTCTGCTTGACAAAATCTTAAACATTTACATGGATCAATCCCAACAGATCCAACTTAGTAAATTGCCCAAAAATATACTGACATTATTAAACCAAAATTAAAATTATCCAATATCCAATTTATTTGCTTGCAGGACTTATCCCTAGCAAATCAGCAGATAACCTAGGAAGCTGGAAAGGTGGGAGAAAATCCCAATAGTAGAAATAAAAATCTTTTTAATATACCCTTATATATATGTTCCTGTTAGATTGGAAAGAAAGGAAAAGAGATATACTGAATAGTGGACACAGGTGCAAAGAAAATTATCCTGGCATGAACTTAATCCAGCGCATGGGTCTAGAGGTTGAAGATTGTGGAATGGTTATCTTTTCCAATTTGATTAAGAAAATTCCCTCATGGAGGGTAAAACTCAAGTGATTATAAAACAAGGTCTATTTGAGCTGTGTGAGGAATTAAATAACATTCTAATTTACTATATCCTATTGTTCTAGGAATGCAGTGATGGCACCATTATTCTCCTAATTTCAATATGGAAAAAACATTGTTACATTATGTCTAAAATGGAAGAGTCCTGTTTACTGGATGTTTTAATGGTGGTCAAAGTCTTAGGGAGTTAAATGAAATAAGTAAAGTGGTTTTACCAGTTTATCTATTGAATATCAAGACTCTGGACCAGATTTTTGGATTAAAGGGGTTGCCTCTTTCTAATCAAGAGGTCCATTTTTTTATTCCAATTTAAAAATGGGGGAATCAGATCCCTCAAGGATGCCCGTTGTATCCTTTAAATCTTAAAGAAATAAAAACCCTTGACGATATGTTCATAATATGGTAGTGGCAGGACTGATTGTACCCTCCAAATCATCAGTTTTGTCACCAATTTTACTTGTTCCAAAGCTCAATGGAAATTTAAGCCCAAGTGTTGACTTCTGACGGTTGAATGCAGTAACTGATCCTGATTCATATCTTATGCCGCTTATGGAAGATATTTTACAAGTAGTGACAAGGTGCTCAGTTTGTAAAAAGCTTGACCTTGATGCCTTCAACCAGATACTAGTCCGCCCTGGACACCAGAAATATACAACCTTAAATGTGATTTGGAAATTTTTGAGTATAAAGTTATGCATTTTGAGTTATGAGATGCACCTACAGTTTTCCAGAGGATGATTGACCACGTTCTGGGATGCCTTGTGGGATGGCGTTGCATCACCTACATGGATGGTATTTTAGTATTTTATCAGAACCATGAGGATTACATGCAGGAGGTATGTCAAGTCTTGGAAGCTATCTCTAAGGTCAATCTCAAATCAAAACCATCTAAATGTAAATTCAACTAGAATTTATTACTTTCCTGGGTAATTTTATATTTTAGTAAAGGAGTATCAGTCTACATGGACAAAATCAAGGCAGTGCACAAATGGAAAATTTCAAGGGATTAGACAGAGGTGAGAAGTTTTTTGGGACCATTAATTTTCTGTGGCACTTTATCAAGAATATGTCAGAACTATCTCTTCCACTTACAAAACTAACATGAAAGGTACCTTTCAAAGGGGTCAAGAAGATGACATAGAATTTAGAGAAATAATAGAGAAGATAACTCAGGCACCAGTGTTGCTGCATCCTGACCTGGGGAGACCCTTCATAGATAAAACAGATGCTTCATAAATTTCAATTAAACATCGTTACTTCAGGTGGGACCTGAAAATCTGCAACACCAAATAGGATATTTCAGTAGGTAAATGTTTCCAAGTGAAATTAATTATCCTATATATAATAATAAACTTGCCATTGTTTCTGCATTTAAGAAATGGCAACATCATCTACTTTGTGCTTGACATCCCTTTATTATTTGTACTGATCATAGGACAAAAGGATATTATAAAGAACCCAAGGTGATGAACCAAAGGCTTGCACGTTGGCATCTAGAATTGGTTCAATATAATTATTAAATTGAATATTGCTCAGGATCTGAAAACACTCTATCAGATTGGCTTAGTTATAATGGCTGACATGGGTATTCAAGGGAAAAGCTTAATAAGTTTAATACTGCAACAATGCTGCATTCTAGTCTGTTTTCTCATGTAATGGATAGTTTTAAGTTTTAAAAGATCAGATTAGAGCATCTCATAGGCATACAAAGTTTGAGAAACAACTTCTTGGGGAAAGTAATGAAAAGAAAATAGAATTCCATAAGACATATAATATTCATGCAGGAGTTATCTATCATTGGAACAAATTGTGGGTTTATGTTCCTGATCTTCAGCATGAGGTGATCCAATCCTGTCATGACAGTCCACTTGCAGGTCATCCTGGAGCTTACAAAACCCTAGAACTAATTCAACTATACTTTCCTTGGCCTGGTTTATCTAAAATGGTTAAGGAATATACCAATCAGTGTTTGACATGTGCATGTACAAAACACCTCCATACAGTACCTGCTGGTGAACTACACCCCTTACAAATGCCTAAACGCATTTGATCATCTTTAAGTGTTGACTTCATTTCAAGTCTTCCACAAGTATAAGGAAAGATAACATCATGGTAGTTGTAATAGGAAACTGAGCACATAAGGTTGAAAGAGGAAAAGCACCAGGCAAAAGGTGCCAAAACAATGAAAAATGGCTAAGCAGGAGGAAGCAACGTCCTAAGTTATCTCAGTTTTGTTTCCATATAAATTTATCCGGTAAAAAGTAGGCCAAACTACATCAAACCTTTAGAAAAGAGTCCCTGGGAGCTTAGGCTTTGCCATAAGTACTGTAGTGGAAAGCAGCAAAATATTGTGTGGTGGGCTCAGTGGAATAGACTGCAGCATGAGGGAAGTTTCACGCTAAAGGGGATGGTCAGAGAGAGCTGAAAGTGGAGTAAGGCCATCATGGAAGGTTTTAACCAGTACTTTATTACAAACAAATTAAAAGGTATGGGGAAACTCCAGCAAATATTCCTTAATATTTATTTAATTTTAACTGTTTATCTGAAAAAAGCAAAGCCTTCCACAGCTTGGGAATGAAATTTAAATAAAGAGATTTGCAATAAACTATTTAGTTAACAAAAACTGATCTGAGCTGTAAAATCTTTACCTTTTAGCGCAATTGAGTTTTTGCAAATTCAGCTAAATTCTGTAACCTCATACTGACTTATTTTTCTGGATTTTGAGCTGATTTTCACCGGATTTTCCGCCTCTATGGCACTATTTCCCTCAGCCCTGGCTGTCAAAGCCAACCTCATTTTTTACAATGACCTTAAAAGAGGTCATTGTAACCCTCAAGGGTTCTGGCCTTGACTCCAAAGGCTTAATGTACTTAGCTTTTAGTGAAACATTCTACACCAGGAAAAATTTAACTACCTGTGACAGTTATGGTTGACCTCAATGACTAAATAAGCTGAATTTTCCCTTGCTCAATGAAAATTATGGCCAAGGAGGTTGCAGATATCTTTATTAATAATATAATTGCCTATCATGGCCTTCCAGAGGAAGTGATTTATGATCAATGACCACAGTTTGTTTTTCACTTTTGGAAACAACTATTGCAAATCTAAATATCCAACCTTTTAATCATTAGCTTACCATCCTCAGTCAGATAGTCATACTGAAAGGTTCAACCAGGTCTGGGAACAATATCTGGGGTAACAAATCTCAAATTGACAAAATGATTGGAACAAATGGACTGATTGGCACAATTTGTTTATACCAATAGATGTCACCCCTCTACTGGGATGTTCCATTATTTACAAATCATGAACAAAACCCAGAGATGCTAGGTGGACATAAAAGGTGACGGTGCCCAGGTGCTGATAAAAAAATTCACATCAAAGTTTTTGAAAGTTCTCAAAGAAATCCTGGAACAAGCTTTTCATAAGCAGAAGAAACAGGCTGGCTGTCTGAAATTTAAGGGCCAAAAGTTTAAATCAGGGGACTGTGTATTGTTCAATGCCAAGAATTAAAAGGTTTCTATCAAAAGTCAGAAATTAAGACCAGTGACATTAGGCCTATATGAAATCATTCAGCCAAGTAATAATGTAGTTTATGAGCTCATATTTCCAAAAGATTCAAAGGCTGATTGGGTAATTTACATATCCCAATCATGGAAATTTAAAGAACCTATTCCAGAAAAGCCTCATTCACTCAATTCCAGAGAATGGGGAAGCCCAAATATGAGGCAGAGGAAATTTTAGATATTTGTGTGGTGAAGGGACAGAGATCTAGCTTGGTAAAATAAGTTGGTTACCCCTATTGAGAAAGCTACTTAGAAATCTACTGCAAACTGCACCAAATGTACAGATAAGATAAGGGCGTTATTTTTGAATTAGAGGTAATGTAACAGTTGAGACACTTCTTAACTGGCATATTGCCTTATATTTGGGTTTTAGGATAATCCAGGTAACTTCAAGATAGAAAAAAGTCATTTTGTACATAACTAAGTTTCTTATTCTCATTTTAAAATCTTGGGATGGATAAAAATCTAACTTAAACCAAAAATTCTGTTCACATATATTTAAACTCTTCACCCAAGACTTCAGAGGCCAAAGTAACTATTATCATATATAAGTTTGCAAAGATACTTTTATAATAAGTTGAGCACCTAAATAAGTGGATTTAAACTGGGGATTTCCTCAATTTAGTCTTCTAAGAATCCACAACAGTTAAGAATATAAGCATCCAATATTATCTTTAACTGTTATTTAAGCTATATTTACAAACTGCATACTTATGGGGTTTGAGAGTTCTTTTAGTCAGGCAATTGCCTCACTTCACACTCTTACTTTTGGCCAGAGTTTGTTACTTAGTACTGGTATTTTACCACTATTTTTTGTGGGTTTTTAAATAGGGATGAAGAAATGCACATATCCAAAGATGGATATCTGCTTTAATATTGCTATTTTAGTCTATGCCTTAGGTAATATCATCTAATTCATTTGTGTCATACTGGCATGAAACTGTGTATTACAATTTTAAGAGTTTTAATAATTTCCACTAAATAACTATAGTTTATAACTTTTAGTTATAACGCTTATAGCCTACAGATATCTACTAGCTAGTTTGAAGGCTAATATAAATCTTTTGATAAGTTTATAGTACTATCCAGAAGAAAATTAACATAGGATCATTAGAATATGAAATAAAGTCTTTATAAATATAATAAAGATATATAGCTTAATTATACAATATAAATATATGATACATTTTTATAGGGTTAAAATAAAAAAATGATGAACAGATTCTGTCAAAATTATCTCATATATCAAATAAATTTTTTTACTTTATCTATTCGAGGCAAGCCGACCAGGGGACGACCATTACCGAAATAGAGAAAGAAAGTATCGACATGAAACCTGAGCAGGGTCAATTCTGACAAAAAGTTTTTTCACCTCCGGATCGGGGCTCGGATTTTTCTGGTTACGTCATGGGTAAGGTTTTCGTGTTATTATACCTACTAACCGCCAATAGTTTCCTTCGGCCGGCACCCCGATCGATGTGCGAAGGGCGGGAATCGAACCCGCAACCTTCAGGTTGGTAGCCATACGCCCTACCGACTCGCCTTCCACCCCCTCAAATAAAAATTATATCTTATAAATAACCTTTGGTAGTGGATTAAAACCAAGGGTTAAAAAGTAAAAAAGTTTAAGATACTTGCCTTGCAATTATTAACCTATACAAGGAAATTATTGAGCAGTGTTATTAGTAGCATCTTCTTATATTTATATTTATACTATCTTACAAACAAGCATTAAAATGATTCTATTATTTTTTAAACTATAATAAACCTTTTCTATGCTGTCTTTTATGTTGCTTTTCTATATCAACTGAACTGTCTTCTCTGCCTGCTATATCTTCTTAGATAATACCAATCTGAGAGTTACTTATAAAACCATGTTTAAAATTACCAAAGCTGTTATCCTTACATTTGGTCTTTATTGACTAATAGCTATAGCCAACTTTATCTCATATCTAAATTTGATATATCATTCTGTCTTTAATGTAACTGATCATATACTACATAGCACAAAGCAAGCTAATACTGCTCTAGGCTACAAATTAAACTAACTATACCATCCAATCATATCTGTCTATGCGCTACACTGCTTATCTTTTTAGTACTAGTAAAGCTGCATTGCCTTACGTGGATTAAGCCTTGGTTTGTTACTTTTTGAATTGCATTTATGCATACAACTTTGCTAGAATTATATATTTATGATAATATAAATCATAAAGTGATTACTTAAAAGATATCTATAAAGGACTAGCCGATTTACCCGTGCTTCGCTACGGTGCCTATAAAATTTCAGATTTTCAATTATTAATTTAGATTTTATATTATAGATAAACAAAACCACTCAGCCAAATCTAATTGCTCAATCGAATCAACCAAAAACCACTCAGGTAAACCTAACTGAACTTATCAAAACAACCAATAACTAATCACCCCTCAAAACTAAACTATGTCCTATCAATTCGACCAAAAGCCATTAACCATTCGGCCAAAACAAAATAAACCTATCGATTCAATCAAATAACACAAAACTGCTACCCGAAACATCTATATTTAAAATCATTGTGGGTGTGACATGTCTTCTAAACTACTAAATCAACTTCTACTTAAATTGCCAAAAGTATTTTATTAATTAGGTGAACTAAATTAGGCAGGTTTTTAAAATATATAAACCTAACATCCAGATACCCGTGCTTCGCTACAGTATTTAGTTTATCAAATGATAAGCTCACATTGTAGCCTATAGGCTGTGCCAGCACTACTCTCGAACCACTTGGACTAACAGCTCCACTGTTGTTCTCGTGGCTGGTGAGCTGATTATCCTAACTACTTAATCTATTTAAACTCTAATACTGATTTTTGTTGAGTTTCAGGTGAGCAATTTGGTGAATTATTAGATAATATTCGCCAATTCTCACCCACTCACCCAAATAGATTAAACTTATCAGACCCGAAGGTTTCAGATGTCAATCAGTCAGTCTCAGTCAGTCAGTGAGTACGTCAGTGAAATTTTTTTATCAAGTAGACTAGCCGATTTACCCTTGCTTCGCTAAGGTGTCTATAAAATTTCAGATTTTCAATTTATTAATTTAGATTTTAATCTACTATATATATATAAATGAATGTATGTGTATATGTATGTCCCGAATGCATTCCTATACCATTAATCCAATTGTGATGAAACTTTGGTAAGTTGTTGTGTGCATGCCTGAGAAGGTTTTTGAATTTTAAAAAATATTATTTTAATAGTAAAAGAAGAAGTTTTATATGTAACAAGTGAAAATCTTATATGTTTTTAATGGAAATTGGTATATTGTTACGGCCGAGAAGTTTGATATTCGGTTGATTCGATAGTTTAAATGGTTTTGGCGAACGGTTGGTGGTTTAGGGTTGATTAATAAGCTTAACGGTTCTAATAAAGCAGTTAGTGATTGATTGATTCGATAAGTTAATTGGTTTTGGTAAATGGTTGGTGATTTTGGATATTTCGATATATTTAGTTTTGGTTACGAAGCGGTTGATGATTGGTTGATTTTTAATCTAATGGTTTTAGCTAAGTGGTTTAGTTAATTCGATAGGTTTAATTGGGTATGGCTGAATGGTTGGTAATTTTATATTGTTTCAATATAATTTGATTTTTTTAATATTATCGATAACCATCTACAAATATAAAAGAGAATTGATTAGGATCATCAGGTAAACTTAAAGCCCAAAAACAAATCTGTGCTAAACTGGGTATTAACAAGAATTAGCCAAACTTTTCTTTACAAAACTATCATTCTGTTTATTTATTTATACCGGATGCATTATATCGAGCAAATAACCAAAAATCACCAAACTTGGCACAAGCATTCTATAAAGTTTGGGAACGGAATGCTAATATGTAATTATTCAAAATAATCATATAAATTTAAAATCAGTTCTATTTAAGATCTATAACATATATTTCTAATATATTTATATAGCAATTTGGCTGGGTATTTTCATATTCATTTAATTCGATTTTTTCATAGGTTTTTGATAAGGGGTTGGTAGTTTTTGGCTGTTATAAGTTCCGTAATTGGTTTTTGCTGAGTAGTGGTTTATTTTTTGGTTGATTCGATAGGCTCAATAGCTTCAGGTAAGTGATTGATGGTTTAATTTAATTTGGCAGGCTTAATCGATTTTAGCTAAGTGGTTGGAGGTTGGAATTTTAATAGGTTTAATGGTTTCTGAACTTATTGATAGCTATCTACCAATATAAAAACTAAAATAATTTAGAATCTGATTGATTTGAAAGGTTTATTTTATTTGGCCGAGTGGGTTGATGGTTTTTGGTCGAATCGACAGGATACAATTTAGCTTTGGGGGTGATTAGTAATTGGTTGATTTGATAAGTTCAGTAGTTTTAGCTGAGTGGTTGGTGGTTTTGGTTGCTTCGATTGAGCAATTAGATTTGGCCGAGTAGTTATTGCTTAACTATATATAAAATCTAAATTAATCAATTCAAATCACCTGAAATTCTATAGAAACCGTAGCGAAGCAAGGGTAACTCCGCTAGTCTATATAAAAATGAATGTCTGTATGTCTGTCTGTCCCGAATGCATTCCTATAACATTCATCCAATTGTGATGAAACTTTGGTGAGTTGTTGTGTGTATGCCTGAGAAGGTTTATGAATTTTAAAAAATATTATTTTAATAGTAAAATAAAAAGTTTTATATGTAACAAGTGAAAATCATATATATACTTCGATGGTATTCGCTATATCGTTACAGCTGAGCAGTTTGATATTCAGCTGATTTGATATTTTAAATGGTTTTGTTAAGTGGTTAGTGGTCATTCGGGTATTTAACAAGTTTATCTAAATCAAAACTTTGAATCAAAAGTCCAATTGATTTTAAAAATACCTCTTCTAGCATAATCAGCTCAGCTTTTGGCTCTAAACTTCAACTCTATAAAAGGTCAGTTGTTCGAATCCTGGCGTAATCACTTTTTATACTTTTCTTAAACTCACTGTCAATTCTAAATTTTATTCGAGGTGGGCCGACCTGGGGACGATACCGCACCGATGAGGGGAAGTGAAGAAAATGGGAAAGGGGGATAAAACCTGGAAAACCTCCATGCGCGGCGTATGATAGGCCAGGAACTCCATGGACCGCCTTTGCTATTCGCTATCTCAGTTTGGGGCATTGGTGCGCAACGCCAACACAGTCATAATCGTCCCCTACCCAAAGTTCACTAACGGGATCGAACTCGGGGAGGCAGCGGTAAGGTCCCTATTTTTTTTTAGTACTAGATGGTCCCAACCCAAGGGCGGTAAGGTCCCTATTCTACCACTGGGTATCCTCCCCTCCTCACTGTCAATTCTGTCTGTAATTAAATCTTACAAGCTCTATTTCAGACACTTATTGTCAATAAAAAATTCTTAAATTTGACACACTTATGTATCTTCAATAAAAATACAATAATCCATCAAAAATTTTAATTTTCATATTCAAAAAAAAGTTTTATATGTATCAAGTAAAAATCATAAAATCATATATTTTTGATGGTAGTCAGTATATAGTTATGGCTGAACAGTTAGATATTTAGTTGATTTGATATTTTAAATGGCTTTGTTAAGTGATTAGTGGTCATCAGTTTTATAGTGACATGTATAGAAATTAACTTTGAAGACCAATATGCATGTACATCTACATGATGCATCCGCTGAACATTTTGCAAAACAATTGTTGGATATTAAAAATGGGAAAATAGCAATCAATAAATCCACACAATGTATCACATTGCCAACAAACTTCTGTAAAATCACAGCAACCACAGATGAATTGATTCACAAAGTTTTCCCAAATATTGCACAGAATCACAAAAATCATCAGTGGCTAAGTTCACATGCTATACTAGCAGCCAAAAACAATGATGTCAATGCCATCAATTTCAGCATTCAAAATGAAATACCAGGTGAAGTGACAATATATAAGTCCATTGATACTGTAATGAATCAAGATGAAGTTGTCAATTATCCAACTGAATTCAATTTACTTGATTTGCCAGGTATGCTGCCACATGTTTTAATATTAAAAATTGGCATGCCTATCATTCTTCTCTGAAATATCAATCTACCACAGCTTTGCAATGGTACCAGGCTTTTTAGTGAAATGATGATGAACAATATCATTGAAGCTATAATCTTAAATAGAAAATTTAAAGAAGAAGATGTACTGTTGCCAAGGGAGGATACCCCAGTGGTAGAATAGGGACCTCTATCACTGCCTGTAAGTCTCGAGGAGTGTCCTTTGGCTCTCAATCAAGCTATCTTTCTGTTCCCAAATAAGAAAACACCAAAGAGAATGGCAGTACCCCTCATCACCCAGGGTGATCTTGCCTACATAGTTGATGAGTGATGGGTAATAGCCCGTCCACTTCAGATCCCACCCCAATTCCCTCACTCACCTCAGCAGAACTGTTGTGGGGAATTAGTGAAATCTGTGCCAAGATTATCAAACTGAAATTGGTCAGATCTAATTTGGGTGGCAATCAGGCTGATGGCCAAAATTTGAATGGCTGTAAAAGTATGAAGAATGAGATATCAGCTGGATCACCTGACAGTTTCAATTGATTCCAAAATCAGTAGAACAAATATCAGGTGACATTGATGAGAGTTTGAAGCCCTCTGATAGTAATTTAGGCATTGCGCCTGATGAGCTACTATTGACTTAATGAATGGTTAAATGACTGAGCATGGGTGGGTTGGCCATCCCAAACCTGTTCCCAACCAAATGGTCCCATCCCTATATGGGATAGCCTTGGGGATTCTCATCACTTGTTGGGCCAAATGCCATCATGCTAATCATTCAGAAATATAATTGACCCCTGGTTCAGACATTTGAGGTCAAACTGACAGAGTCTCAGCCTACCACCAAATTTTATGATGTCAGTTCCCAAAGAATAAACCCCCCACTACCATCTAATTTGCCAGTTAGGCCGAATTTGTGGATTCTGCCCCATGTCATTGTCACTACCCAACTGACCACTATTTAATCAGTTGCATGGCACTGAGAAAATTGTTGGTCAATTTTCTTACTTTCCTTTCCCAATAAAATTTTATCAAAAAGAAATTTTTATTTGTTTATTTTTCCCCTTTCACTGCATCCCTGATGGCATTTCTCTGGTGGTCCATCACCCCGCATTTTGGGTGGGCATTACCAATTCTTTTGGTCACCATGGCTCCCTCTGTTGCCAATTGGGTCCAGCGAGTACTCCTTACCTTGCTGCTATGTCACCACTTTGTTGTATCACACTTCCTGGCTCCATATCAAGTTGCACAGTTGGCAATGCCCCTGGCATTCTGGCTTGCCTTTTGGGTGCTCAAGCATCCAACTGGCAGGCTGGTCTAAACTTCTTCTGCTGTTTCCATGACATAATTGACCAACCATTACTTCCAGCCATTTCTGCCTTGATTTTTGAATTGGGCGCCGCAGTGGTTACCCTCTCAACTATGGATGACTCTGTTCAAAACCAGATGGAAGAAACAATTTCTCCCGCACTTGTACTCCCAATTTTCACCCCAGCTAAAAACCCTGACCCTGGGTTTGACATACCCACTATCTCTTCAGTCATTCTCAAGTTGGTCAAATCTCCAAATAAACAGAATTCTGCTTACTTCCTTGTCCCTATGAGAATCAGTGTCAGTCCTCATCATGTATCCTTCAAAGCTCTGGTGGATACCGGAGCGGCGGGAACTTCATGAGCGTCAAGTTGGCACAACAGTTAAAATTGGAAATGGATGTGGGCGCCTCAGTAATGGTGGCCTCTTCTGCTTACCAGTCTTTGTATGTCATTTGCCATCTGTTACACTTCTCAATCCACCAATATAACTTCTGCAATCAGTTTTTGGCCATGCCAAACCTGGTATTCCTGGTGATCTTGGGTGTGGGATGGTGGCGCTGACAACATGTGAAGATTCACTTAGAGTCTAATACATTGTCATTTACCAATGATGATTCAGAGGGAGAGTTCCCTTTGATTGACACCCTCAAAAAATACAAGGAACCAGCTCTATCACTACCTTGGTTACCTCTGCGGGCATCCTGGCCAATTTCCCTGAAAGCTTAATGCAATACTGGGAAATCTTTGATATGGAAAAAGTGGACCATCTGCCTAAACATTCCAGGTATGATTGTGGATTTTGAACAACCGTGGAATTGGTGAACATCAACTGTCCGTTGTATCCTCATACAGCGGAGGAAGAGGCCACACTCAATACCTGGTTGGATGATATGTTAAAAAAAGGCTGGCTGTTCAAAGAAACCTCTCCCATCGCCTCCCCTATTGTATTTGCAAGAAAATCAGATGGATCACTCCATCCTTGCGTAGATTATGGTCACCTGAACAAAATATCAGTTACAGATCCCTACCCATTGCCCTTAGAACAGACAATCAGTCAGGCAATTGCCAAATCCTGTGTCTTTTCAAAATTGGATCTGGTGAACGCTTTCAATCAGATTTGAGTAATGGAAGGACAAGAATGGCTGACTGCAATCCAAATGAGGCGAGGCATTTTTCAATTTTGCATAATGCCCTTCAGGCTGAAAAATGCTCCCACTACATTTCAATGAATGATCGACAATGCGTTAGGGGATCTCCAGTTCTCCTGCACCATTGCTTATATTGATGATATCCTAGTCCATTCCCCAACTCCCAAACAACATGCTATTGACTTAGAAGCAGTGGTGGCTGCTTTGCATAAAGCAGGCCTGTTCCTCAAAGCTTCCAAGTGTGAGTTTTACAAGGAAGAGATTACATTTCTCAGAAACTTGGTACTTAAAGAAGGTGTCGCCATCCCCCCAACAAATTAGATGCAATTTGAGAATGGCCAACCCCAACTACACAGAAGCAGCTTCAAAGTTTCTTGGGTACTATCATTTTCTTAAAGAAATTTTCCCCCGCACTTTCCCAATTGGCCGCCCCGCTCCATCCCCTCACAGGGAAAAATGTACCATTTTGTTGGACCCCCAAATGCCAGCAGGCATTTGAATTGATTAAGGAAGTATTCATGTCTCCTCCCATTTTGAAACACACTGATCCCACCAAACTGTATATCATCACATGTGATGCTTCATTGGTAGCTGTGGGCGCGGTGCTGCTTCAGGACCACGATGGTCTCAAACATCCAGTCACTTATTTCTCCCAAAAATTCACCGCTATGGAGCAGTCCTGGGCTATTTACAACAAGGAACTGGCTGCTGTTGCATGGGCTTTAACTCACTGGCGCTACCTGTTGCAGGGTGCTCATCATGAGTTAACAGTTTGCACAGATCACCAAGCTCTCTTGTATTTTTGCAAACCCCAAAAATTGGCACACCGGCAAGCCTGAACCTATCAGGACCTGTGCAGTTTTAACTTCAAATATGAATTTGTCAAAGGTGCACTAAATGTCCTTCCCAATTTCCTAAGCCATAGTCCCACTCACTGCCCCTCAGAAACTGAGGTAGAGGATCTTGTTATCATGATTCCTGCCACTCAAATTCTGTCAATTGCTCCCTCCATTGTTTCCTCCACCACGTTATCACCTGATGACCTGTTATTGGCCCAGGTGTTAGCCGGTCAAACAGCCTGCCCTGAGGGTGTGGAGTTGATTGAACACTTGACTCACTTGAGTCCCAAACACTCCCTATATTCTCTAGAAGAAGGTCTCATTTACTTTCATTCTCATGTTTGGGTTCCCCCTCCTTCCACCTGCCCGTATTCCATGCACACCATGATCTCCCCATGGTTGGACACCCCGGTAACAAGAAATGCATTGACTTGATCAAGCAAACCTTTAATTGGGCTTGACTGACCAAAGAGGTTCCAGCTTGGATCGCTGATTGTGTTATTTGTGCTAGGGCCAAGTCAGACCATTCCAGAAAGAATGGTCTTCTGCACCTGTTACAACAGGCGGAAGGTCCATGGACCTCGGTGTCCATAGATTTCATTGTTGACCTCCCCTGTTCTAATGGTTTCACAGCGGTAATGGTAGTGGTAGATTGCTTTACCAAATTTTCCTTGTTTATTCCTTATACTTCTGCAATTATGTCAGAAGAAATGGCATATCTATTCATTCAACATGTGTTTTCAATGTTTGGTCTTCCCCAGGAAATCATTAGCAACAGGGGTACTCAGTTTACCGCCCAGTTTTGGAGTGAACTCTTGTCAATCCTTAAGATAACCCCCTGTCAATCCATGGCGTATCACCCCCAGTCTGACGGCCAGACCAAGCGGGTTAACCAAGTTCTTGAACAGTACCTGCATTGTTATGCTGTAGCAGCACAGGATACCTGGGCCAATGACTTGCCTCTTGCCCAATTTGCATACAATAATGGGACTCATGCTTCCATGGGTTTTTCACCATATGAGGCAACATTGGGTTATAACCTATCATTCTCAGTCAGATCATGTTTACAAACCAGAAGTGCAAGCTGCCGCGGATCATGCTGCCCATATCTGATTGACCCAAGCTTTAGTGCAGGAACACCTCACTAAAGCCATTGATGACTATAAATGATTTGTGGACTGCAAGCATCTTCTGGGTCATGACTTTATGGTGGGCTCTTACATTATGCTCAATACTCGCCATTTGCAGATCCAAACCCCTTCCCACAAATTTGCCAGCAAGCGTTTAGGCCCTCACTTAGTGGAGCAGGTATTGGGTAATGGAGCATTCCAATTGAAGCTTCCTGCGCATTGGAAGCAACACCCAGTTTTTCATGTATCCCAGCTGTCACCCTTTAAGGGTGTAATTCCCACAGACCCAGAACCAATTGTCATCAATAATGAGGAGGAAGCCAAAGTGGAGGCCATCCTGGCATCTCAGAAGTCATGATGATCAGTCCAATATCTTGTGGCCTGGAAAGGATATCCATCTTATGAAAACAGTTGGGTCAAGGCACACAATTGCACAAATTATATGGACCTGGTTGACGTTTTCCACACATCCCACCCTGAGGCTCCCCACCCGCTTCAGAAGGCTGCAATGATTATAGCTATCAAGTTACCCAAAGTGCACAAGAATGTGGCTCTGGTGCAGTTTCCCAGTGGGGGGCCATCCTTTTAGGAAAAGGAAAGGGTAATAAGTAGCAAGGAGTGTCCTTTGGCTCTCAATCAAGCTATCTTTCCATTCCCAAATAAGAAAACACCAAAGAGGATGGTGGTACCCCTCATCACCCAGGGTGATCTTGCCCACATAGTTGATGAGCAATGGGTGATAGCCTGTCCACTTCAGATCCCACCCCCGATTCCCTCACTTACCTCAGCAGAACTGTTACAAAGAATTAGTGAAATCTGTGCTGAGATTATTGAACTGAAATTGGTCAGATCTAATTCAGGTGACAATTGGGCTGATGGCCAAAATTTGAATGGATGTAAAAGTATGAAGAATGAGATATTGGCCAGATCACCCAACAGTTCCAATTTGATTCTGAAATCAGTAGAACAAATATTGGGTGACATTGATGAGAGTTTGAAGCCCTCTGATAGTAATTTGGGTGTTGCGCCTGATGAGCTACTATTGACTAAACAAATGGTTAAACAACTGAGCATGGGCAGGTTGGCTGTCCCAAACCCGTTCCCAACCAAATGGTCCCATCCCTATATGGGATAGCCTTGGGGGATTCCTGTCACTCGTTGGGCCAAATGCCATCATGTTAACCATCAGAAACATAATTGACCCCTGGTTCAGACATTTGAGGTCAAACTGACAGAGTCTCAGCCTGCCACCAAATTTTGTGATGTCAGTTCCCAAAGAATAAACCCCCCACTACTATCCAATTCACCGGTTAGGCTGAATTTGTGGATCCTGCCTATGTCATTATCACTACCCAACTGACCACTATTTAATCAGTTGCATGGCACTGAGAAAATTGTTGGTCAATTTTCTTACTTTTCTTTCCCAATAAAATTTTATCAAAAGAAATTTTTATTTGTTTACATTTCCCCTTTCACCGCATCCCTGATAGCACTTCTCTGGTGGTCCATCACCCTGCATTTTGGGTGGACATTACCAATTCTTTTGGTCACCATGGCTCTCTCTGTTGCAGATTGGGTCCAGCGAGTACTCCTTACCTTGCTGCTATGTCACCACTTTGTTGTATCACACTTCCTGGCTCCATATCAAGTCACATGGTTGGCAATGCCCCTGGCATTCCAGCTTGTCTTTTGGGTGCTCAAGCATTCCAACTGGCAGGCTGGTCTAAACTTCTTTTGCTGTTTCCATGACACTGCCTCCCCAAGTTTGATTCCAGTACAGGAACTTTGGGTAGAGGATGACTATGACTGTGTTGGCATTGCACACCAATTCCCTGAACTGAGATAGCAAATAGCAAAGGCAGTCCATGGAGTTCCTGGCCTATCATATGCCATGCATGGAGGTTTTCCAGATTTTATCCTCCTTTCCCATTCATTTGATTTCCCCTAATTGGTGTGATATTGTCCCCAGGTCAGCCCACCTTGAATAAAAAATTTAGAAGATGTACAGTTGCCATGCATCCCAATGATTCCAACAGATATGGCATTTGAATTCAGCTATTTGCAGTTTCCAGTGCGACTCACATTTGCAATGACCATCAACAAAGCACAGGGACAATTGCTGCAAGTGTGTGGACTAAATTTGAAAAATCCATGCTTCTCACATGGACAGCTGTATATGGCCTGCTCATGCATCAGAAAACCTGATTTATCCATGTATGCACCAGATGGAAAAACAAAAAATATTTTTTATCTAAAAGCACTTTAATAAACAGAATTAAAACACAAACACTTTCTATCTTTGAGTGGCATTGCAATGCATGTTGGGTACTCATACTAATATTATCACATTAATTTGAAAACCATGCAAACAAAGTTGTGGGCAACAGCTATTTATTTATAAGATACCTACTTTAATTGAACTTTTATTAATCAAACTAACATTTTCATTATGTACAACATGAAACTCCGTTGCAAAGCACGGGTATTCTGCTAGTATTATATATAAACAAAACCACTCAGCCAAATCCAATTGCTCAATCGAAACAACCAAAAACCACCAACCACTCAGGTAAACCTAACTGAACTTATCAAAACAACCAATAACTAATCACCCCTCAAAACTAAACTATGTCCTATCAATTCAACCAAAAGCCATTAACCACTCGGCCAAACAAAATAAACCTATCGAATCAATCAAATAACACCAAACTGCTATCCGAAACATATCTTTATACTTAAAATCATTGAGTATGACATTAGAGGCTAAATCGGGTTTTTTAGCATATTTTGCTCCTTTTTTATCCTGCTTTTTATTTTTGTGTCGGCAAGAAGGGTCCCCTGGTCCCCTTGCCTTGAATAAATGAGTATGTGACATATCTTCCAAACTACTAAATCAACTTCTACTTAAATTGCCCAAAGTATTTTATTAATTAAGTGAACCAAATTAGGCAGGTTTTTAAAATATATAAACCTAACATTCAGATACCCGTGCTTCACTACAGTATTTAAAGTTTATCAGATGATAAGCTCACATTGTAGCCTATAGGCTGTGCCAGCACTACTCTCGAGCCACTCAGACTAATAGCTCCACTGTTGTTCTCGTGGCTGGTGAGTTGATTATCCTAACTACTTAATCTACTTAAACTCTAATACTGATTTTTGTTGAGTTTCAGGTGAGCAATTTGGTGAATTATTAGATAATATCCGCCAATTCTCACCAACTCACCCAAATAGATTAAACCTATCAGGCTCGATAATTTCAGATTCGATCTTATTTGCCAATTTTCACCAACTCACCCAAATAGATTAAACTTATCAGACTCAATAGCTTCAGATGAGCAATTTGGTGAATTATTCAATGATATTTGTCAATCTTCACCCACTCGCCCAAATAGATTGAACCCATCAGGCTCGATAATTTCAGATTTGATAAGATTCGCCAATTCTCACCCACTCACCCAAATAGATTGAACCTATCAGACTCGAAGGTTTCAGATGTCATTCAGTCAGTCAGTAAGTCAGTCAGTCAATGAAATTTTTTAAGTAGATTAATTTGTTCCTGATACTAAATCTACCTGAATTTAGAAGCTTTTTGGTTTGCATAAACTTGGATTGTATAATTACGTCATAAGCAAACTTTCAAACTAAATAAACTTAATGTGACAAGTTATGACATCACCGAAGTGCTTCAAAAATATGTTCATCTAATAGCTTTCTATATTAAAAGAATCCTTATATTTGCTTAGCGTAATTAAGGAAATTTCCTTGCGGATAATTCAAAAGCCGCTAATCTCAGCTAGGTAAATTGATTATTTGAATTCGATATTAATTAAGGCTATTGAGATAAGGCAAGCTGGCAGGCGCCAATGCCACCTCAAATTAAAGGCAGTGGCTTATTATCTAACCATCCGCCACCTTATTACAATTGGTTTGTACCCTTCAATTCCATTCTCTAATTCCAGTAATTGT
Organism: Massospora cicadina; assembly: GCA_022478985.1. Classification (NCBI taxonomy): domain Eukaryota; kingdom Fungi; phylum Entomophthoromycota; class Entomophthoromycetes; order Entomophthorales; family Entomophthoraceae; genus Massospora; species Massospora cicadina. The sequence continues at coordinate 178,118 of JAKSZP010002748.1, forward strand.
TTTCCAGCTATCCCTTTTTGCCTTTTTAACCCACTCTGATTTTGCTTCTTTAAACCTTTATCCCAAGGTATTTATATCGCTTTAGTATGACTGTTTTTTATTTTGAAACGATCATTTCACATGTTTTTATTACTCGAATATACAAGTTCTTATGATTTTGGCTTTCTTTTTAGCTTCGACATGTCACAGCCTATTGCAATGCCTGAGGGTTCCGGTCGTGTAGGTTCACTCACGGCCGAGCAAGCGCAGGCCTTGTCTGACGTTAAAGTCAGACTTCAAGAGGCCAATCTATTTAATGAAAAGCGTCACGATGATCATTTCCTTTTGCGTTTTCTTCGCGCCCGAAAATTCAACTTAGACAACGCTTATACCATGCTTAAGAATTTTGAGGAATGGCGAAAAGAATGGGACGTGGATAATTTGGTTAAGGAGTTCGAACTTCCCCATGGAGATAAGATTAGGGAACTTTACCCTCGGTTTTATCATCAAGTTGATAAGAAGGGGCGACCTGTTTATTGTGAGCAGATCGGCAAGGTGGATGTTAACAAGATATTCGATGCTCTGTGCCCTGATGAGACCGACCCTAAAGTCAAATACGACACTGCCATGAAGTTAATGCTTAAATACTTCATTGTCGGTTACGAGCATCTCCTTAAGGTTCGCTTCCCTGCCTGTAGTGAGAAGGAGGGTCGCCACATTGAACAATGCTACACCATCCTTGACATGAAGGGAGTTTCACTTTCTCAGGCCAATACTGTGATTCCTTTTGTTCGAGAAACTGCTAAAATTGCACAGGATTATTACCCAGAAATGATGGGAAGGGTAATTTTACATTTTTATGGGTTTATTAATTTTCCAGATGGTGATCGTAAACGCGCCTATGCTATTCAGAGGAGCTTTCACTTTAGTAAAACCCTTCCTAGACAGCGTCACATAATCTAAAATTGAAATTATTGGAAGCAACTATCAGTCTACCCTGGAGAAGGATGTTCCTGCTGAAAACATTCCCACGCTTTTTGGAGGCTCCTGCTCTTTCTGTCCTGAGGGTTGTCACGTTTCAGATCTTGGCCCTTGGTTACCAAACTCAAATATCACCAAGGTCGAACAATGATTTAATTTGTTATGCATGATGAAAGTATAACAGGTTAGTTGCGATTTTTATACGGCTTCCCTTTCTTCGATCCCTCGAGTTTCTAGCCATTTCCCTCTTTACAAATTAAACAGTATTTTACTAGAGTACTTTGGGTTCTTACGAGCTAAATTGCTGGCAAATCTAACTGAACGTGTACATTTTTATTTTATTACTTTTTTGGAATAGTCCGGGTTTTGAGCTTCTATTTCTTTTAAATATTAATATTTTCCAGATGTTTTAATGTTGATTTGAGATGGCTTGAACCTAACCTGCTGAAGCTTCCAACTTTAAGTGTCTGGGACCCCTTCTTTAATTTTTAATCTTTTAATTAACTAGCCAGGCTAGGTACTTTTGCCTTCTCCCAACTCAGAGCTAACATTCACAATATTGGTTCTGTGTAATTTTATAGAATTAAACTTTACACTTGCTAATCAAAAGCTAGGTTTACATTTTATGATTAGATTTGTCACTGCATCAATGAATGAATATAGCAACTTTAAAGAGGTTTTTCTTTTCGTAAACTTGTTACACGTGCTAAGTTTTATTTTTATAAATGCTTGTCCCATAGCTATGTTGTAGTACTGAAGGTTACAAATTGGTGCGTAATAAGTGTATCTGGAATTATTTTCATTTCCATCCATACTCATATATAAAGCATAATGCTAGTCTGTTCCTTCATAACATTTGGTATAATGAATCACAGTTAATAAAAATTATACTGATGGAGAAATTTTGGGGAAGGGTTTGGCATAATCTATAGAACATAATTTATAGATTTTGGTAATAACTAGAGTTAAAAAGAAAATGAACAAAAATATTTTTACTATTTATAAACCTAATTTGACATAGGTTAAATTTGACTGTTACTTTAGTTTAATTAAAGTGCAGATACTTTCCCATGTTTGGCTAAATTTATGGCCCATATGATAGAAGCTTTCTTGGCGCAGTCGGTTGTGCCACAGTCTTATAAAGAAGATTACCATTTCAAATATGGCTGTACGTAATTTTTTCTTTTAGATTTACTAATATATCTATATATTTTCATCATATTTGTTTAATTTTAGGATGGTATTTTAAATTGCTTTTTTATTATTTCTATACAATATGATTATCTGATCAAGGCAATAAGCTTTTAGCTTTAGATTAGAATTTAAGGACTGATAAGGAATCTAGTATCTTAATATTTGAATAACAAAACTTTACCTATACGTTATAAGGCCTCAAAGTCCTATTATTCACAATAGCTAACTTATCTTCCAAAATTATTTGTAAAAGCTATAAACTAATTTTTTTATATCTTTAGAGATTACTAAGCTAAAAAGTTAGACATCATAAACTTAAATTTCAGAAGTATCAGATGACTTTTAATGGATATTATTTAAACTGTAGGTTGGGGCTGGTAACTTTAGTTGATAGGGGGTTCAACTTCCAAACTGAAAATGCAAATTTGATTCTTGCCCTATGCACATTGATTGGGGTGTTAGGCAAGGCGTCTATTGGTGGAGAGTATTTTAACTCAACCAGAACTCTTACCAAACTGGAGAAACCCAAAAATAGATTCAATGCGTCCGGAGGTAAAGAAATCTTCCATTGTCAGAGTTAACCCTGTTCAAGTTTCAAGTTAATCATTCATCCATCTTTTGGTAGTACCATCATATGGTTGAGCTGCCTTTAATAGGATTTAAAATGCATACTATGTTTAAATCAGTTTTGATAAAAAATTTAGATCTTGTAACTTTGTTAAAGTAAATCATATTGTCATGTCAACTTAAATTTAGCAATACTATTAAAAGATTTTGGTAAAATATAGTTATTTAAGTTTCTTTTATAATGATTAAATCTCAGAAAATTTAAACATAAAAAGTTAGTGTAGATCTCAAAAAGGCTAACTAATTATTTAATTATCAAGTTATAGTAAATATTAGTTATCTCTTTGGTTATATAACACAAAGAAAAATATAAGCTGATTTTTGTTATTCTCCATATATAAAGGTCACTAGCACTATCAGTAAAGTATAACAGCTTAATAGCTAATCACAGATAGAATTTGATTATGTTTAATTCTTAAAAGCTATTAATATAGATACTATTTTATATAAAGTATGTATTCTATTATCAAAAAATGTTTTAATATTAGTGGATCCTAAACCAAGTAGGGGAATATCACATGCTTTTATTTTGTGAAGGGGCTGAATTACAAACCTGTTAATAGTTTTCAACATGATGCTGTGGTGGTGAGCTCAAGTGGTCATGTTGGGATGGGGAATGAGGGTTGAGGAAACTTTTACCAGGGTGATGTACTTTAAATACCATGCAATATCGGACAAGATGGGGTGGGGCATTGTCATAATGGGGTTGGAGGTTAGAGAAGAAAAGATTGGACTTATTCAGGATACACACAGTGTGCATGGCTTTGGTGTAATAGTTGATATGATTTTCAGCATGTAGAATTATTTATAGAAGCTGGGAAAAATTAGTGGTGGCCTGGAGAGAAGTGTGAGGAGCTGGGTCAAATATTGGTGCTTTAGTAGCATTGCTACACAATTGACCTGCAAAAAAGCCAGTTTCCTGATTTTGATTTTTATCTCTTCATGGAAATCATCAGAGAAGTTAGTGTGGCAAGACATGCGCATAATGGTTTCATTATGATATTAAAGGTATGTTAAAAGAATGTATTGATGGGGCAGCTTCTGCTTCAATGGCCATCTGGTGAAGGGATATCCAGATAGGAATGTTTTCTTAAAACATAAGTGGCTTAGTGTTTTGGATTATAAGGGGGTTTAATTTATGCAGACCATTAAAATTATGGGTTCAACTCTAAAAATACTACTCCTCATTGCCCATTTGAGAAACAAGAATGGATTTAAGCTGTGTAAAAGTGGTCCAGTAACAGTCAATGCTTGGTCAGGGAAAGGTGACAATAGATCAGCAAAATGCTGACCAAGGCAGGTTAAGGGGCTCTGAGGCCAAGAGAATTTTTCAGGAATAACTTGATGAAGAAATACTAATTGTGTGACATCAAAAAAGCCACAACCTTATATCTTGAGTGAGAGTGAGTGAGGAAAACCCCAAACAAAAATTTGGTAGGGTAAAAGATGAGGAAGCCAATAAAACCAGTGGTTTGCATCACTTCTAGGGCCAACTTGACAACGGTTAAATCTGCATAAGGAAACAGATGCCCATAATGTAAGAAAATCCTCCTCAATGGCAGCCACAATATTGGAAAACACTACTTAGTAGGCCTGAATGGTGATAACTAGCTAAATGACGCAGTCCACAATGTTTAAATGATATAAACACAATATCTGCTGTAAACAACAAAAATGGGAGCTTCAAGAAAAAGGGCAATGACAAAAGACCTTTAGATAAAGTAAAATTAAATATAATAAGCTATAATTTACTGAAATTTATTTTTTGTGAATGTGAGAATTGATTTTGTGGCAATTTAATTCTAATGTACTATCACAATATTTGGGATTGAGACCTAAGTTGAAATTGAAGCGCGCAATTATTGGTAGCACATAATAATGTGAGTTTTCTTAAATCAACCATTTTTGTTTAATCAGTATTTGGTGTTTTTTATATCTTGACCCTTTATTACCAACCCTACTTATTAGCTGATTCCATGCTATTGCCTTGATGTAAGTCCTGGGGAATGTCCTCTGGCTGTTGATTGAGCCCTTTTCCCATTTCTGAGTAAGAAGGTATTGAAGAGGGCAGCTGTACCCCTTGTTACCCAGGGTGATCTCACCCACATGGTAGATGAACGCTGGGTAACAGCTCTTCCACTTCAGATCCCTCCCCCGGTGCCCACACTCATCTCAGCAGAACTAGTACAGTTAATCAGGGAAATCTGTGCTGAGATCTAAAAAATGAAATTGATTGGCCAAAAATCAAGTGGGAACCAACCCAATGTTTGGATCCCATGTAGTTGGAAAGAGATGAAGACTGATCAATCAGCCAGAATCACTGACAGTTTCAATTCAGCTGATACTATGATCAAAAAAATCAACCCCCCCTCAAAATTGTCAGAGATTATCCCTGACAGGCAGGTAATAGCATCAGACACCATCAACAAGGGTTTGAAGCTCCCTTCTGGCAAATTGGGTATTGTTGCTGATGCAACGCTTTTGACCAAATGAACGGCCCAGTGATTGAGCATGGGTGGGTTGGGCGTCCCAAACCTGTTCCCAACCAAATGGGTCCACCCCTATGTGGGGTGGCCTTGGGGGATCCTTGTTGCTTGTCAGGCTAAACACCATCACGCCAACCATCAAAAACATAGCTGAGCCTCAGTTTGGATGTTTGAGGTCAAACTGACAGCAACTCAGCCTGCTGCCATATTCTTCAATGTCAGTTCCCAGTGAACTTATCTGCCCCATTCCCAAATAATTCACCAGTTAGTTCAAGATTGAGGGTCTCAATCCTAGCTTGTCCCCACATCAATCAACTACTATTTAATCAGTTGCATTGCACTGAGAAAATTGTTGGTCAATTTTTTTCCTTTTCTTTATAAATAAAATTTTGTTTCAAAAAACCAATCAATTTTGATTTTGTTGATTTTCTTCTGGCCAAATTCCCAATGGCTTTTCCTTGGTGGCCCACCAGTCCATATACCAGATGGGCTCTACCAGTACTCATGGTCACTATGGCCCCCACCGTCATAGATTGGATTCAGAGAGCTAGATACTTCTAGCAATTTAACCCTGTCATTATGAACTTTTGTCAACAATATACTAGGATCTTATGGCCTAATGTCCACCACCTTCAAGCAAGGATCTGCCTCCTTGTCTCCCCAGTCAAACCAGCCCAGTATACTGGTGAACTTGTTGAAACCATATCTGTGGTTCCGCCCCCTGCAGAAAGACCTCCAGGGTCTGGGGTGGCCTCAATCTGGTTTGTTCTTGGAATCATATTCACTATTGTCTTACACCAACAATTTGTTGTTTCCTGATGTCCAGTTCCATACATCATCATTTGATTGGCAATGCCCCTGGCATTCTGGCTTGCTTTTTGGGTTTTTACACATCCCAACTGGCAGGCCAGTCTAAAATTCTTCTGCTGTTCCCATGACACTTGAGCCTTTAAGACTAAACTTATAAAATTAACTGACATATACTCAACCTGAAGGTTAAATTGCAGTTGATCTGAGGAGAACCAGATAGTTTTAAGGCATCATCAGAGAATGTGAAAGGTAAAAGTATAAGTTCCAAGATAGGATGAAGTAACCAGAGGTGTTGGGAGGTTTTGGAATTCTATATGCCATATTGTCCAGCTTGTCCAAGATTAAGCTTTGATTTATAATCTAATGATTTATGCATTTATATTTAAGCTTTGTGATTAAGCTATATAGATTGTCAATTAACAGTCTATTAACTGGCAATAGCTACTAACTAAGAGATTTAATTGTGATTTAAAAAAGATGCAAAGCTAATGTCAGCTGTATATATTTAACTGAGGATTGCTACCAACAATATTAATAGGTAATTGGTTTTTAACTGTATAGCTGATAATTGAAGCCCTACCTTTAATTGTTTAAGGTGAGGTGCCTATAGATTAGGGGAGTTTTTTAGAGCTACTAAAGAGCTTCAATGCTTGTTCTGATAGTAATTAGTAGGTTAACCTGGGCAACGCGGCCTCCAGTAAATTGGTAATTGGTTTCTAACAACAATGGATAGTTGCTAACCCATAAAGTTTGTCCTACTGGGGCTGACTAAGGCAATGAAACTCGCTATGTTCAAAAACAAGCCCAGAAGGATTAAATTCTTGTGGGGTAATTAATGCACTTTATTGTGTCAAAATGAAAATTTAAGCCCCAAATAACCTATATAAACCCCCTAATATTTCTTATAAAAATAAAATTTAGTAATTATATATTTTTTTATACTTTTGCTTCTATTGAAGAGTTGAAGGAAATAGTTGCCCTCATCAGATTTCTCAAGAAATCAGTAAGAGTATACATGTGTGGGGTTGTAACCATTTATAAAGAAGATTTGACTTTTTAGGCCAGAGAGTTATGAGAAAACTGGGCTGTTGGTGTGGGTGTTTGGACACCCCCAACAGCAACTCCAGACTTCCAGTTGATATCCTACTTGGTTAATAGATCCTGGGGACGTGAAAAAGGAGAAGTTGGTTTTATGCGTTGGTGAAGGTGAAAAAGGGGTGGTTTTAACATTTTGCAGCTGCTGCACTCAACAGGTTGATCAGATAATTTTACCATTAATCCCTTTATCAGTCCAATATCTATTTAAGATATATATATATAAATTATAATAAAACCAGACAGTTTTATTTATAACATTTAATATGTTAAATAATACAAATAACCCTTAAACCCTACTGTGTAAAAATTGGAATTTGTGGCTACTCAACCTTCTCCTTTGGAATGAGCACTAATATGTAAACTTGAGAATTTTCTTTTTAGATTATAACAACTTTCAGCTCCCAAGGTTTTCTTGCACAAGTTCTTATTATGTGCAAACAATATTTGTTGATAAATAATCTTATAAATATGTGGGTGATTGATACTAGTATAAAGAATAGTATCCAATTGAGCGTTTCATGACAAAGAAATTCCTCCTGCTAAGGATCTTTATTGGAACAGGAACAACAATATCCTTCAACCTAATGGTGAAGTTTTTAGATAATATCTTCAGATAACTTTGGAATTCTTCTTAATTAACTTATCTTCTGAAGTTGGCAACTTCTGGATAACAACAGAACTTACCCACTGGCAGAAGGTTCAGAGGTTCTAAAGGGAACTTATACTCTTAAGTCTTGACTACTAACTCCAACTTAAAGGTCTCTCCTTGGACTTATTCAGCAATTCTAGTTCAGTGGCCTTCTTGGTGAACTTTTATCCCTTCCTCACTCCTTTAGCAGCTGCCGTGGAGAACTTGACAGTATATTTAGCCCAGTGATATTTGGTCCTTCTACTTTAATCCCAAGAGTAATAAAAATATACCAAATGTATAATAAACTAAAGAAATTTGAGACTTATCAATTCTTATTCTGGGTTATTATATTTTTTACATGAGAATTTATAGGGGATTCAGCACCCAACTCTTCTGTTGGCATTTCACTGTGAAATGGCAGCCATTGCCAACAAATTCATTCTCCAGGGTAGTGTGAAATGATGATCTTCCTCATCAGATTAGTTTGGGTTTCCCCTACTTGAAATGAGACCCTTTTGGGCTGAAATGAAGAATGTGTCCTAATGACTTCACTCACCCCAGAAATTCACCCTTATATGGTTAGCAACCTGATTAGATAATAGTACTCTTATTCATAACCAGCAAGTCATGATACTCAAAAGGTTAAATTGCCAGTTTCTATCAAGGTGGCATCACTCACCTAGCAACTAATAAATCCCTTAGTCAATTGGCAATATAACCATTTGACTCCTACAAGCTAATTTAATTATCAAAATGAAAATTGACAACTTAATTGCATATTTATTGTTAGGGATCATCCCCAATGAAACACTAACTTTCCCTTGGATCAAACCCAAAAGATTATTAAATAGTTGTTCAGGATAAATCAAGAAAAAATAATAGTTGTTGCATATAAATTATAATTTTCATATCCACTAGAGGACCTCATCCCCTAGTGGATAAGAAATTCCTAATCTTGTTCAAGTGGGATAATTTGGTCATATTTAAAGTACCAACACCTATCATTATCAGTGTGCTGGTTTTTAATTTGATATGGTTTGGTAAAAAAAGTTAGTAAGTCAAAACTCAGCAACAGGAAATAATGCTGATTTTTTGATATTGTATTCAGCATTATTAAACCTAAATTAGATAATCAATAATATTGGAATTTATTAATTCACTTGATTACCTGTAGTAAAATATTGGCTAGAGTTCACACTATTCTCAGGCTGATTATTTACATTTCAAATGTCCAAAGTTATTTTGACAATTTATGGAGTTGGTGACAAGTTTGATCACCATCTCAGAACTTTTCTCTTTGACTTTTTCCCCCAAATTTAATTTTTTAAGTAAGTTTTTGATATTCATGTTGGCTTCTGGGTGAATCACCTGTTGAGGGCAGGGAATGTGGATCTTTGAAGAGACCTTTTTAATTTTAGAAAGTCTGCACAAAGTTGTTTGCTTTTTCTTCCAAAAAAACTTCAGATTTTAAGACTTGGATGAGTGTGGTCAGAGGGGTGGATGGGGGAAAGGCATGTGGCAAACAAGGAGTAGCAGCACAGATTTCACGTGAAGAGTATGCCATAGGTCAGTGATCTGGGTTAGGAGATGGTTTTTGGGGTTTATACCCTTTTTTGACCTAAAGGGATGTATGGCTCTTTCCAGCTTAATAGCTGGAGCTAAGGGCCTTACATGAATGTCTAGTTGTCTTTATACAACTAGTTATCTCCCTTATTACTACAAAAATTCTGAACCTGTCTTTAAAGCTTAGAAAGAAAGTTTACACTTGGTGCACACTATAGAGAGTAGTTAAGTCTCTCAAGAAGTATTTTAAAACATGTCCTCCATCCAGCGTAAGATCTGGCAGTTATGGAAGGAGCTGTAAAACATAAACCTGGATACCTTCATACTTGCAAAACAGACTGTTTAATTAAAGCCAAAGAACAATTTTGCTAATTTGGAAGAAGAGAATTTTTTTGCAAAAACAAATAGTGATACCTGGAAAAATCTCTAGGTTAGAACAAAGACATATTAATGTTATTTGAACTGTTAATGTTTAAGGCCACAATAATAGCAAATTCTGGAAATAATCGCCTATTATAGGAGAAGCATGTACAGTTATTAACAACTGCAAGAGATAGAAATATAATGTACTTGCTGTCTAAATTAGGGCCTCTTAGATGATAGCTTGCTTCTGCTCCCTGAGCTCAACTGCACAGATTCTTAGCCACTTGCGTTAATTGACTGAAATTGATAAACTGGGTAAATAATAGTATGAAGACTGTTAATAAAGGTGATTGCCCAAAAAACATGTTGAATAAAGGGTCTAAATCTAACCATGTGCTTCTCCCTATTAAAGATATGTTTGAACTGGTAGAGAACAATTCACCTTTCTCTTCACGCAGAGCTAAGAAAAGATCTGATAACAACAAACTAAGATATCTTATTCTTGCACTCTTATCCCAAGAGTAAGCTATACAAACAATGTATAAATAACTAAGTTATTATCAGTTTTGAATTTGATTTTATTAAGGAATTATTGGAAGTTTTATAGTATAATTGGCGCACTGCTTTTTAGCTGTCCATTGGGAATCAATTAATTGTTCTCCTTATGTTTTAACCCTTGAGCTTTAGGCTCCAAACCTTAACTAATATCCTTGCCTTGGTTTTCTTAGGTAGCGTAATATTTGGTGTTTGGCGACCAATTTATTGGTGTCAGGAACTCAATACCAATTGATTCAGGTTGTGTTGCCTGATGACAATTCTACCTGTTGACAAACATTAAAAGCCTAGATAGTTTCTAACAACTCCCATCCATTTTCCCTGAACGATTCCCCATAATAATTCAACTGTTGGATGTTAATCCCTCATTGAATTCTTGCTCAATACTGTCAGGGTGATCCCCAACAAAAATACTAATTGAATTAATCATTGTATCTCTTCCATTGATTAATTAAAACTAGTATTTTAGTTGGCAACCATCACTGAGATATCAGATTGTAGCCACCTATTATCAAATTGATTAATTACTCAATGGGTTGGATAATGTGTTCAACTGAAATTCCAACATATTCCCCCCACTTGACCAGATTATTCAGTGGGAGATAGAACTCTTGGGGAAGGAAAACGCATTAGGCTGTGATCATGTTCTACCATCATATCTCTATAGCCTCAGCAGAGTTCAGCTCTGTCTACACCCAACGCCCTCATGCTCTGCTCAGCTTTAAAGACTCCTTGTCCTAGATTACTACCTGTTGCCACATCTTCTTGAGCGCAGTTCCCACAACATCATGTCATGCCAGTTTAATATTGAGCTTCTTTTCTGAGAGATGAACTGGTCCACCTTTACAAAAGCTAAGAAGTTTTCCCAATGGCGTCTTTCCATTCAACTGTACCATTCCCAGGACGGGTTTCAGTGACTTCCTCATTAAACCTGTACAAACCCTAGGATGGGTTTCAATAACTCCTCGTCATTCTCAGGATCTTCTCAGCTGGTCTGGCTGAGTCCTTCACTATTGCCTTAGGACTACTCATGGTGGACCCAGTTCAACCTGAGCTGGTCCTCATGCAACTTGTTAACAAAAACTATTCCAGAGGATCTAGTTTCAGCCCATCCTGATCCTGCAAATACTTGGGACTCATACCCATCATGGTCTTCCCCTTCCTTCACACTTGGTAGTGGGAATATCACCAGATGCATCACTACACAAAATTTAAAAATTGATTTTTTAATATATGTTTTAAATTTTTATACTTTTTATGCATCTTTTTATCTTTTAATC
>JAKSZP010002749.1:0-188317 GCA_022478985.1 Massospora cicadina
GGGTGGATGTCATAATAGTAGGCACTGATGCCAGAGATAAGGCTGGGCGACAGGAGGCCCAGAAGGTAAAACTTCAGGCTCTCCCTGACCTGAAGCACACCTTAGATCAACGCTGGGTGCAAGCCAAGCATGCCCAGGTTGATACTATTGGGGTGCAAAACGCCCAGCCTCTTATCTCAGCCCAGGCCTTGAAACAAACAAGTTTCGTTTCAAATGCATATGGTTTGATTCGCTTGGTTGGAGAGCAAGGGTTCAAGTCCCGCTCCAGCTATGAAATTTTGTCTTCAGGTAAAATAAGGCTTCAATCAATTACTCGAGTGAAGGCACTTTTGGTGTATTTTACCAAAACAGACAGAAGCGTCTGTTTATTAGAACGTCAAGGCTTGGGTGCACTTCCACAGAACCTGAATTTCCCCAGCCCATTTTAAATATGTTTTTTGACCAACATTCCTTGTTGATTGACTTTCTTAATAAAACCCCCCGTTATTTTACGTTTATTAAAATAATTCCTTGGGCAAACTTGGTGGAGGACCTCTTCAGGGAGGTCTCCAACTATGTGGGCCACTACCTTATCTCACAATTTACCAAAATCCCAGGGGCACCTGTGGGCTGCCCGGGTCCCCTCCAGATCAAGGCACCCAAAGCCCTTGACGTCAAGCCACACTTGATTATGGACACCCCTCTGGGGTCCACTCAAGCGGTGATGTTTCTTACTTACCTGGTATTTTATGTTGCTCTTTACACACTTGCCTGGGGTACCCTTTGCACTGGCACCGCTTGAGGTGCCTTCCTACCCATTCTTTTAATGGCTAGTTCCCTAGCAATGTGGGTTTGCATCCCACATCACCTTGCTGGGAATGAGAGAGTTACAGACACTCTATTGACATCTTCTGAGTGAAATATAGAACATGTCCCAACATCTTTGCTCAACTTTCATCAAATTACCCTTATTTAGTAATAACATGTTTAGGTAATAGGACTTTTACCATAAACAGCAGGTTGCAATCCAGAAAAGGTTAACTCAAAAGTTTTGTACCACAGGTGGTATTACTCTCCAGCAACTCATAAACCCTTAAGTCAATTGATAACTAAAACCTGATCAACAACTATGAGTTTATTAAGTTATTGATAAAGGAAATAGACTCACTGATCACTTGTTTATTGTTAGGGATCAATATCAATAAATACTCATCAATCCAGTGGATCATAATCCAGCAGATCAATAAATATTTGCTGAGAATATTTCTCCAAACATTAATTATCATATATATAAATAAATAACTCTCACATCTACTAGCAGGAGAAATCCCCTAGTGTAAAAGATGTTGAATTATAATCAATGAAGATGAGTAATGTGGGCAAAAATCCCAGCACACCCCCGCTTGACCAGATTATCAAGCAATGAAGATATTCTGGGGCAAATGCCACTTCAATTCTGAATAAGTTCACCAGCATGGTTTTAAATTTAAAGTTCTCTTGTCCCATCTCCACTCCTTTCTTGATGCATCTCTGGGTAATCCTTCTTCTTAGAATGTTTCTGTTCCATGTCCTCCTTGCTGCCAAATCCAAAGAGCACAGTTCCCATAGCCACATGCTGCGACAGCCTAGTTTGGGTGTTTTGCTGATAAAAAGACTGGAAAGCCTGTTTTCCTCAGGTCAGAGTTATACAACACCTCATTGTATAAAGGATCCTCCTGGGAAGCTTCTCTGATTCCTTGTTTCTTTATTCCTCAGGCTGGGATTCATCTCTTTAGAGAAAACTCCTGGTGAATTCAATTTCAACCCATCCTGATACTATTAATATGTTTACTTCTTTTAGCGCCTCAGGACTACTTGAGTTGGACCCAGTTTCAACCTGAGTTGGTCCTACCAATAACATAAGGCATATCACCAAATACTTTTTATTATTTTTTATTATTATTTATTTGAGGCAAGCCAACCAGGGGACGGACATTACCAAAATGGAGAAAGAAAGTATTGACATGAAACCTGAGTAGGGTCAACTCTGTTGTAGAAAGATTTTTTCACCTCCAGATTGGGACTCAGATTTTTCTGGTTATGTCATGGGTAAGGTTTTCGTTATTATACCTACTAACTGCCAATAGCTTCCTTTGGCTGGCACCCCGATTGATGTGCAAAGGGCGGGAATTGAACCTGCAACCTTCAGGTTGGTAGCCGTACGCCCTACTGACTCACCTTTCATCCCCTCACCAAATACTTTTTGATAATGAAAAATAAAAATTGATACTTAATATATTTTTGCATTTTTATCTTTTTATATATTTTTCTTTATAATTTTCTATCTTATATTGTCTTTGGTATTTTTTCCTTGTTATTTTTTACTCTTTTTTTGCAATAGGACTTAGCCTATAAGTAAGTTCAGAGGTCCATCTTTTTATTTCCCCTACTGTGGTGCAGCAGTCCATTTTTTTAAACTTAACCAACTATTGTGGCTCAAAGATCTTTTTAAACACTTAACCACCTATCATGGTTCAGCGGTCCCTACCCAAAACTTGACCAGCCTCAGGACTTAACCTATTTTTTAAAGATTCATTGGTCTTTTAGGAACATTGCACTTATTCTCCCCTAGATCCAATGCTTGAGATATTTTGTATGAACCTGGTTCACTAAATGACCATTTGCAATGTTTTTAATTGTGTGGGCATCAGTTACTAAATTGGTAATCACTTTAAAGGACCTGACCACAAAGCATCTAGTTTATTTCTTCATCTAAAATCATGGGTGTTGCAATAGGATACCCTATCCCCCACATGGTACTTTTGTATTGCTGGTCAGTTCTTGTTATCCATTGACTTTACTTTAATCCTTTTCTTTAAGGTGGTAACAAACGCCTGTGTTTGAAGTTTGATCATAATATTGGCCAATCAGTTTAGGTATTGATTGAGACTCATCCCCACTGCTGGCTCTATGGCAGATTACAAAATTGGTGGTAATGATGCCCTTCATCTGTAAAATAATTCAAACAGAATTTTTCCTATCACATATAATGACTTATGTTTTAGGAAAAGGTAACTAAACTTAGTTAAGTCCCCAAGTGGAAGTTTTCCTGTGACCAAATTTTTTAGCGTCACAGCTAGCGTTCCATTTACTCAATCCACCATTCCATTTGTTTTAAACCTATATGGAATGGATACTACTCCTCTGATCACCATCATATCATTAATCCTTAGATTCATAGAAAGTGAATTTTGGTTCCATTGTCACTCAAGATAACTTGAGGGAATCCATGATTAGTATACCACTTAATCCAAAATGAACTTTTCTGTGCTCACAGCATCAACTTTGCTAAAGGCTTTCAGTTTTTCCCCATCTAGCTATATAGTCTATTGCCATTATGATATATTTTGTGCCTCCTGTACTGATACTCAGGGGTCCTATCACATCTATTGACACAGTGTGCCATGTGAATCCAGGGCTGCCAGCTTGTATTCTGATATATTCTTATAGAGCTTGCGGAGTGGCATTCCACACAACAGGCCAGGTAGTTGGTAACATCATAATTGATCAATTCCCATCGCAATACTGGTGAATATAGTCCATGTTTTTCCTTAAGCCACTATGGATGATGACTTTGTGTGCAGCTCAAATTATTTCTGCTTGTTCTGCTGACTTTTGGAATAAAACCGTTTTGTGTCAATCATAATGAATAAACGTCTACTTTTCATCTTGACGCTTTCAATCACTTTTCTTAACACACCTTAAATTTCTCAGGTTTCATCATCTACATTGCCTTAAATCATCCTTTGGAATAACTCTTCCACTTGATGATAGACAACTTGGGCAGATTGTAATCTTGATAATCCATCAGCATTTTTATGCGCTGCTCCAACAAGGTGTAGTATCTCATAATTATAGGCTTGTAATTTCAAAGCCATTAGGCCAGTTGCCCCTCTGGTTCCTTCAGGTTATGGAGCCAGCTTAAAAATGAGTGCTCCATCACCACTTTAAAGTGTGTTCCATGGATGTACACTTGAAATTGCTTGCATGCATATAATATTATAAGGCATTCACACCCCATCACAATATAATTCCTCTTTGCTGGTGTTAGTGTTTTACTCACACAAACCACCTGATGTTCTTCCCAGTCATCATACACTTGACTAAGAATGGCAATGATTGCCGTTAATGATGCATCAGTTTGGATGGTAAATACCTGATTGAAATTTGGGTACTTTAAGACAGGACTGGTCATTAGATATTGGTGTAACTCATCAAATGACTCTTGGGCCTCTTCATTCCACATGAATCCTTTTTGGATTCACTAATAAGTGGAATAAAGGCTCCACAATTTTTGCAAAGTTCTTTATGAATCAGCGATAGTAGCTGACCATACCAAGATTTATTTAGATATCCCAAACGCTAATCAGGATTGACATCCATTTGATTGCTGTAATATTCTGCTGGGGTTGTGGCATGCTGCAGTTTATAGCAAACTCCAATTACTCAATCTCCTTATTTAAGAAATGTCATTTCTTTGCCTTAATTTTTAAGTTTGCATCACCAGGCGCTTGAACACTTCTTTCAAGTTCTTTGAATGGTCTGTGAAGGTTCTACTGAATACATTTATATTATTCAGACACACTAAAAAGCATATAGCTTCAGATAACTAAGGATAGAGCCATTGCTCTCTGGAATGTGGCCGGCGCGTTACACAATCCCTGGGGCATTTGAGTCAGCAGATTAGTCCCTGTACTGTAATGATTGCACATCTTTCCTGATCCTCCTTTGGCAAATCAATATACAACATATTAAAATTAATTCCGTTGCCAAAAAGTAATTGGCATTTCCTTGGCAATTGAGAGCCTTGTCAATCCTCAGCAGTGGATAGAAATCCTTCTTAGTAATTCGTTCAATCATTGATAATTGATCACTAATTGATTTGATCCATCCTTCTTCTTTTACTATGAAAAGCAGACTTTCCCATGGACTCAATGATGGAATAAGGAGCCAATGCTCAACTAGATTGTTGATTTCCTCGCTGGCTATAGTTTCAGCAGCTCTAGACCTTCGAAGAGTCTCATCCTTATTAGTGAATATTCCCCAATATCAACCTTGTTGATCACGTTCTTAATGCATCCCAAGTCATGGTCAGCTTGGGTGAATATCTCCCAATATCTCTCAAATAATCAGAGCACATCTTCTAGCTGCTGTTTTGTAAATTATCCAGCTGCTCTTGATCCACTAAAACTTTGACAATTTGGAAGTTTTTGTCAGCAATCACATTTTGGTTAACGTTCCAAAATCATGAAATTGCTGATCTCTGCCCTCAGGATTAGATGTAGAAATGCAATGAATTAATTTTTTGCTATCTCATTGGTTTCTTTCCCAGATTAACCAGTAGAACATTTAATTCTCCATGTCCTGTCATAAATATTTCTGGCGCTACCCATGGCTCAATTCTTGATTTCTTCCATGGGCTAACGACTTCTCCATATAGTTGCTCCAGGATTTTGAGCGTTAACCCTGTGTTAATGATCATCTGCATTACTGGGGGTATATTACTTATCATTTTTGTTTTAGAGATTAAGAAATTTTCTAGATTTTCTTTCAGCATTTCTCTCCATTTTCGCCCATCCAACTTATACTGGATGATAATGATGCTATCATTGTAAATCAAATTTACAAAATTGTTCTTCTTAAACAGAGGTAGTTCTCCTTCCCACTGATATACTAAGGGCAAGGTCTGCCCAGAATGGTCAGGGTTTTCTACTCAAAATTACATTCCACTCCATATTTTCCCAGGAAATCTGTCCCAATATATATATATATTGTAATTCTGATTTGTCAACATGATGGTAGGAACTGATAGACCTGTGAAACAAAACAGAGTGGCATTGTACTGTAGGCTCCACAGGATATTATCATATCTGGACAGTCATTCTGTATTCCTTTCAAAGTTATAGATCCGGTGAAATCTTCATTTGTTTCACAATTTGGTCAAAATGATGCTAATATGTGCTCCACCGTTGATAATCGCCCTCACTCTCACTTGGTTAACTATGATATCTGCATAGTTACAATCTTAATACTGTGCTAGGGTATTTACTGAGTAAATGGTGGCATATTGCTGAATTGAGAAAATAGATTAGTTGCACCAAACATCAGTGAAATATTCCTTGATTGCGCTAATTGGAATGGATATGTTTTCCTCATCTAATCTCATCTTGAGAAATTCCTCCTAGTAATCAGTGAATCTAATTTTGTCCACTAGCTGATGAGCATATGGTCAAGCCACTTCTTTTATGATCTTGAGGTCAATATCCTTCCTTTTGGCTTGGGTAATGGCATTCACGTATATATTAACAACCTGATGTAGTGGGTTAATTGTTTCATCATCTACTAAGAGATCAGGAATGTCTATATTGTCATTCATAATATTGGGAGAAACAGGTTTACCTCTGTTCCAGATTGTTCCTGGTTTAGACTGCAGGACCCTTTCCTGACTCCTGACTGGTTTCCTTATCCTTTGCCTGAACTAAGATAACCTGCTCCTTGGGCTTCTTGATACAACATTAGGCAGCTATGTGTCCATGTTTACCACACTATTGCAGCGGATCTGCATCTTGTCCACTCATTTTTGTACTTTGGGCTTATTTTCCTGACATAACTTAATTTGGTTGCTCCTTATTTGCCACAGAAAATTTTATGATATTTTGGGCTTGAGTCTGGATCACTTTAAATGATCAGTTTAGGGCTTCAAAAATAGCTCCCAATATCTTCAAATGATCACCATTTAAGATGTGGAGATTTGTGTCACTACCCCAACTATACCTCCTTATGCCCCATGTCACTGATGCTCCCACCTCAATACTGTCCACCATGGTCCGCCAGCTAAAGTGGGCGCCGGACAAAATTTTCCCCAAAGCCTCCTCGCCATCTGATATGGCTTCCTGGGCTGATAACCTAGGGGCTATATTAGGAATTTTTTAATCTATGATAATCCCTTTGTTTGGCCCATTTGCAAATAAAGATGAGTGGCGGCTCCCCCTTTTGGGTTGGGCACCACTAGTACTAAAAAGAGATTTGTGTCACTAACTCTGAAGCCATTGTTTGCAGGGAAACTGGAGCTCAGGAGGTTGCTGAAGTGAAAGATACAGACCAAAGGTGATAAAACAAGGCCAAGTGACCCAACAAAATGAAGAGACGTCCTAAAAGGTCAGTATTGTGTTTACATATAAATCATTGGAGCAAAACACACACCAAACTAGCCACAACCATCAGGGACAAGAGGCCCTGGGAGCTGTGAAGGGTGGCATTAAATCTAGGGCAAAGTCCAGAAAAATAGGAGGAGGCGGCTCTGGTGGAAAAGGTGGTGGAGTGGGTGGAGGGCTCACGTACAGAAGTGGGTGCAAACCAGAGCGAAAAACAAACTCCAGCCATCACAAAACTTCGGAAAGGCGTATTTTTTGTTGATGAAAACAAAAAGTATACAGGAAACTGACCCAAAAATTCCTAGACTTTATTAGGGTGCTCAGAATATCTGAATAAAGCAAAGCCTTTATCATCTTGGGACTTAAGTTTATAGGTGTTGATTCATGAAGATTCCAAATGGTTATTGGATCTGATATGTGCTACAAATTCGTCGTTCTTCAACAAAATCAAAATTTTTGAATTTGTTTAGATTTTGTAACCTCATATCTTTAATTTTCTAGGTGTTAAGTTTGATTCCAACCTAATTTTCAGCCCAAATAAGCCGTTTTCCTAAGCCCTGGCTGGAAAAGCCAAATTTTCATTTTTTGTCAATGACCTTAGAAAGGTCATCAGTGACCCTTAGGGGATCTGGTCTCTGCCCCAAGGGCTTGTTAGACTTGGCTTTAGAAGGGCGGTTATTTACAGGAAATATGTTACTAGCTGTGACATCACCCTCCACTCTTGGACGGGATTCTACCTACCTGAGGGGACATTGTCCAGGGCGAAGTCCTTGTGGGGAGTAGGTAGCTTCATGGCAGTTAAAGAGGCTTTGGTGGCAGGACCTGCGGCATCTGGGAATCTAGAGTGGAAGTTATGAATTAGGTCCTGAGCATTGGTCATGTCCCAATAAGATACCCAGCTGTTCTCTGTTTCATCATATCCTTTCCAAGACACCAAGTATTGCAGGCGGCGTCAGGATAGGTGAGAAGCAAGAATGGCATTAATTTCATATTGGGGTTCACATTTCGCTATGACAGGATCTGGGAGAGATGCATGGGACCACTAAAGGGGGTCAGGAGGCATTCATGTAAGGTGTTGAACACTTTTATTGAGGGGGTAAGTCAACCTGGTAAGCTGATGGGCCAACTTTCTTGAGGATCTTGAAGGGTCCAACACACTTGGGACTTAACTTGCGGCAAGGTTGCTTCAGGTGGAGATTCTTGTCGTTGGCCATGACCAAGTCACCAGGCTTATACTCAAGTCCTTCACGGCGCTTTTGAACAGCATATGCTTTGTAGATCTTCACAGCATCAACGAGATGGTCCTTCACTGCCTGATATATTTCCCTGAGTTCTTTAGCGCGCTCATTGGCAGCAACGACGGTGGACTTAATCCTCAGACTTAGGTTGAAGCTGGGGTCATAACCATAGTTGGTGAAGAAGGGGGAAGTGCCTGTAAAGGCATGTGTAAGGTTATTATAAGCGAATTGCGCCAGTGGGAGGTGAGAGGACAATTGTTCTGTTCAGCATTGGAATAACTACTCAAGAATTGCTCCAAACCTTGGTTCACCCTCTTCGTCTGTCCATCTGAATGGGGGTGGAATCCTGTGGAGCGGCAAGGGTGGATGCTGAGGATGGAAAGAAGGGCTTTCCAGAACTGAGCGGTGAATTGTGGGCCCCAAACGCTGATAATCTCCTTGGGGAGATCATGTAAGCAAAAGATTTGATCTACAAAGAGGCGGGCTGACTCAACTGAAGTAATGGTGGTGTTGCAGGGGATGAAGTGGGCCATCTTTGTAAAACGGTCCACCACAACCATTACCTCATCATAACCCTGGGACAAGGGGTGTTCCACAGTAAAATCAACAGACACTGATGTCCAAGTGCCCTCAGCAGCTTGGAGGGGAAAAAGAAATCCAGCACTGTTCAGGAGGCTTGGCTTTGACCATTTACACATCAAGTAGGACTTTGTGAATTTTGCCATATCTGTTGCAATACCCTTCCAACTGTAGGAGCGGCGGACCAACTCAAGAATCTTGTCCTTGCTAGGGTGGCCAGCAGTTGGAGGGTCACGAGCTTCACAGATCACATCCTCACGCTAGAATCCAGATGGAACCCACCACTTGCCTTGATGGAGGATGACCCCATCCACAACTGGTAGCCTTTGTCAAGGTATTCGCCATTTCTATGGCAGTCCTGCTTAAACTTTCATAGTCAGCTGACAGAAGTTGGGACAACCAAACATGGGCAGGGGTGTAAGCGTCCCCTTCCAAAGGTTCCATCATAAGCAGAGCGGAGGGTTGTACAGTGGGCTCTCCTTCACCTGTTCTGGTTCAATCAACACATGGGTATTGTGGGCGTCAACTAGTGCTGGGTCAGGGGCTAGGTCAGGGTCCGGGATAGAGCATCAGGTAACATGTTATGGGTGCCCTTAATGAAGTCGTATTAGAAGTCAAACACTGAGAGGATTTCTAACCACCGGGACTGGCAAGGGGATATCTTCTGGGGGGCGCAGTAGTACATCAATGCTTGTGGCCAGTACATACAGTAAATGGCCACTTAGACCCATGTAAATGATGGCGCCAGTGTTGTACTGCCTCAACAACTGCAAGGAGTTCCTTATCATATATTGCATAGTTGAGCTGCTCCAGGGTCATTTTCTTAGAAAATTAAGCAACAGGCCGTTCCACTAGATCCTCCCCTCTTGTAGCAGAGCAGATCCTACTGCAAAGTTGGAAATATCAGTGGCGACAATAAAGGGGCGGCTGGGGTCTTCATGTACCAACACTGGTCTGGACAATAATATGAACTTGATGGCGTGGAATGCGGCGTTGAATTCATTGGTCTAACTGAAAACATTTTTCCATGAAGCGGTGTAGAGAGGGGCGGCAACTTCTGAGAGCTGGGGGTGAACTTCTTGAGGAAGTTATATGTCCCAAGGAAGCTGCGTAACTCCATGAGAGATGAGGGGATACCCCAATCACGGATAGCTGCTTCCTTATCTGGGGCAATCATGTGGCCATGGGAGGATATAATGAAGAATAATGCATCTTACTAAAAAAGAACTCAACCTTGGGTTAAAAGAACTCACACTTGCTAGCCTTAATTGTAAGGTTTGCTTGTGAAAGTCTCTCCATGACAGACACAAGGTGGAGGGCGTGAGATTCTGCATCTGGGGAGAAGACCAGTATGTCGTCCATGTATGCAATAGCGCAAGTACCCATAAGGTCTCCCAAGACAGCACTAATGAGCCTCTAAAAGCAGTGGGGGCGTTCTTCAAACCAAACAGCATAACCCTGAACTGGTAGATACCTTCCAAAGTAGGAAAAGCTGTCAACCACTCCTGGCCTTCTTTAATGCGGATCTGGTTGAAAGCGTTGAGGCAGTCAAGCTTGCTGAACACCATATCATTCTCCACTTAGCGGGCAATCTGTTGCTCCAGAGGGAGCGGATGGGGGTCAGGCACTGCAACGTTGTTCAGATTGCCATAATAAACGCAGGGAAGAAGTGAGCCATCATAATTCTTTACAAACAGGAGGGAGGAGCACACAGATGAGAATTTTATTGAAAGATTTGCCCTTAGTGAGCATGTCGTCTACCCAAGCGTCCAAGGTAGCCTCCTCCCTCAGGGAGAAGGATTAAATTGGAGAGGATATCTTGACGAGGCCAACGGTCAACTTAAACTCAAAGTCAAACTTGGTGTGCTCAGGGAGTGGGCGGGCCTTTGTGGGATCAAACAGATCAGCATAACCACAGATGCACACTGGCAGAGTAAGTGTTTGGGTCAGGGCGTCAGTAGGTTGAATAGAGGCTAGGCCCACCTTAGGAGAGGGGCCCCACCTTCTGGGGAGCACCGCGGCGCTCTCATTTAAGCAATGGATGGTAACCGTGACTCCCCCAGGAAATTGTGCGTGCATGATAGAGTCCAGGAGGTTAGTGGCGATGTCAAATGGCGCCACCAGCCAACCCCCAAAATAACAGGGTATAAGAAGTTCTTTATCAAGGAGAAGCTCTCAACAAAGTAACCATCGCCTGCAATGAAAGGAACAGGTGTTAACGCGCAATAACTTGGAATGGCTTGAGATGCACCACTCTCTACAAACTGACCAACTCCCAGGGGCAGCTCCAGAGCCTCTGCCAACTCTTGGCAGATGAAGTTTTTAGTTGCACAAGTTTCCACCAAATAGAATTCTTAAAAGCTCTTACCTGCAGAAGAAAAAGCAGTTTTGAATAAGAAGTAAGCAGAAAAGGTTTATTTCCCTCAGAGCCAAGGGAGGACAGGATGGCTCCAAGCCCAGAGGGCGGCGTATAGCTGGGAGTATCCCCTAAAAAATTTACCCGCGTATGACTTCACATTGCCAGTAAGTTGTCCACGGGACTTAAATGGTGTGGGGTAGCTTAATGCTCTAAGTTTGGTGGGAGGAAGATTTTTATCACATGAGACTACGCCAATCAGAACAGCCAAGCTTTTGGTGGGGTCAGCCACAGCTAGCTCTTCTTCAATCATCCTCTCATGGATATCTACTCGTTTCTGGATGGAGTCCGCCATAAGAGGTGACTCTGGAGTGATAGAAAAGAGTTGTTCAATGGAGCCAACTGGGACGACAGGTTGGATAGAAGGCATAGGTTCCAAAAGGGAAATGGCGAGTCTGTGGCTAGGAGGAAGTGAATGCTCTGAATCAAATGGGGTATATTTACTAACCCCCTCAACTTTTGAGGACCAAAGGAAGAGGTAATCTGTGGAGCGCAGCGGTGCAGGGCCAGTAGTAAGGGGACCCCCACCTATGACAGGTTTCAGTCTCACCTTCCAGCGAGCTCACTTCTGGTTCCAAGCAGTACTGGAAGAGTACGGAAGTAGAGCATTCTAGAATCAGGTTAAAATTATTTATAATGTCCAGTGTCTCAGCTGGATATGTCACCATTGGATCTGAAACATGTTGGTGCCCCACAGTGATGGAGTTGTCAAGTTCTAAGATCTGAAGTTCAGCAGTACAATTAGACTTGGTGGCACAGAGGCTGATAGACAACAGGGATGCAAGGATGGAGCACGTCCTTGATAAGGAGGGGAGGAGGTTATCCCATATGCCAAGGGAAGCACCAGTATTATCTGGGAACTTGCGGAGAAGGGCCATTTTCAACTTTTCAAGATATTCCAACCTTGATGCTCGCTCTTAAAACAGGCGCAAGTATTGAGATGTAGTGAGGTCTCTTTGGTACAGTTGTACAAAGAAGTTATAGTCCTCAAAGGTAGCAGGGGGATACTTGCGTGGCTTGATAAAGGTTTCCAACACTGGGAGAGATTTCAGGAGGGATCTATTATTCTCACCCATGGAGAGTAACTATTGGTGAGCTCCCTCTAAAGTCTCACGGAGCAGCAGCTGGAGAAGGAGGACGTCAGCTAAGTCCTTGCCTTGAGACTTCTGGAAGTCCCTAAGGCTGGACAACGTGTTGAAGATCTCATTTTTAAATTTGGAATTACGTGAATATTGGAGAGTGAGCTTGTTAGTGGCAAGTACTGCACACTGTATGAGCTTCTTGAGTGAGGGGAGCCGCGCAACACCCTCAGCACACCCTGTGAGGAAGGTAACAACAAAGGCTAGAAGGGATACAAAAATACCAGCTCAGTGGACCGCTTCAACGGGTGACAACTCTGAGAGGATTTAGCTAACTCTAGCTACCCAACAGTAGAAGAAACTCACAAAAAAATCCAGGCTTTTCTCAAATAATGTCAGGGAAAATGGAGCGCAGGAGGTCTCTGAAGGGAAAGACACAGGCCAAAGGTGATACAACAAGGCCAAGGGACCCAAAAAACGAAAAGACGTCCTAAACGGTCAGCATTGTGTTTCCATATAAATCATTGGAGAAAAACGCAAACCAAACTGGCCACAAGCATCAGGGACAAGAGGCCCTGGGAGCTGGGAAGGGTAGCGTAAAATCTAGGGCAAAGTCCAGAAAAATAGGAGGAGGCGGCTCTGGTGGAAAAGGTGGTGGAGTGGGTGGAGGGCTCACATACAGAAGTGGGTGCAAACCAGAGCAGAAAGCAAACTCCATAATCACAAAACTTCAGAAAGGTGTATTTTTTGTTGATGAAAACAAAAAATATACAGGAAACTGACACAAAAATTCCTAGACTTTATTAGGGTGCTCAGAATATCTGAATAAAGCAAAGCCTTTATCATCTTGGGACTTAAGTTTATAGGTGTTGATTCATGAAGATTCCAAATGGTTATTGGATCTGATATGTGCTACAAATTCGTCGTTCTTCAACAAAATCAAAATTTTTGAATTTGTCCAAATTTTGTAACCTCATATCTTTAATTTTCTGGGTGTTAAGTTTGATTCCAACCTAATTTTCAGCCCAAATAAGCCGTTTTCCTAAGCCCTGGCTGGCAAAGCCAAATTTTCATTTTTTGTCAATGACCTTAGAAAGGTCATCAGTGACCCTTAGGGGATCTGGTCTCTGCCCCAAGGGCTTGTTGGACTTGGCTTTAGAAGGGCGGTTATTTACAGGAAATATGTCACTAGCTGTGACATTGTTTGGTGCAAATCACACTAGGGCCATAGCGCCGCCTGCATTATAATTCAGGCATCAAATACATTAACACTTTTGCACTATCCAGGATCTGTGATTCCTGGTAAAATCAGTCCGTGAAATCTACTAGGGTCACATCTTTTTAGATTTGTATCCCTATAAATTTCTGCTTGCGGTTAGACATCCACATAGGGCTTTCCATTCTAGCATAATAGCTTCATTGTCCTCATTATAAGACCAGTTGTCCAGCTTTATATGGGGTAACACCAGATTCTGAAATAGGTGTTCAGGCAGTTCATTATAGTCACTGCCTTTTGTTGGTCACCAAAACTGAATATCATCATCTTGAATAATTTAAAATGCAGGGGCGTTATCCCATTAAAATATGGGTAATTTGGTGTGCTTTGATATTCATCATTGGCTCCACTGACAGAGGAATCCTTCCTGATGGCTTGATTGACCATGTGAGTAACTTTGGGGGACATCTCTTTAATTTCTCCAAATGACCCATGTCAAGAGAGTGTCTGTAACTCTCTCGTTCCCAGCAAGGTGATGTGGGATGCAAACCCACATTTCTAGGGAACTAGCCATTAGAAATAATGGGAAGGAAGGCACCTCGAACAGTGCCTGTGCCAAGGGAACCCCAGGCAAGGGTGTAAAGCGCAACATAAAGTACCAGGTAAGACAGGAATATCACGGCTTGAGTGGACCCCAAAGGGGAGTCCATAATCAAATGTAACCTGGCGTCAGGGGTCTTGGGTGCCTCGATCTGGAGGGGACTTGGGTGGCCCAAGGGAGCACCTGGGATTTTGGTAAATTGCAATAGAAGGTAGTGGCCCACATAGTTGGAGACCTCCCCAAAGAGGTCCGCCACCAAGTTAGCCCAAGGAACCATAAGTAAAACGTAAAAAATGGGTATTTTTATTACTAAGAAAGTTGACAAACAAGGAATGTTGGTTGCAAAAACATATTTAAAGTGGGCTGGGGAAATTTGGGTTCTGCAGATGTGTGCCCAAGTCTTGACGCTCCAATAAAAAGACGCTTCTGTCCATTTTAGTAAAATACACCAAAAGTGCCTTCACTCGAGTAATCAATTGAAGCCATATTTTACCTGAGCAAAAAATTTCATAGTTGGAGTGAGACTCAAACCCTTGCTCTCCAACCAAGCAAATCGAACCATCTTCATTTAAAATGTAAATCATTTGGCTCATTTCCTGGGCTGAGATTAGAGGCTGGGCGTTTTGCATCCCCTTAGTATCAACCTGGGCCTGCTTGGCTTGCACCCAGCGTTGATCTAAGGTGTGCTTCAGGTCAGGGAGAGCCTGAAGTTTCACCTTCTGGGCCTCCTGTCGCCCAGCCTTATCTCTGGCATCAGTGCCTACTATTATGACATTCACCCATGACATTACCCTCTCCTCCTTCTTGGGCTCCACTCCCCCCTCCAGGGGCGTTTGCTAAGGAGAAGTTCTTATGTGCTGGCGGCAATTTCATAGCAACAACAGCTGGCTTTAGCTGAAATCCTGCAGCCTCAGGGAAACGATTATGAAATGATTTGATCAGGTCTTGGGTATTTACACAATCCCGTGCTGGTACCCATATGTTCTCTGCTGCATCAAACCCTTTCCAAGATACCAAGTACTCAAGGCGTCGCTTGACCTGGCGGGAGGCTACTATTTCCTCCACTTCCCATTCTGGTGCCCCATCCACAAGATAAGCCTCAGGAGTCACAGGAGGAGGGCCCTCAAACAGGGTCAACTTGCTTTCATGAAAGATGGAGAAGATCTGAAACGCGGAGGGAAGATCCAACTGGTATGAGGCATGTCCCACCTTTCTAACTACATGGTAAGGACCAATCCTCTTTGGACCCAGTTTTTTGCATGGCTGCTTGATAGGGACGTTGCGAGAATCAAGCATCATGAGATCCCCTTCCTTGTATGCTGGACCCACTCAGCGCTTTCCATCGGCATTCTCCTTATACACGAGCATAGCCGCCTCCAAACTTGTGGACACCCCTTGATGGACCTTCTTGAGAGTCTTAGCAAAGTCTAGCACCGCTTCCACTTTGGAACCACAGCTGGGCCCCATGTTAAAAGCAGGGTTAAAGCCGTGGTTAGCAAAAAAAGGTGAACAACTGATTGATGAATGCAGAGTGTTGTTGTAGCTAAACTGGGCCATAGGAAGGTGAGGAACCCAATCTGAATGGTCTGCGGTGGTGTAACAACTCAGAAATTGTTTCAAAGACTGGTTTATTCGCTCAGTCTGCCCATATGATTGGGGGTGATAAGCAGTTGAATGGCAGGGGCAGATCTGAAGAGTCTTACACAACTCTTCCCAAAAGATGGAGGTGAATTGGGGTCCCCGGTCACTATTGATTTCTTGAGGAACCCCCATGAAGCGCAAATACAAGGACGACGAAGATCCTGGCCATTTCAGCGTCAGTTATCGTTGTTCTGCAAGGAATAAAGTGGGCGAACGCCCTACCTGAACAGGCAAGCCCTTCCAATTGTAAGTACGTCGTATCAACTCCAAGGTCTTTGCTTTTCCAGGATGACCAACGGTGATTCCATCATGATGGTCCTGGATGATCTCCAGGCGTAGTGGTCCAGCAGGAACCCATAGGCGCCCCTGAAACCACACCATCTCATCCTTCATGTGATAACCCCTGGATAAGTCCTCCTGATTCAGAGCGCTCTTAGCGAGAACAACAGCATATTCAGCTGATAACGGCTGAGAAAGAACTACCTTCCTAAACATGCTATATTCTGCTGCATTTTCCAAAGGCATGAGCGCTGGCGTATGTACCGTGGACTTGGGAAGTTGAGGCAGAATCATACTGTCTGACGTGGTGTTAGAACATGTGGAGCACAGTAGTACAACAGGGCTTGGTGGTCTGTGCATACCCAGAATGGTTGGGAAGAGCCATGTAAGTGGTGACGCCAATAAATCAGCGCCTCCACCACTGCTAATAACTCCTTGTCATATACGGCGTAGTTTAACTCATGCAGAGACATTTTCCTAGAAAAATATCCCACAGGATGCTTGGACCCATCTTCACCCACCTGTAACAGGGCAGCCGCAATGGCGAAGTTGGAAGCATCTGAGGACACAATGAACTCCTTTGCAGGATCAACATGGCGAAGGATGGATGTGGATAACAAGGTGCACTTCACCGCTTGGAAAGCATCCTCAAAATGGGGGACCACTGAAGCACCTTGGCCCCGCTAGCCTTATATAAGGGAGCTGCCACCTCGGAGAGATTGGGTGTGAACTTCTTGAGGAACGTACACGTCCCCAAAAAGCTCCTCAGTTCCTTGACAGAGGTGGGGGTAGGCCACTCACGAATAGCCTTCTCCTTGTCTGGAGTTATCATATGGCCCTGGTCAAAAACGACGTTGCCCAGAAAAGTAACCTGGGACTTGAAGAATTCGCATTTACTAATCTTGAGGGTAAGGCAAGCGGCCCTCAATCTCTCCACTACTTGTCAAAGGTGTACTGCATGTGACTCATGATTGGGGGAAAACACCAGAATGTCATCCATGTAGGCAACCGCACATACCCCCAACAAGTCTCCCAACGCAGCATCAATGCGGCGTTGAAAGATGGCAGGGGCATTCTTAAGCCCAAAGGGCATAACCTGGAACTGGAAAATTCCTTTTCTGGTGCAGAATGCAGTTAACCATTCCTGGCCCTTCTTTATCCGGATTTGATTGAACGCATTGAGGCAGTCCAGCTTGGAGAAGACCTTCGCCTTCTCCACATAGCGCGCAATCTGGGAATCTAAAGGGATGGGATGGAGGTCGGGTACAGTCACATTGTTTAAATTTCCATAATTGACACATGGATGTAAAGTTCCATCAGCCTTCTCCACAAAGAGCAGGGGGAGCAAACAGGGGAGGTACGCTGAAAGATGGCACCTTTGGCCAACTGCTCCTTCACCCATACATCTAACCGTTCTCCTCAGACAGAGGAACAATCAACTGGTGACCGTTTGTCAAAGACAAGGATAGAGTATTTTCTTTTAAATTTGTTCTGACGTCAAACTTCCGCCACCACTCAGCCCCCAAAATGATGGGAAACAAGAGGTTATTGATAGCTTGAAATGATCAGACAATAGATAAGAACCTATCTGGAAATTGACTGACTACATGATGTTCAGTGTGAGAATACCTTGAGATGCCCCACCCTAACCATACCACCTTGTGAGTAACTCAACTCAAGGTAGTCAGCAAGGTTTTGGTCAATAAAATTATTTGAAGCACCAGTATCCACTAAAATAGTTGTGCTGAACTTTCCATAAGGATGTAAGGGTAGCTGTCAACAAGAAGTATCCAGAATGGGATTTATTCAACGCAGAAAACGCCATTAACTCACCAGAAAATTCTTCCTCTTGCTTGAACAAGCCATCAGGGTATTTTTTGGAATCATAGAAAGGGGAGGATAGTGGGCCACTCTTACTACTGAGGCCACATATCCCACCACACCTTCTGCAGGTGCATACACATCTTTATATTTATAATGTAGTTCCTTTTCCACTTCCTGAGAGCCCCTAATCATGGTAGGGGTCAAACGGGGGTTCTCAGGAGTAATTTGATATACAGATATGGGGTCCTTATCCAGACCATAAGAGCAAATAAATGGTTCAGTTTGGGATAGATTGTTTGCATTATAAAACGCGTTTTCTGGTTCTAACAAACCCATACTCACTCTGAGGTTCAGTTTGCATTGCTATCCAAGGCCATCACCCCCAAGCCTAGAGCCGATGCCTCAGCATGCACCTCAGAAACGTGTTGGGGAGATAAAAAGATAACGGAATCCTTTTTTTGCTAAATTTGGATTTGGACCCTCTGATGTTCCCAATTTCCGCCGAGATGGGGAATAAATCAGTGGGAAACATCTCACGATTCAAGGAAAAATAACTAATTGAGGAAGCTCTATTTATAGGGATGGCCATGGGTGACATCATCGCGGCAGAATCATCTAAAACCTTTACTTCATTCTCAGGTCTAGACCCCTGTATATTTCCAAATTTGGAAGAAGTAGAAGGATTAGAAGGATAAGATTCCTTCATTTCCAGAGGTGTGCACAACTTTTCAGCTCCCATATTTATATGATTTGATCCAATGACGGCCAAATTACCTGGCCCCTTCCAGGTTGGGGCGGAGAAACTACCCCAAAGGGTTTTGACAAGATGATTCAATTCGGAAGGAGGCGACTGCCAATTTGGGGAGTTTTGCATTGAGATGTCCAAGGTCAAATGGAGAAATGACGATTTAACTTTGTCAGTTAAAGGAAAAGCCTGGGATTTTTTTGCAGAATTCACTCAAGTATACTTTCATCAGATGACCCGCTTGACGCAGAGAAAAGAACTTGAAGAAGAAATGAAAGGAGGCTTCATCAGGTTGATTCTGCTCCAAGACCTGTTCTAAACCCCCTATTGCTTGCCACAAGAGCAGCTGTGTGCGGAGTACCACAAAAACCCAGTCACCCGCCTCAGGAGATAACTGGGACAACAGATCCACTCCTCACAAAAGTGGACGTGAACTAGACGAATTGTTTTTCCTAACGCGGGTTTTGGCTCAAGGGAAGCTAAGGCTTAATGAATTTCCAAGTAAATCTCGGGAGAAAGGTGGTGAATCACGATATTAGGATTGCAAAAAGTCTGAGACCGCCAGGTATGAGCAGGAAGGGTGGGCACTTCCCAATTGGTAGTTGCAAGAATAACGCCGAGATGCACCAATAAAAAACCAAATGAGAAAACTGTGGTGAGCACCATCATGGCAGTGACAAATGGCCAGCGCACCCAATTTACTAATATTGAAAGTCCCACATGGATGATTCTTATGCACATATAATAAAAAGGTTGGTTGACTAATGTCAAGAGAGTGTCTGACACTCTCTCGTTCCCAGCAAGGTGATATGGGATGCAAACTCACATTGCTAGGGAACTAGCTGTTAGGAGAATGGGTAGGAAGGCACCTCGAACAGTGCCTGTGCCAAGGGCACCCCAGGCAAGGGTGTAAAGCGCAACACAAAGTACCAGATAAGACAGGAATATCACGGCTTGAGTGGACCCCAAAGGGGAGTCCATAATCAAATGTAACTTGGCGTCAGGGGTCTTAGGTGCCTCGATCTGGAGGGGACCTGGGCAGCCCAAGGGAGCACCTGGGATTTTGGTAAATTGCAATAGAAGGTAGTGGCCCACATAGTTGGAGACCTCCCCAAAGAGGTCCGCCACCAAGTTAGCCCAAGGAACCATAAGTAAAAACGTAAAAAAATGGGTATTTTTATTACTAAGAAAGTTGACCAACAAGGAATGTTGGTTGCAAAAACATATTTAAAGTGGACTGGGGAAAGTTGGGTTCTGCAGATGTGTGCCCAAAGTCTTGACGCTCCAATAAACAGACGCTTCTGTCCATTTTGGTAAAATACACTGAAAGTGCCTTCACTCGAGTAATTGATTGAAGCCATATTTTACCTGAGCTTAAAATTTCATAGCTGAAGCGGGACTCGAACCCTTGCTCTCCAACCAAGCAAATTGAACCATCTTTTAAATTTATTGCAGGGAAGGCCGACCATGGGATGAACACTTCCGAATATGTCTCAGAAGAGACAAAACTTAGTACCAGGGGAGGCACCCCAGAGAAGCGATGCTATCTCTTGTTGCCAGCAGGAATGCCACTTATGGGAAAGGGGAGGGAACGTGTGAATGGGCCGTAGCCACAATTGAGCACGTGTGGAGGAAGGGGTCTGAGTTGATGAACCAGACTGGGAACCAGGAGGAGACCAGCTGTCTGCGACGTGGTGGGAGGTATCTGAACAACCACGCTTGAAAGTGGTCCACCAAATGAGACCAGAATCTGTGGACCGCTTCTGTGAGGGTGGGGGTGGAACCTGCGATGGCATCTAAGACAATCGTGTGGATGGTCCACATGGCGATTGCAACCACCAAAGCACGGAGGGAGGGTGGAAGGGAGGAGGCCATTGATAGAGCAAACATATCTCTTGACAGACTGAAGGGATGCGTTTGATCCTGGCCCAAAAGACGTTGAACTTCTCGCCATATCACTTTAGAGGTAGGGCACTTCTCCAGGCGGTGGAACAGCGTTCCATACTGGCCACACACGACACAGGATGGGTGTAAAGCGTTAGAGCGCTCAGCTGTTTGATACACCCGCCTCAGGCAGCGCCACACATGGGAGTGGACTTGAGGCTGAAATAGAGGATGGTGTACGTATTTCCAGATAGTTTTTTGGGTCTCAATGGAGTAAGGGATGTCCATCATGTCCAGGTAGTCCACCCTGGATAAGACATGGGGCTGAATGGGGATCACGCCATCATGGATGGGTAGCCTCTGTACCTCTTGTATGAACTGAGGAGAGGGGCGTCCTCTTTGGGTTGTATGGGCGCTGATACAAATTCTCCACTCAGCGCTCCGCATGGAGAGTAGGATTCGTTTGTAGTGGGTGTTAGTCCCGTGAGGGCCTGTGGCCGATGTGTGTGATGCGAGGTATTTCATTAGGGAGTGGGGGTTCAATGGATTGTTGAGGCCCAAGGCGTGGGAGAAGTTGGAGCGGGCTGCGCGGGACCAGTGTTGGGAAGGGAGTGTAGGGGCAGTGACGGCTCAATCCAGGTTCCCAGGATCATGGCAGCATGGGTTTTGAAGTCAAGCAGGCTTATGCCACCATGATGATGAGGGCCAAACATGACCTCTAGCCGCACTGGCGGAGGGCGGCCTGACCAAAGCCATCCTTGCAGCAAGGCATACAAGGATTTGAAGAAGCTTGGGGAAAAGGGGATGGCGTGCTCTGAACCAGACTTTGGAGAGGAGCATAGAGTTGGCTAAAACCACCCTGCCAGTAAGGGAAGTAGGGTGGGCTCTGAGAGAGGCGATTTGCTTTGTCACGTTATCCAGAATACGGCACTCCATTACTGCTGATGCATATCCGCCTGCCTCCATCCACATGCCCAGATGGCGTACCAGTCCTATGGTAGGACGTGGCACAAAGGGGAGCACCAGTGGAGCAGTGTGTGTTGAGTTATTAGGCCAAGGACGTGGGCGAGCAGATGGGCCGGGTTGGGAACTAATTGCTGGGGTCCAGCAGTTCTGAAACTGACCAAGGAGGATGATTTCGGTTTTAGAAGCATTCAGTGCCGCGTTGCTTACCCGGGAATACTCCTGGATGAGAGCTTCAAGTGTGCGTGCATCTTGATTATTAGACACCCCAACCACACAATCATCTGCGAACACCATTATCTTGACTGGGGCTTGGCCTGGCACATGGACCCCAGTGAGTTGGGCATTCACATTTCGCAGTAGTGGGTCAAGGCTGAAGTTGTATAAGAGTGGGCTGAGGGGGTCCCCTTGTCGCAAGCCCCTTTGAGGGTGGACTACTTCCATCAGGAAGCCAGAGCCACGCACTGCCATTGTTGCAGATTCCGTGAGCAGCATTACCCAGTTGATAAAGTGAGGGGTAGGCGGAATTGATGTAGGCAGGCCCTGATGTATTCCCAGTTTACTCTATCATAGGCCTTCTGTTGGTCCAAAAATACAAGTGCCCCAGAGGCTGTGGATTGATATATGTTAGCCACAGAGTGCACATTATCCCAAATCGACCTTCTGGGGATGAAAATGAATTGTTCTGGGGAGATGGTGGCAGATGCTACAGTCCCTAAAAGGTTAGCCATGATTTTTGTTAAAATTTTGGTGTCTGTGTTTGTTAGAGAAATGGGGCGCCAGTTGGCTAAGTCTAGCTTATCCCCTTTCTTGAAAAGTGTGACTGTAAAGGCCTCATGTCCTCCTGGTAAGAGGCGCGTTTCCAAGAGACTTTGGTTAAGTGAGGCGAGCAGCAATGGGGATATATATTTGAATTACTTTTTGTAGAACTCATATGGAATACCATCTGGGCCTGGGCATTTTTGGTTTGGTGCACCGCGAATGGCTGTCCATAATTAGTTCAGAGTAATCAAATTCATTATTTCTGGGTATCGGAAAATGGTGCAGATGTGGGATCAGTCAAGAAATTCCACTACTTCAGCTGGCTGAATTGGATCAGATCGGTATAACTCGGAGTAATACCTTTGCATTTTGATTGCCACTTCAGCTGGTGTATCCACAATGGAATTATCTGATCTTCGCACCTGTGTGCAGGCCACACTCTGATGTGGTGCAAATTTTTTCAAAGAAATGTGTGGTGCACTTGTCGCCTTTTGTGATGCGTGTGGCCCTGTACTGAACACAAACCTGATGTTTTGTGTTGTCTTTCAAGTGCGTTGAGGTGGGTGGCTGCCTCTGCCCACTTCTGGCCCCATGCAGAGCTGTATCCTTTAACTGGGATGTTGGACTCCAGATGTGCCAATTCTACCAGAGTGCGCGAGATAACTGCTGATGTGGCTCATGAGCGTCTGGAGGAGAGATAGCAATAGTGGTGGATGGTGTCATCTTTGAAAGTTGCCCATGTGGAAATGGGGTCCGCGCAAAACAGTGTAACAAACTCTTTTGCCAAAGTTGCTGATTCCACCCATGTGGAAAATCCTGGTGACGCGAGCTTGGGGGGCAGATTTTTCACCAATGTGGGGTCTTAGCAGCTGTGACAGGTAGGTGGTAGGTTAGTGAGACCAGCCAATGGTTGGAGAATTCTATTTTTGTTATTTTGAAGTGGGAGATGTGGGGTTGGAATTTTGCCAGCATTAGAATAAGGTCAATGCGGGTCATTGACCTTAATTGGCCATTGTGGACGTGGGGACACATCATGTTTTTGAGCAGTGGGGCATGTTGCGGCAGCGCATCCATTAACCCAAGGGTGGCCTTTAGAATGCATAGTTCTACATGACCCTGGGGGGTGTGGGGTGAGGAAGGCCACCGGTCCATTGGTGTGTTTAGCCAACAGTTCATGTCACCAACTAGGAAAGAGTCTGGGGGTAGCGGGAGGGATTTGACCAATGAGAAAAATTCCTGATGCTCGCATGCACCATTTGGGGCATAGATGTTGACTATTGCATGTGCTACGTCAGCCCACGAGAAAGTGACAACAAGCACTCAGCCATTTAGGAATATTTCTGAGGATAAAAATTGAAAAAATTATTTTTCCAAATTAGCACCCCACAGTGCTTCAACCAAAAGGATAGGGATGGGAGGAGCATTGTTTTCCAAGTTTCCTTGGAACCTCATGGACAGTGGGACTCCTGGATGACCAGGATATCCACGGGTAAATTGTGCTGTAAAAAACTCACTTTCCTAGCCTGGGATGGGGAGGCCTTGAGTCTGGCGATATTCAATGTCCCTAAAGTGAAGGTTTCCCCCATTGCACCTTAGGTGTGAGGGGGTGGGCACCTGGGCCCACCAGCCTCTTCTAGATCCCCACGGGCCTTCACAGCAGTGTGGGTGTTAGCAGCAACACCATCAGAGTTTTTGTTAATTTTTGTGGAAAGAGTCGCATTGGCTTTAGCCTTCACTTTTTGTTTTCCCGACATCAAACGAATTTTTTGTGGTGCAGATGATTTCGGTGCACCGTTGAGCAGGTCAAAAAAAATTTTCAGTTGGGATAGGTCCCAAGTCAGTCTCAACCGGAGCTTGGGTGCAATAATTGGGTGAGATCAAATCTCCCATCGAATCCTCAGATTGAGTGGCCCACTTGGTATGGGCTTCCTAATCTGATTGGTTGATGGATTCCCAAGTTGCTTCCACCACAAAGGTTTCCATGTCCTCCTGGCGTTGTGAGTGTGGGATAGCAGTGGTAGCTTTGGCCGCTTCCTTGGCCGTGGCCCTATGGGCCTGCTTGGCATTCTTCCACTCTTGCGGGGAGATATGCTTTACCAGTAGGTAGCAGCCTTGTGCTCCCCACGGGAAAGCCTCCTTGGTGCTTGCAGTTGGTTTGTAGTGCGCCTCTCCGCTGGCCATAGCTGCTGAGGGGTGCTCTTGGAATGTGACACCCTCCTTGATGGGGCATGCATGCGCCTTATGGCTGAACACATCACAGTGGGTGCAAATGGGGGCGCGCTGTCCATAGTCACCCAGAATGGGTGGGTGGTATGCCCTGTGATATCAATAAAAGTGGAGTGCGGGATCTGGGTTAGGTCCTTTGCAATCTCCTCAGTTGGGGTCAGAACTGTGATGGCTTTTCTGGTGCACAGGTGTGGCATCAGCATGAAGCATTGCATTTTGAAAGATTTTATTTTGCCGTATACAGTGAGACCATCTTTCAGGTGTTGTTCCAAAATGTCACGTTTTACCATAGTAGACAAAAAGTCAAACGTGAGAAAAATTTGGTTTGATTTTGTCCATCTGGTGCATTTGGTTTTGACAACCCGTTGCCCTTTGGGAAGGTCAACCATTACGCGCACTGCTGCAGCCTCATCTGCTGCTGTTTTGCTTTCGAAACCTAGGTCCAGCCAACTGTATGACATGGAGTGAGGTGCAATGTACACCGCGGTCGGGAAAATTGTGTGCACATCTTCACAAAATTTTCCCATAAGGCCATTTTTTGGATGTCCAGAAACACACGGACTCCAAATTCCACCAACAAAAGTGGCTGGGAGTGTGGCGTGTTGATGTACTGGTTGCATCATGCTTGCCATGCGAGAATCTCTGGGGAAATAGTGACCGCCAGTTTTTTAAAATTTTTGTCTATTCCGCCGGATTCTCCAGGGCGTTTTTGAACATTGGATACCGCGGGCCTTCCACCTGCTCCTCTTACCTTACTTGCCCAACTGCTCCCTGACATGGGCGAAGACTAATCTCCTCTGTGAGATTATAAAACTAGATTTAGTCTTGAAACTAATAGGTTGCAATATTGATTGCAATGAGAAAGAAAAGTTATTGCAAATCAAACCATCTTCATTTAAAACATAAATTGTTCGTTTCAGTGCCTGGGCCAAGATCAGAGGCTGGGCGTTTTGCACCCCCTTAGTATCAACCTGGGCCTGTTTGGCTTGCACCCAGCGTTAATCTAAGGTGTGCTTCAGGTCAGAGAGAGCCTGAAGTTTCACCCTCTGGGCTTCCTGTCACCCAGCCTTATCTCTAGCATCAGTCCCTACTATAATGTCATCCACCCATGACAACCCAGGCATATTATTCTTAGTAGGTTATTCTTCCCAACTAAATTTTCAGGAATGTTGTTGTTGGCTTCTTCTGCCTCCTATTTAAGCAAAATCACATTTATGGTTCTCCAGCTCTTCTAGTCACTTCAGTTGTCACGCTATCTCTTCAGTAATCTGGTTTATGCGCTCTCAATGTGCTTCTCACTCAACCTAATGAAGCAACATTTCTTTGATTAGTTCACCCTCCTTGCCTTAAGGAGTTGACTTTACCACAGAGGTCATTGTTGATTTTTCACACTAGTTCAACCTCTTATTGGCCTTCATCACCCATTTTTTTAATGCAATGAAATCAGCCTGTGACGCTAAGTTAAGCACGTTCTTGTTGACAGTCTTGAGTTCCATCCAAAGCTTGTGTAGTTCATTATTATAAGACATGTTTTATACATTCTTCTTATTAAATTTAACTAAACTCAAATACCCCCTGTAGTGAGTCCTAATAGTTAAAACTTTAGGAGCTTAAACCTTGATTGAGCACCAATTGATAAAATTCAAATTTTTTTCACCTTTATGAGTATTTCTCTTTGACTCCCTTATTCAACTGCACAGATTCCTTGTATGTGCGTTGTTCAACATAATGATACTAATAGATTATAATGGCAATAGTAGTATGAAGACTACTAATCTAGTTCAGCTGATAGCCAAGATAGTAATTAGGTCCAACGCCAACCTGGTGCTTGTCTTATTATTGAACTTTCTGAAATTATAGGGACTTCTTCCTTATATTGACTGGTAGAAATAACCTAGGATAAGGTTCAGAGGTTCTTCTTTCATATCTTAATGCAGAAGCTGTGGAGATCAACAATAAAGATAAAATGATCTTCTTATCTTTCCAACTCTAATCTCAAGAGCAAACAGTCTAAATTTAAAACTTGATTGATAATTGTGTATTTTAATCAGATCTGCGTTATTATAAAAATCAAGGGGAATATATAGGGAATTTGGCGCACAACTCTTTTCTTGGCGCTCCAATTGGAAATGGCGGTCATTGCCAATGTATTAACCTCAAAAGTCATGAAAAACGATGATCTTACTTTTTTGAATTAATTGGTTCTCTCCCCTACTCAACTTAGACCTCTTATGAGTTAACTCAAAGAATGTGTCCCAACATTTTCACTCAAATCCCTTCAAATTTACCTTTATTTAGTAACAACCTGCTTAGGTAATGGTACTATTACCCATAAACAGCATATTGCAATCCAGAAAAGGTTGGCTCAAAAGTGCTTTATGACAGGTGTCATTACTCGCCAGAAACTTGAAACCCCTTAGTCAATCAGCAACTAAACCTGATCAACTACAAGTTAATTAAGTTATTGATAATTAAACTGACGCCCTAATTGCTTGTTAATTGTTGGTGATCATCCCAAATTCTCACTCATCAAAATGATGGATTGTATTATGGCGGAATAATAAATATCATTTGAGAATATTTCTCTGAACAATAGTTAATGTATATTCAATTGTCAACTCTTACATCCACTAGCAGGATGAATCCCCTAGTGGACAAGAAGGTTAAAGATTATCAGTGAAGCTGTGTAATGTGTGCAAAAATCCCAATAGCGTCCAGTATTCCCATGGCCCAATCTAGTTATAACAACGTCCATTATGATTCAATTGGGTGTTCTTCATTCTTTGCCAACTAGGGGTTTAACCCCTCCTTTAACATGAAGCCCAGATGTGGGTCCAAAGTGGAAGTGGTGGTGGACTTTGCCAAATCCATCAAGAAAGTACAAAGTAACAATTGAAATTAATCTGATTTTTGCATTTTGACTCTTGTTCAGATTTTGAATCCTGAGTTGAATTATTTAAAGGATTTTGGTTTAGTTTGGTTTGGTTGCTGGGATGTGCCTCTCCCAAGCCATTATTAAAGCTCTTGCAAGCCTAAAGTGTGGCGTGAGAGAGGCTCCCCAGAAGGGTGACCTTTAGGGGTGTGCCTGTGTATTTCAAAAATTCAGATCAGAATTTTCTCTGGAGTTTTCACCCTGAGCATGGGTTACTTTTGTGGCTTTAAGATTACCCTTACTTTGTCTTATGGTGGGCCATGGTGCATCAAGTTTTTGTCAGATGAGTAAAAAGGTGGGTTTTTGAGTTTGATCTCCCTCATTTACTCTGTCTTTTTTCTCTGAACTCATGGTACCTATTTATTGGAATCTTCTTAAGAGCGACAATATTTATATAATAACAAATAAAATTAGGTTGTTTTTGTAATTTGCTACCTCACCTAACTATATTCTCTACTTTATCGCTTTGAGTTTCCCTAATTCAGAGGTTTAATTGGTTGATTGCATGAGGAACTAACGCTTACCTTGAGAGCCCAACCTCACATTGGAAATTCTTTTGCAATCAAAAATCAGTGTCAAAATGAAGGCAAGATGGCGATCAGAAACTGGGAGGTCACCAGCCACTACATACACAAAGGGGTCAACACAAGTTTAATTTCAGCCATGCAGTATTACAAGAAGAATGCTGATGGTAAGAGATGGGTTTAGTTAGCATACAAGGAGGGTGATCTTATGATGCTTGATGCTATAAATACCACAATCAAGCAACCATGCAAAATACTGGGGCTAAAGAGTATAAGACCTTACCACATTGTTAGGAAAGTCGCCATGCCTCATACCAGTTGGATTTTCCCCCATCATTCCAGATCTTTACCATGTTCGATGAAAGCAATCTGACGTTGTTTGAGAATTCCTTATCTGAGATTCCAGAGGCATACCTCATGGATAAAACCAGAATGGGAATTAGAGGATTTGTAGCCTCTCATCATGTAAAAAGAATTCTTGAGTACCTGGTGTCATGGAAAGTATTTGATGTGGTGGAGAACAGTAGGGTACCAGCACGCAATTGTATCCATGCCCAAGAACAGATTGATGCCTTACATGAAAGTTTTCCAGAGTCAGCAGAAATAATACCAAACCAAGTATTACCGCCATGAAGCTGGCCCCTGCACATAAAAACTTTTCCCTGGCTGAAGCCCCTGGGGGAGTGGTGGAGGCCCAGAAAGACTGGAGGGTAATGTCATGGTTAAATGACATCATAGAAGGGACAGATTAAAAAGACAAAGCTGGGCGTTATGAGGGCACAAGGACTAAGTTGGCAGGCCTGCCTGAACTGAAGCACACCATAGACCAACTCTGGGTAAAGGCAAGATATGCCCAAGCTAGTTCTGAGGGTGCATGTGATGGTCATATGAGTGTTACATCCATGGCATTAAGATACACCATCTACATTGAGAATTATGATGGTAGTTTGCATTTAATTGGATAACAGAGTTTTGAGACCCATTCAGTTTATAATATTACTAATTCTAGGAAGATTCAGCTTCAGTTAATTACTCAAGTTTGGGCTTACTCAAGTTACCATACAACAGTTGATGGCAAGCTGTATTTATTGGTTTGTTTGGGCGCAGTGCCTCATCCTGATGAATTATGACTCCCCTCCCCAAAGTGTTTATTAAATTTCCTGAGACCAACCTTCCTCATTAGTTGACTTGTTTATAATAAACCCCTATTCACTTTTATTTAGATATTTGTATATGTTTGGTACTTTTTGCCAACCTCATGGGAGACAAGAGATAATGGAGTTTGTGCGAACATTGACCTGAGTCCTTTGGGAACTGTCCTCCTCTGTAGTGCCCTAATTTTTCTATGGTTAGAAGTTTGTTCCCTGGTTGTGAGTTGGAGCCTCTACAACCAACTCTCCAGGAATGGGACATTACATACACGCTCTTGACACCAACACCCAAGATGCACTTATATACTAAATTTCATAAATATATGTAATTGCTTTTTTTAGATTAATTTTTTAAATACAAGTCTCCAATTTCCATTGTTAAAGAAATTTATTAAGGTAACATCTATATTTGGTTTAATTAATTGGGCTGACCTGGAGATGATACCACACCAATTAATGATGAAAACAGAAAAATCAAAATAAATGGGTAAGAGGGGTGGAAGGTGAGTCAGTAGGGCATATGGCTACCAACCTGAAGGTTGCGGGTTCAATTCCCACCCTTCGCACATTGATCAGAGTGCCAGCTGAAGGAAGCTATTGGCGGTTAGTGGGTATAAAAAACACGAAAACCTTACCCATGACATAACCAGAAAAAGCTGAGTCCTGATCTGGAGGTGAAAAAAACTTTCTATGACAGAGTTGACCCTGCTCAGGTTTCATGTCAATACTTTTTTTCTATATTTTTGGTAATGTCCATCCCCTGGTCAGCTTGCCTCAAATAAATATAAGAAAATAAATGGGTAAGGAGTATAAATACTGGTAAACCTCCACATGCAGCGTTCTGATAGGCC
Organism: Massospora cicadina; assembly: GCA_022478985.1. Lineage (NCBI taxonomy): Eukaryota > Fungi > Entomophthoromycota > Entomophthoromycetes > Entomophthorales > Entomophthoraceae > Massospora > Massospora cicadina. Next base: position 30,084 of record JAKSZP010002749.1, read on the forward strand.
TGGAACTACATGAACTGCCTTACTATTCACAATTTGGTTCAGGGCATCAGTGCACAATGCAACAGTCACAAATTGGCCCCTACCCAAAGAATTATGGTAACTTTGCATCTATTTTAGGTAAAAAGTGGATATTAAGGTTGAATTAAAACTGGTTTTTAAGCTTTTCTTTCCCGTTACTATCACTATTAGTAACACAATTTTCCACAGATTATCCGAATTTGACAATCAACCAGGAAAATAAGCAGATTCATACACATCAACACCAGCTGGGAAAAAGTGGCCAGCGCAAAAGGCCCTAAGCCCACCCAACTCATTGGAGAAAAATGCTTGGCAGTATGTTGGGACAACCTCCCCCAAAAAAGGGTGAGCATAGCACTGCACCCAGAGTTTTGCAATTTCTACAAAAAATGGGCGCTTTCACAAAATCAAACATTCACAACCCTTGTCCTCCATTGAGCACAGCCTTAGAATTATGGTCAGCGATACCTCCCATGAGTCATGAGAAAAAATGGGGGAGGCCTTCTCCACGATTTTCCTGAACACCATCTCTGTAAATGTTAAAAATTTACATAGAGGATGGGTGAATGTTGGGTTCATGACCGCGGAGGAAGCGGCAGATGCAGCAAAAACCAAATTTTCCATAAAAATTAACAACAAAGATTGCATGTCCGCACGGTGCACACATGATGGAATGAGGCAAATGACCTATTCATCATATTTGACCAACTCCCGAGCACCATGCACCGTGATATCCTTGAGGACGAGCTCCATGTGGACCTCAAAAGTTATGGCGAAATTAAACAATTTGAATTCGAAAAATTCCCCCTCCTGCCCCACCTATGCACAGGGAAGGCAATAGCCATTATTGAACCCTACCAGGACGTGGTAGAGGATATCACCCTCATTCCACACATGGCAACCATCAACCTCCCTGATGGCAGCATATCTCGCCCCTTCCACATCACACCAGAACACACTCTGCCTATCTGCAGCTTCTTCTCAGCTCTAGGCCACAAAGACCATGCGTTCCCATCAAATGCAGGGTGGAAGCACCAGAATTTTGTGAGGACAATATGGATGAAATGAGCCCAACCTTTGGTAAAATGAAGGACGCCACTTATGCCTTCCATTGGGGTGAAAGAGCTGAAATTACTTTAGTTAAACCTGTTTCACACAAGGATCATCATCGCGCGCAGGCTGCCCACAAGCAGGCTGTGAGTTCCACCGAAACCCAAGCCTACACCACAATTTCCCCGGACCAGATTCTGTCAGATGCCATGGCAGCGCAGCGAAATAACCTTTCAGATCCCCCACATAAAATCCAACAAAATCAAAGCAAATTTTTCAAACACAGCCAATCAGACGCCTCCAATCACACTGAAGAAGAACCACCATGCACCACTGTGGATCCTCCTAGCCAATCACATGCAACCAACAACAATGTGGTCCATGCATATGATATGGAAGATCATCCCAGCCAATCACAAAGTGACAATGCTCCCGCACAAAACCCAGTTGCCCTGACACCTAGCTTCTACACATCTAGCCCACAGGTAAGCAGCGGAAAATTTTACGCTGGTGGGGCACAACACAATCAATGCCAGAGCCAAACCCCACGGAGTTATCCGAGCCCAAAGAAACCAAACAAAACTGATGCTACGACCATCAAGCAACATGCTGGAACTATTCTGGATGATCATCCCCAAACTCATAGTATGACTCACACTGCTAAGGAATGGGGGTGACCCCAGTGGGTCGCCCCAATGTTCCTGATGTGCGGATTACCACAATCACCATAGGGATGCTCAACATTGTGGGAGCCAAAGCCCCCATGTCCCAAGCCAAAAAAATGGCTTTCCTGTGCAATATCCCCGTGGAATCTTGGCCATCCAAGAACCCCACTGTCCACCGGGGAGGAGGAGTCATGGTCAACCATGCTCCTCCCAGCTAAATCCTTTTGGACGTACCACTGTGGGGTGGTAATTAGATCCAACAGCAATCCCCCAGTAAATATCTGAAGCACATCCTCCCTCCTGGAGGGACGGCTGCTTCTAACGGATTTTGAATGGAATAGAGAAAATTTCGCCATGGTGTGCATATATTCCCCAAATGATCCAAATGACCGCTAATTTTTTTTACAATATCCTCTCGATCCCTTTCACTGAGACAACACCTTTCGCGGCAGATTTTAATTGCTGGCTCAATCCCATAACTGACTGTTGTCCTAAAACAAAGGCCATACCCTGCGGCCACATGGAACTTCACATACTAAAGGCAATGCTAGGCCTGTATGACACCATCCCCAAACAGGCCACCACGCTGGCCAACATGACGAGGCCCCACTACAATATCAAACAACTGGTCGCAATGACCCAGATTGACCTGATGCTCGCCCCTGTAGACTTCCATCACCATGTATCAAATTTTAAAACAATTATTCCCCTCTCCAACCACCAAATGTTTCAATAAAATTATCATCCATGGCGAAATACCAAAAGCCACTGACCTGGCACAAAGTTCACCCAAGCACCATCCATCTTCCAGAGCTTAAACTTTGGATTGAGACGGTGATAACAACACAGACAAAAAATGACCACCTACAGGGAACCCTATCACTGAGTGGGAAATTTTCAAGACTTAAGTAACCAAGAAGGCCTGTCCCTTGAACTCCAGAAAGCTGACCACGACGTCCGTATCAACAAGGCTATCAGACAGCTCCAACACTTAGAAAACAACACACCCCGCGAGGGATACAGCCCTCAATGGGGATTCCTGTGGCTCCAAACATCCGCACAGGTCAACTCCTCTTAAGAAAACACCAGCACTATGTTGGTGTTTGGCAACAAATCAAAATACATTCTATCCAGTGAAACCCACATGGCCCAATTCTTCTGCTGCTTTAAACCAATCTCAATATCGGCGACCTGCACACAGGTCCGTCAAGCAGATGACACACTGGCATCCCCACCATCTGAAATACTGGCTGAATTACACCAATTTTACACTGACCTGTACACAGCGGATTTCGCGGCACCTATCAAAATAAATTTTTTTCTATCATCTGCTAATATTGACAATATAGCTGATAAACCAGAACCCGCCAAACCCATCACTAGAGAGAAACTATGGGAGGTAATAAAATCAACTCCGCGCCACAAGTGCCCTGGGCCTGATGGCCTCCCATATGAATTTTACAAAAGTACTTTGATTACATTACACCAGTACTTCTAGCAACTATGAACAAGTGCCTGGAGGACACAGCCCTTCTACCTGGTGGCCAAGATGCATATGTGGTCACACTCTTCAAAAAGGAGACCAGGCAGACCTAAACAACTGGCGTCCAATTGCTCTCATTAACACTGATACTAAAATACTAACAAAAATCTTAGCTAAGCGTCTGGGATGCATTGCACAGACAGCCCTCTCCCCATCAGTTTGGCTTTATCCCCAATCGCTCATTTTGAAATAACATTCACATATAGCCAACATCTGCCAAGCTAACCCCACAGGCGCCCTTGCTTTCCTGGACCAAAAGAAAGCATATGACCGAGTGCACTGGGACTAGTTGGAATAATGTCTAAAGGTCTTCAACCTACCATCCTGCTTTATAAACTGAGAGCTCCTCCTAACACGCTCGGCCAGGTTTGCAATCAGAGGCCCAGGTCTCCTAACCAACACCATCACCACAAAGAGGCCTCAAACAAGGCGACCCGCTTAGCCCCCTACTATACAATTTCAGCCTTTACCTTCTCCTCCGCATAGTAAACTCCAAGCTCTCTAGAATCAGGTTGGAGGGACAACTACCAACTAAAATGCTCGCCTTTGCTGATGACTGCGTAGTCAGCGTCTCAGGTAATAGGAATGCCAGAGCTATTGAGCGAATTATTCACCAATATGAGTCTTTGAGTAACGCCAAGATGAACAAACAGAAAACAGAAGTAATTGTAATGGGAAAATTCAGCTCAAATTGGACCCCCCTTCCACAACTGACCAAATCAAACCACTGCACGTCCTACCACAAAACAAAGACCTACGCCAATAAAACCACTGTGCTTACCCTTCGCACCCCACCCTGCCACCAACCCAGTCCGTCATCTGAAAATATGGCTTGAGGCTGGTGGATACGCACTTGACACCATTGAAACCAAAATATTGGACAACATCACAAAAAGAATGACAAGCATGCGGAGGAGTAAAGCTAGTTTAGCTGGAAGGGTTGTGTTAGCCAACTCCCTGATCTTGTCAAAGTTATGGTTTGCTGCTCACGCAGTTCCTTTCTCCACCAACTTTACCAACGCAGTCTACAAGATCCTGCAGAACTGGCTGTGGTCTGGATACCGCGCACCAGTCAGTCTGGAGACCATGTATGGCCCATGGAAGAAAGGCAGGATGGGGCTGCTCAACTTCCCAGAACGAGCGATGAAAATCTTTGGCACATTGATAGCTATGACAACGTCACCCAACCCGCTTTCCCCCCACTGGGCCAAGGCAGCCCAAACCAACTTTGCAAGGGCACTACACCTGAGGTGTCCATCCAACTCTACAACACTGATGAAGTACCTAACAACACACCCAACAGCCACAGGACCGCACAACACCAACCGCTACTTCAAACGCGTTCTGTATACTATAAGACAAGGGGATTAAGGTTTCTCGTATGCACAACAGTATGAAGATACTAACCCGCCAATAGAGTATACGTGACTCCACAGAGGACAAACTATGACCAGCGCACCTTTCCCACTACCACTTTTCCCTCTATCCCAGATTGACTATCTAGATTACCAAGACGTCCCATATGACTTGCGCACCCAAAGGAAGGAGTGGGACCTCATCACTTGTCCTCTCTTGTCCCCACAAGTGAGCTCCACAGTGTGGCGCTACATGCGCCATATGTTTAGGACAGCTGACCGCACCTTCTCAATGTTCCAATCATGTGCCATCTGCGGCAGACCCAACATGCTAGCCCACCACCTGGAAGAGTGCCCGCTATCCAATCATATCTGGGCCAATGTGATGCACTTATTCCAGCAATCACCATCAGCTGAATTCTGACTATCCTGAGATATCCTGGCACTCAACATAATCTCACCTATCCCCCAGACGCTAAGAGATTTGATTGTTAGTATTGCAATATGGTCCATTCACACAATTGCCCTTGATGCTTTCAACGGGATCTTCCACAACATGAACCAAGCTATCATCAAGTTTTACAGCCATTTGGCCGACCACTTCCAAGCCAGGATATTCGGATCATTAATACACAAATGGAAGAAAAAGATGAGTAACTGGCTACCAATCTGGTTCCTTTGATGTGACACTGAAAACCTCACAATCTCTTTAGGCGGTACACCTTACTAGCCCTTGAGCTGTCAAGTATCTCAAGGTCATAGTCACCCACAACCCGTGGCTACTAACCACACCCAAGTGTACCATGTCTTGTCCTATCTTTCTGGTTCCAATGCTTAGTGTGCTCCCCCTCCTTACTTTCCTTTCCCTACATATCGGATGTGTCAGTCCCTGGTCAGCCATCCTCAAATAAATAAAAATAAAAACTGGTTTTTAAATACTAAAAACCCTAAAAAGTAACAATTTTTAACTGAACTAGAAAATTTCAACAGTAGCTCTGTAAGTCTTAGGGACCAGCCCTTGAAACTGGATAGGGTTCAGCACCCCTTCCGGATGAAGAGGGGCCCCAAGGCTCTTGTGGACCCTCTATCACAGCTGGGTGACCTCGCCCATGTGATAGATGAGCGCTCAGTGATGGCTTTCCTTCCCAAAGCCATCCCACTCCCACCCCTTCCCCCTCTTCAATCCTTTTAAGATTGATAAAAGGGGTCTGCAAGGAGATGGCTCACATCAGGGGGCAGGGAGAGGGCCCTGAGTCCACCCACTTCCCAGGCAAGCCATGGCCAAAAATTGGAAAAATGGCAATTCCCAATATCAGAGCCCAGCTGGTAATTTCTGGACTGGGGGAGCTGATCTGGGCTGCCTGCTTTGGAAGCCAGATCGGAACACAGCTCAGATCATAAACCCAATTCCAAATGGCTCAGATCACCGGTTCCAACATTCTGAAATGAAACCAGGAAGTTCAGATCATATGAGCCACCCAATCGTGGGATCAGCCCAAATCGCAACAAACCCATATCTATGGACCCCTGCCTCCTGAGACAAATCTGGACCGCTCCAGCCATGCAAACAGGCTGATTCGAGTCATTGGGACCCAGATTGGCAGTATCTATTTGGCTTGGTCCCAAGAAGTTGGAAAAATTTGCAAATATTTTCTAAGCTTTTGCCTTAATAAGGAGCTTCCTTTTATCCACCTCTGAGCCAGCCAACCAAATTTCTTTCCCATTCCCCAAATGACCAATCCCCCAATACTTCCCCATGCCTATCACCCCATTTAAAAAGCAACTGGCCCCACTGAGGGCAGTTGTCAGTTCATTCTTTTTGCCTTTCATTGAAATAAATCTGATAATTCGCCTAGTTTGCTGTGGACTCCATCTGCTTTAACACAACTTAAGAAACGATTCTGTTGACTAATCTGACAAAGTGTGCCATCGCCCAAATCCTTTTCCTGATGTTCACCGACTGGATTATCCAGTCGCTTGATCCCACCACATGGCAGCGGATTGTAAATGCAATAATCCATCCCACCCCAATGGCGAACCTACTGCTCCATTCATTTTCACGCATCCATTAAATGGAGGCCCTTCTGTCCATTTGGGTGCCAAGTCCACCAAAACTGCTTCCCACTTGGAGCAGCCCCAAGGTGTCCCTGGCCCACTGCGCATGGGTTCAGCTTCCATGGCCACCCCTGCTGCTGCAGGCCCAGCTCACCAGCGGGACCTAGAGCGCCCCCTCCAGGGGAATCTCAGCCTTAGCCTCTCTCATGGGGCTTACCACATTTCTACCCATATTCCCAAATATGTGGCAGCCTCTGTGCCGCCTCCTGCTGGCGCGAAAGCCCCCACTTAGAATCTGAAGGCCAGCAACCGCAAACCCTGGAGGAGTCGTCATCTTCCACGCCTTTCCTGCCCTTGGGGGTTGCCCCCACAAAACTCGCAGTTGCCCCCAATGCAATCATTTGGTTTGCCTTGGGGGCCTTCAGTATGTTACTTAACGTTTCTTCCCTCACGTTTCCCATAGAACCCCACTACTATTAGTTGCTCATACCACTATGCCTTTGGCATTCTGGGGCCTCCACTGGGTGCTTGCGCACCCTGACTGGGAGCCCAGTCTAATTCTTCTTAGCCAAATCCGTGACATAATGAACTGACCACTAATCTCACCCTTCTTTGCCCTCCTCACTGGGATAGGCGATGCGCTGAGCTACTCCCTCACTCTGAACGTGCTCTCCCTTTGTGACCTGGCCTTCTCCTGCTGGTCGGTGGCCTCTTTCATCTGGTCCTGCTGCCAGGCTCTACTGAATTGGTACCTACCTGCCAAGCATCAATAGCGGGCACCACCCCATCAGTTAATAAATTTGGGTTGGGGTTCCCCCTGTCCCTTCTTATGAGGTGGCAGATCAAATCCTTGGCGTCCTAGCAGATATCCAGGTGCACCTCACTGCTGATGGGGGAAGTCCCCGCTTCTCTCTGATGCACAGCAGAAAATGGTCCTTTTTACGCCCTGGATGGGGATGCCCGCTGTTGGGTCAGGGGAGTGCTCCACTCTGCTGCCAAGCCTGGCAACCCCACTCCCTTGTTGGCATTGGTTACCTCAGCGGTCCAGGCCCCTGAGTCAAGACCAGCGCGCCACCTCTGCTTGTTTACTTTGGGACAGGCAGCCATGGACCTGCCCTACTTGATTGGGGCCTTTGCAGTCTTAGCTCCAATGGTTCCCATCCCAGTTGAAATTGCAGTCTCCGCATTCCGCATAGACCTGGACCTCACTGTGGCAGCCCAAACCACCTGGGATCCTCTCCCTGGATCTTTAGAGGTCGCATTTTCTGTGTCCTGGGCAATTGAGGCCAAGCCCTGGCACAACCCCGATTGTCCCAATATCGCCCTCAAGGCACCCCATACTGCACTTCCCCTGCCAGTGGGCGCGGCCAAGGGAAGCGTCCCCCTGGTCTAGCTGCCCTTTTCTCCCCCTCAGTGGCCTCCTCGGTTAACTTCCCCCTAAGGGAACCCTTACTTATGATATTGCCAGCCCCCAGCCCAGATCAAAAGGCTGAATCGTTGGGCCCCCAGTGTTTGGAGTCTGTTCAGTGTGATGAGATCGTCCCCCAGGGTGAACCCACCTCCCCCTAAAGAGAGTGGAGTGGGTGTGCATATTAACCCTCGTCTACCCATGTGGAACAAGGAAGTGATAGAGACCCCAGATCAGCCGCGCCTCACTCCTGAGGGTTAAGTCAGTCTCTTATGATGTTGGGTTACAGCCCCTCCTCGGGTGCCCTTTTGTTAGCTCACCCCAATAAAGAGGACCTAGCATACTTCTTGTTTCCAATTTCCTTTCCCTCAGAGTCAGTGGTAGTCACGGTGCAAGCCCTTCTTGACACTGGGGTAGCGGGTAACTTCATCAACCTTGGCGTGGCACAATCCTTGGACCTAAAGATGGACGAAGCTTCCTTCATCCTGGGCGCCACATCCGAGTCCATGATGTCCCACCACATCCAACGTCCATTGCACTTTTTGGTTCATGACTTTGGATTCACCGATCATTTCTCAGCGATACAGGACTTGCTCTACCCTGTAATATTGGGGGTGGGCTGGTGGCGCCGCCAACAAGTTCATATCAATCTTGCCACCAACTCCTTGTCATTTAAAAGCCTCAAGCTGTTTGGTGAGATTTTTTGCTGAAGACCCTTACCCAGGGCACATCCCTTGATTCCATCACCCTACTGGATCCCATTCTAGCTGACCTCCCTCCAAATTTTACTCCTGCCTAGCCCCATACAAGGCCATCTTCAACATGTCCCTGGCATCCAAGCTCCCATCACACTCCAAGTATAACTTGATGTTCCAACTGAAGGTTGACCTAGTCAAGTTCAACTGCCCCCTCTACCCCTATACAGAGAAAGAAAATAGGGCTCTCAGCAGTTGGTTGGATGACATGATAGAGAATGGGTGGATCATCAAGAAGTCTTCCAATCGCCTCCCCCATAGTTTTCTCCAGGAAAGCAGATGGGTCCCTGCGCCCCTGCGTCGACTATGGTCACCTCACCAACATCACCATCCCAGATTCATACCCCTTGCCCTTAGAGCAAAGCATAGCACAGGCCATCACCAAGTCCAACATCTTCTCGAAGTTAAACCTGGTGAATGCCTTCAATCAGGTGAGGGTGGCGAGGGACAGGAGTGGCTCACAGCTATCTGCACTCGACGGGGGCTTTTCCAGTTCAGGGTGATGTCATTTGGATTGAAGAATGCGCCAGCCACCTTCCAATGCGTTATTGACGATGTGCTGGGGGACTTGCATTTCTCTTGTGTGGTGGCCTATATTGACAACATCCTGGTTCATTCCCCCACCCCCAAACAACACATCAGGGACCTCAAAGTGGTAGTGGCAGCCATCCACCAGGCAGAGATATTTGTAAAGCCCTCCAAGTGTGAGTTCTTCAGGGATGAGGTTACCTTCCTAAGAGTCTTGTCCTGAAGGATGGGTATTCCGTCCCCCCAGCAAGCTAGAGGCCATTCAGTCTTGGCCTACCACAACCATTCAAAAACAGCTTTGCAGCTTTCTTGGCACCATCACCTTTTAGAAAAAATTTTCCCCCACTCTTTTTCAGCTGGCAGCTCCATTGCACCCCCTCACCAGGAAGAACGCCCCCTTTAAATGGTCCCCCGAGTGCCAGCAGGCCTTTGAGGGTATCAAGGAGGTGTTTGTCACAGCCCCTGTCCTGCAGCAAGCCAACATGTCCTGGCCTTTCATAGTAGCCTGCGATGCCTCTTCAGTGGCCGTGGGTGCTGTGCTGTTGCAGGAGCATGAGGGAGTTGAGCACCTGGTGGCCTATTACTCCCAGAAGTTTTCTACAACAGAGCAAGCTTGGCTGATATACAATAAGGAGCTAGCGGCGGTGGCGTGGTCACTCAACCACTGGTGATATCCCCTGCAGGGCGCCCTGCACAAAATTACTGTTCAGACGGACCATAAGGCCCTGATCTACTACCGCAAACCAAAGAAGCTAGGCCACCGGCAAACTTGCATGTATCAAGACCTCTGTGAGTTCCATTAAGTACAAATTTATCAAAGGCCCACTGAACGTCTTGCTGGACATGCTCAGCCATAACCCCTCCCTGTTCCCCAATGGGAAGAGGACCCATTGGACCTTATGACGGTAGTGCCCCCATCCAAAAATCCTCTTATTGGCTCCTCCTATTGTATCTTTTGCTAATGTAGACGTTTCCACTCCGCTCCTCCCACGTGTCCTCGCTTCCCAAACCTTCTGCCCTGAAGGAATCAAGCTTCTGGCTGACTTTAGCCCATGCGCCGCAAGAGAACCCCATATACCTTTCAGGGTGGAACAATCTGGTTCCATGATTGGGTTTGGGTTCCTCCTTTCTTATGCAGCCGTGTCATTGAGGAACACCACGTCCCCCAGACCGTCAGTCACCCTGGTATCAAAAAGTGTGCAGATCTCATAAGGAGATCCTATAATTGGCCTGGGTCCTCAAAGGATATTCCTTATTGGATCTCTCGTTGTGTCACCTGCAACTGAGCAAAGTCAGATCGCTCTGGAAAGAAGGGACTGTTGCACCCCTTGCAGCAGGCGAGGGGCCATGGACCTCAGTCTCAGTGGATTTCATCATGGAGCTCTCACCCTCTTGTGGTTCTGATACCATAATGGTATTTGTACCAGTTTACCAAGTTGGCACTCTTCATCCCCCTACCTCTCTTCTATTACTGCAGTGGAGACTGCAGATTTATTTGTCAACCATGTCTTTGCCATGTTTGGTCTCCCCAAGGAGATAGTGAGTGACAGGGGACCCCAGTTTACAGCCCAGTTCTGGGAAGATCTGTTGACCCTCCTTCGCATCAAACCCTGTCAATCCACTGCCTACCACCCCCAGTCCAATGGGCAGACTGAGCGGGTGAACCAGGTACTGGAGCAGTACTTGTGATGCTATGTGAAGGCCTCACAAGACACCTGGGCCAAGGACCTACCTCTAGCACAGTTCGCGTATAACAACTCCCTCCATTCCTCAACCAACTTCTCTCTCTTTGAGGCCACTCTGGGGTCTAACCCCTCTTTCCATATTGGTCCCCGCTTCTCCTCAGAAGTCCTGGCTGCCAAGAACCGCATAAGCTCTCTTCATGAGATGCACAACCTGGTCTGCAAATACTTGACAAAGTCCATCGAGGATTACAAGAAGTTCGCTGATCAGAAGCATCTTCCGGGCTATGAGATCATGGTTGGTTCCCTTGTCATGTTGGATGCCAGCAACCTCTCCATGAAGGCCCCCACCCGCAAGCTCTCAGCAAAGTGCTCAGGACCCTTTGAGGTCAGGAAGGATTTAGGCAATGGAGTCTACCGCCTGAGGCTGTCCGCACACTGGAAGCAGCACAATGTCTTCCATACCTCCCTTCTAACCCCCTTAAGGGGGAAAGGCAACATCCCCCGATCCAATCATCGTCAGGGAATCCCAGGAAGTGGAGGTGGAGGCCATTGTAGCTTCCCAAAGGTCCCGCTGATCCATTCAGTACTTGGTCGCCTGGAAAGGTTACCCCTCATATGAGCAGCTGGGTGAATGCGCGCGATTGTAAAAACTGCAAGGACCTGATAGAGGAATTCCACGCCTTCCACCCAACAGCACCCCGCCCTCCCCAGAAGATCGCGGCCATTCTGGCCATAAAGTTACTGGAGCGCCACAAGAACTATGCCTTGGTCCATGCCCCCAGGGATGGGATCCTCCCTGTCAAAAAAGGGAAGGGTAGTGTAAGTCTTGGGGACCAGCCCTTGAAACTGGATAGGGTTCAGCACCCCTTCCAGATGAAGAGGGACCCCAAGGCTCCAGTGGACCCTCTATCACAGCTAGGTGACCTCGCCCATGTGATAGATGAGCGCTCAGTGATGGCTTTCCTCCCCAAAGCTATCCCACTCCCACCCCTTCCCCCTCTTCAATCCTTTTAAGATTGATAGAAGGGGTCTGCAGGGAGATGGCTCACATCAGGGGGCAGGGAGAGGGCCCTGAGTCCACCCACTTCCCAGGCAAGCCATGGCCAAAAATTGGGAAAATGGCAACTCTCAATATTGGAGCCTGGCTGGTAATTTCCAGACTGGGAGAGCCAATCTGGGCTGGCCTGCTTTGGAAGCCTGATCAGAACATGGCTTGAATCACAAACCCAGTTCTGAATGGCTTGTATCATTGTGTCCAACGTTCTAAAATGGATCCAGTAAGTTTGGATTGTATGAGCTGTTCAATTATGGGATCGGCCCAAATCGCAATGAACCTGATCCATGGACCCCTGCCTCCTGAGACAAATATGGACTGTCCCAGCCATGCGAACAGGCTGATTTGAGTCATTGAGACCTTGATAAGCAGTATCAGTTTGGCTTGGTCTTAAGAAGTTGGAAAAATTTGCAAAATTTTTCTAAGCTTTTGCCTGAATTGGGAGCCGCCTTTTACCCCTTCTGAGCCAGCCAAATGGATCCCTTTTCCATTCCCCAAATGACCAATCCCCCGACACTTCCTCATGATTATCGCCCCATTTAAAAGGCAACTGGCCCCACTGAGGGCAGTTGTCAGTTTTTCTTTTTGCCTTTCATCGAAATATATCTGATAATCTGCCTAGTTTGCTGTTGACTATGTCTGCTTTAACACAACTTTAGAAATGATTCTGTCAATTGATCTTACAAAGTGTGCCATCGCCCAAATCCTTTTCCCAAAGTTCACCAACTGTATTATCTGGTCGCTCAATCCCTCCACATGGCAGCAGATTGTAAACATGATAATCCATCCCACCCCTGATGGTGAACCTACTGCTCTTTTCATTTCCACGCGTCCATTAAATGGAGGCCCTTCTATCCGTTTGGGCGCCAAGTCCGCCAAAACTGATTCCCAGTTGGAGCAGCCCCAAGGCGTCCCTGGCCCGTTGTGCATGGGTTCAGCTTCCATGGCCGCCCCTGTCACTGCGGGCCCAGCTCACAAGCGGGACCTAGAACGCCTTCAGGGGAAGCTCAGTCTTATCCCCTCTCATAGGGTTTACCACATTTCTACCCATATTCCCAAATATGTGGCAGCCTCTGTGCCACCTCCTGCTGGCGCGCAAGCCCCCCACTTAGAATCTGAAGGCTAGCAACCGCAAACCCTGGAGGAGTTGTCATCCTCCCCGCCTCTTCTGCCCTTGGGGGTTGCCACCACAAAACTCGCAGTTGCCCCCAACGCAGCCATCTGGTTTGCCTTGGGGGCCTTTGGTATGTTACTGAACGTTTGCTTCCCTCACGTTTCCCATAGATCCCCACTTCTATTAGTTGCCCAGACCGCTATGCCTATTGCATTCTGGGGTCTCCACTGGGTGCTCAAGCACCACAACTGGGAGCCCAGTCTATCTCTTCTTAGCTGTATCCGTGACAAGCTCCATGCCAAGTCTCAAATTCTTAGCTCTTATATTTTAAGAGAAACAGTGATATAAAGTATTTTTTATATGTGCTATAGTTTACTAACATCACCTGAAGCATTACATTTTTTGATTGCATCATGCATTTTGTGGAATGACCTCAATCCTAAAAACATGCTCATTTTAAAAATTAGAAATTTGATTTAGACATAAATAGCTTGATAAGTGTGGTATAAAATTTGGGATAAAAACGTCCTTCAAAAAGGCACTAGAATTATGAAATAATTGAGAAATTTATGAATACTCAATAAACTCTTTTTTAAAGTCAGTGTTGTATTTTAAAATGACTCATAATAGGCATTTATAATATATATGCTCAGCACATTATTCCTAGTTGCTTATAGTTTACAATTGAACCTAATCCAATATAATCTCTAACTTTTCTCTCTTGTTGCAATCACTTTTGCAACTTATTCAATTAAAGTCTAAATTTAGTTTTATAATCTCACAGAGGAGATTAGTCTGCGCCCATGTCAGGGAGCAGTTGGGAAAGTAAGGTAAGGGGCACAGGTGGTAGGCCCACGACCTCCAACGTACAAAAACGCCCTGGAGAAATTGGCAGATTAGATAAAAATAAAAAAACTGGCAGTCACTATTTCCCCAGAAATCCTCACTTGGCAGGCGCGATGTAACCAGTACATCAACACGCCGCAATCTAAACCACTCTTGTCGGTGAAATATGGAGTCTGGGTGTTCCTGGATATCCAACAAAAAGCTTTGTGGGAAAAATTTTGTGAGGATGTGCACACTTTTTCCCAACCGCGGTGTAAATTGCACCTCACTCCATGTCATGCAGTTGGCTTATCTCAGTTTCAAAAACAAGGAGGCAGCAGGTGAAGCTGCTGTGGTGCATGTAGTAATTGATCTCCCCAAAGGGCAATGAGTCATTAAAACCAAGTGCACCAGATGGACAAAATCCAACTAAAATTTCCTCACGTTTGACTTTTTGCACACTACAGTCAAGTGTGCCATTCTGGAGCAGCACCTGAAAGAGGGTCTCACCATATACGGCGAAATACAATCCTTTGAGATGCAACGCTTTACGCTGATGCCACACCTGTGCACTGGTAAAGCCATTGCAGTTCTGACTCCAACTGAGGAGATCGCAAAGGACCTAACCCAAATCCCGCACTCCACTTATATTAATATTGAAGGGCATACCACCCACCCTTTCCGGGTAACAGTAGACAGCGCACCCCCCATATGCACCCACTGTGATGCATTCAGCCATAAGGCACACGCGTGCCCCACCAAGGAGGGCATCACATTCTAAGAGCACCCCTCAGCAGCCATGGCCAGCGGGGAAGCTCACTATGAGCCAGCCACCAATACCAAAGAGGCCTTCCCGTGGGGAGCACAAGGCTGCTACCTACTAGTAAAGCTTGTTTCCCCTCAAGAACAAAAAAAAGGCCAAACAGGACCGCAGGGCTGCGGCCAAGGAAGCGGCCAAAGTCGCCTCTGCTATCCCACACTCCCAACGCCAGGAGGACATCAAAACCTTCGTGGCGGAAGCAACTTGGGAATCTCTCAACCAATTAGATTGGGAGGCCCATGATGATTGGGCCACCCAATCTGAGGATCTGATGGGTGAATCATTCTCACCAAACCTTTGCAACCAAGCCTCTATTGAACCTGACTTGGTCCTCAACATACATGAAAATTTTTTTTGACTTGAATGATGGTGCACCAAACTCATCTGCACTGCAGAAAATCTGTCCGACAGCAGGGAAGCAAAAAGCAAAGGCAAAAGCCAACGTGAACCTGTCTGCCAAAATTAACAAATCTACTGATAGCGTTGCTGAAAACACCTGCGCCGCCGTGAAGGCCTGTGAGGATCCAGAGGAGGCTGGTGGGCCCAGGTGCCCACCCCCTCACACCTAAGGTGCGATGGGGGAAGCCTTCACTTTAGGGATGTTGAATATTGCCAGACTCAAGGCCTCGCCATCCTGGGCTAGGAAACTGAGTTTTTTATAAAAAAAATTCACCCATGGACATCCTAGCCATCCATAAATCCCACTGCCTGAAAGGTTCCAAGGATGCTTGGAGAACCATGCTCCTCCCTTCCCTATCCTTCTGGTCAGAGCACTGTGGGGTGCTTATTCAAAAAAACAATTTTTTTAAATTTTCATCATCTGAATCCTCCTCAAATGCTGAGTCCTCATTGTTACATTTTTGTGGGCCACTGTGGTGCACACTATTGTTAACATTTATGCCCTGACCTGTGCACGAGAGCATCAGGAATTTTTCTCATCAGTCAAATCCCTTCTGTTACCACCTGACCCTTTTGTAGTCGGTGATATGAACTGTTGGCAAAACATCCATGGACCGTTGGCCTTCCTCATCACACACACCCCAGGGTCATGTAGAACTTCGCATTCTAAAGGCCACCCTCAGGTTGCTAGATGCACTGCCACAGCACACTCCACTACTCGAGAACATGATGAGCCCCCATGTTCACAACGGCCAACTAAGGTCCATGTCCCGCATAGACCTTATCCTTGCACCGGTGAAATTTTAAACTCATATTTCCCACTTCCACACATCAAAAATCAATTTCTCCAACCACCAGTTGGTCTTAATAACCTACCACTTACCTGTCACAGTGGCTAGAGCTCCACATTGGTGCAGACTCCGCCCACCCAAAATTGTGTCGCCAGGATTTTCCACTTGGGTGGAATCAGAGACCTCAGAAAAAGAGTTTATTGCACCGTTTTGCGCGGACCCAATTTCCACATGGGCAGCCTTCAAAGAGGATACCATCCGCCACGCTTGCCACCTCTCCTCCCAATGCTCATGAGCTACATCAGACGTCATATCGCGCGCTCTGGCAGAGTCAGCACACCTGGAGTACAACATCTCAGCCATGGGCTACAGCCCTGCTTGGGGTAGGAAGTGGGCTGAAGCAGCCACCCGCCTCAACGCACTTGAAAGGCAACACAAACATCGGGTTTATGTTCAGTACAGGGCCAAACACATTACAGAAGGTGTCACATGCTCCGCTTATTTTTTAAAAAAATTCTTCGCACCGCGCCAGAGTGTGGCCTGTACACAGGTGCAGAGGTCGGATAATTCCGTTGTGGATAAACCAGCCAAAGTGGCAATTAAAATACAAAAAATTACTCCAAGCTGTACCGATCTGATCCAATTCAGCTAGCCAAAATGACGAAATTTCTTGGCAGCACTCACATCTGCACTGTTTCCTGATACCTGGAGTTAATGAATTTGATTACTCTGAATGGACTCTGGTATGCTGTCCGTGGTGCACCAAATTGGAAATTCCCAGGCCCTAATGGCATTCCATATGAGTTCTATAAGAAGTACTTCAAATATTTATCCCCACTGTTGCTTGCCTCTCTTAACCAGAGCCTTTTGGAAACGCACCTCCTACCAGGAGGGCAAGAGGCCTTCACCATCACACTCTTCAAGAAAGGGGATAAGCTAGACCTAGCCAACTGGCGCCCCATTTCTTTAACTAACACGGATACAAAAATTTTAACTAAAATAATGGCTAACCATCTAGGGATTATAGCCTCTGCCACCATCTCCCCAGAACAATTCGGTTTCATACCCAGAAGGTCGATTTGGGACAATATGCACTCTGTGGCTAATGCATGCCAGTCCAAGGCCTCTGGGGCACTTGTATTTTTGGACCAACAGAAGGCCTATGATCGAGTAAACTGGTAATACCTCAGGGCCTGACTCCACCATACCGCTTACCCCATTGCTTCATCAGCTGGGTGATGATGCTTACAGGATCTGCAACAATGGCAGTGCATGGCCCAGGCTTCCTCACGGAAGTAGTCCACCCCCAAAGGGGCCTACGCCAAGGGATCCCCTTAGCCCACTCTTATATAACTTCAGCCTTGACCCACTACTTCAAAATGTGAATGCCCACCTCACTAGGGTCCATGCACCAGGCCAATCACCAGTCAAGATGATGGCGTTTGCAGATGATTGTGTGGTCGGGGTGTCTAATAATCAAGATGCACGCGCGCTTGAAGCACTCATCTAGGAGTACTCCCAGATAAGTAATGCTGCACTGAACGCTTTCAAAACTGAAATCATACTCTTTGGTCGGTATCAAACCTGCTGGGCCCCAGTGACCAGTGCCCAGCCCGGCCCATCTGCTCACACACGTTCTCGCCTCCCCTGCTCTCCCCACACCGCACCACTTGTGCTCCCCTTCATGCCACGCCCTACCATAGGGCCTGTCCACCATCTGGGCGTGTGGGTGGAGGCAGGCGGGTATGCCTCAGCAGTAATGGAAAGTCATATTCTAGACAACGTGACAAAGCGCATCGCCTCCCTCAGAGCCCACCATACTTCCCTTACTGGCAGGGTTGTTTTAGCCAACTCTATGCTCCTCTCCAAAGTCTGGTTTGGAGACCACGCCATCGCCTTCTACCCAGGTTTTTTCAAATCTATGTATGCCCTTTTACAAGGGTGGCTATGGTCAGGCCGCCCACTGCCAGTGCAGCTTGAGGTAATGTTTGGCTCACATCATCATGGTGGCATGGGCCTGCTCGAATTTAGAGCCCATGCTGCCAAGATCCTGGGCACCTGGATTGTGGCCATCACCGCCCCTACGCTCCCCTCCCAACACTGGTCCTGCGCAGCCCGCTCCAACCTCTCCGCGCCCTGGGCCTCAACAATCCATTGAACCCTCACTCATTGATGAAATATCTGGCTTCCCACCATTGGCCACAGGTCCTCACGGTACTAAATCCCACTACAAACGAATCCTCCTCTCCATGCGGAGCACAGAGTGGAGAAGTCATATTAGTGGACACACAGCTCAGAGAGGCCACCCCTCTCCTCAGTTCACACAGGAGGTACAGGGGTTACCCATTCAAGATGGCTTGATCCCCACACGGCCCCAAGCCCCATCCAGGGTGGACTACCTGGACATGATGGACATCCCTTATTCCCTTGAGACCCAGAAGACTATTTGGAAATATGCACACCACCCTCTGTTACAGCCTCAAATCAGTTCCCATGAGTGGCGCTGCCTGAGGCGGGTGTACCATATGGCTGAGTGCTCTAACACTTTACACTCATCCTGCGTCATGTGTGGCCAGTATGGAATGCTGTTCCACCGCCTGGAGAAGTGCCCTACCTCTAAAGTGATATGGCACAAAGTTCAACTTCTGCTTGGCCAGGATCAAACACATCCCTTTGGTCTGTCAAGAGATATGTTTGCTATAGCCATAGTATCCCCTCTTCCATCCTCCCTCCATGCTCTGGTGGTCATAATCGCCATGTGACCTATCCACACGATTGTCTTGGATGCCATCACAGGCTCCATCCCCACCCTCCCAGAAGCTGTCCATAGATTCTGGTCCCATTTGGTGGACCACTTCCAGGCGTGGATGTTTGGGTACCTCCCACCGCATCACCATCAGCTGGTCTCCTCCTGGTTTCCAGTTTGGTTCATCAACTCAGACCCTTTCCTCCACACATGTTCAATTGTGGCTACGACCCCTTTACACGTTCCCCTCCTCCTCCCCATAGTGGCGTTCCCGCTGGCAACAGGAGATAGCATCGCTTCTCTGGGGTGCCTTCCTGTTACTAAGTTTCATTTTCTTTTGTGTTTACTTTCAGAAGTGTCTGTCCCCTGGTCAGCCATCCCCGCAATAAATCAAACCAATATAATCTCTATTTTGTATTGTTGAGCAAAATTCTATAAAGTCAGGTTGGAATATGGCTCTGACACTTAAAAGGGTCTTATTGAATTTCATAATTTTCTTAAATAATCCAACTTTCTAGTGCCTTTTTTAGGTGGTTCTATTTTCCAAGTTAATTTTTTTTAAAAGGAAGTTCATTTTTCCCAAAAAATAAAGCCAAATTGCTTACTTCCAAAATAAATTTTAGTGCATTTTCAAAAGTGCTTTTTTCCAATTCTTTTTTTAATAAATCACTATCTCTATATATTATTCTTTATAACCTCATTGATTTTATATAGTAATAAAATCATTATATAGTAATAAAATCATTCTATATATGTTTCAGTTATAATACCTCATATATAAATATACTAATAAGTTAATTTATTAAATTTAATTAATCTTATTGGTTGAATTATGCTAAATTTACTGATCCCTATCTACAATAATTAATTTCATTAATTTTAGTGGATTTTTTGATCAAATAATGCTAAATTTACTGATCATCATCTACTATAAATAGCTTTTATCAAGTTTTAACCTGATTTTATTGGTCAAATTATACTACAACTACTGATCACCATCTACACTAAAATTATTTCATTTATATTATTTTATTTTATTGGTCAAAAAATGCAAAAATGATAGTCATCTATGATGAAATAAGCTTGTCACGCAATGATTTTATACTTTCCTGGGCTTTGAACACCTTTATCCATAGGACATATATTATGTCAAAAGTTTATTCAAAGCTATCACTTCACCAATGCCATAATTAAGTTTATCTAGTAATGAATTAGGCTCACAATTGACAACCATCAATTCTGAATATTTTTAACTGACTTTAAAAAAAACGAGAAGGTTCCCAATTCAACCTTTATTTTACTTTTTGTTTTTTCTGTTAATTCATGCATAACTCTAAAACTACTAGACCAATTTGATTGATCTTTTAAAAAAAGAGGATACTCTAACTTAAGTCCCATTTTACTTTTGTAAGGGTTGGTCCAGTATCTGATCTGTAATTTAGTGTGTATAAAATTAGACTGCAAGCAATGGATTTCAATTGTGGAACTAGTTTATTTCAGATGCACTTAATTCTGTAATTAGAGAAGTAATTGTCATAAAACCTGCTGATTAGAATAAGAATGGCCTTCTAATCTGGGTGTGTAAAAACCTATTGGAAAGCCCAGAATGCCAAGGCATAGCAGTTCTGATTACTTGTAGGAGGGAAACCTTATGATTTCTGTGATGGAATTAAAATTTTAAAAAATACCAAAGGCCCCATGACAAACCAAATGGCTGCATTGGGCAACTGCAGGCCTTGTAGGGGAAATTTCCAAGGGTAGGAGAGGCAAGGAGAATGCCCAATCCTCCTGAATTTGCATCTGGTGATCTTTGGATTCTCTTTCCATTTTTTTGGTCCAGATTCATAATAATAAAAACTCTGAAAATCATTTATTTTTTTTGAAAATGCTGATTGGGTTCACAAGGCAAATAAAATCGATTTGATTTGATTTTCAGGAGGTCTTAGCTTTGCCTCCCTTCTGTTGAAGGATTTTGCAATGGGTTGAGGGGTTGGAAGTGTCTTTGGGGTGGCTAATCAATTTTTTAAAACAATTTGTGACAGATTAGCCTGTGGCAGGATGGCATGGATGATCTGGCTCCTAGTTTCTGCCTCACAGTTGCAAGAATGCCTGATCCTTCTCCCCAGATGGAGAATCAAGGTCATCGGAGGAGACGTCTTCATTTCTCCCAGATTCTACCAAGTTTTCAGTAGAAGGTGTGGCAAAATAGGTTGAATTCTCTGACTATCTTGAAAAGAGGGTGGCAGACCTGTAGATTTTCTGCCAAGCGTTGAAGGAGAGGCAGGTCATTGTGGTGATCTTGGCGGATCTAAAGGCTCCTCAGGAGAGTCAGATTGGAATTTTGCGCCTGTGGCGTATCCTTTTATCATCATGATCACCATCTGGTGGGGCATCAGATCAAGGGATTGGGGGGTCACTCAATGACCATTTGACCTAAAATGCAAAAAGTGGCGTAACTGGTTGGGTTTAAAGAAAAATCTTGAAAACAGGTAGAGTATGCAGAATAGTATTTTGTTGTAAATGATCAGTTTTATTAAACTTAGATTGAAAAATGATTTGACAACTGCCCTTTTCAGAGTCAAATGTCTTAAAAGCTAGGTGGTAGGGAAAAGGGGTCATGTATCATCCTAGGCAGAAAGAGGCCGATGTGTTTACAAATAAACAGCTTGGTCTTGGGAGTTGCCAGCTAGCTTACACACTAGGGCGTAGAAGCTCTGATAACATAATTTGGGGATCTGCAATGGAGGACCCTCACTGATTTAAACTTGGGTGGATCTGCTCAGATCAGAAAGTGGAATTGGATTTCACCTTAGTTGATTTTGACAAAATTTTAAAAATTTTAAATTTTTTGCAAATAAATTCTCAACTTAAGTCAGCATTCTAAAAGCATGAAAATTTTGGGATTTGTGTTCCAGACCGGTCTTCCTGAATCAGGAACCAATTCCTGAGTTTCAAGGTCAATTGTCTTCACTTTAAAAAAGTGAGGTATGGCGGGGTGGAGGCCAAGTGAGGATAGAGATACTGCTTGTGGTCTCTGGTCTGTATTTTCTCCCTGCAACCTCCAATATCTTATCAACAAGAGAAGGAGCAACCAAGGGGGATACTGTGGAGGTCTTTTTGGGACAATTCTGTTACCCAATGTTCACCAAGAACATGTTTAAGTCCATCAGTTGGACTAAGGGCTCCACAGGGGCATTAGGTCCCTTCTTTATTCTATAAGGAAACTTGTCCCAATCTAACTCAAGAGGTTGAGTCTCCAGACTTACATTTTACTCTCCTTTTGTACTGGAAACATCACTCCTCCTGGTACTTGAACTAGGTCATACTCCTTGTATCTTGTAGGGAGTTTGATGGCTAAATGGAAACGATTTTCTTGGGTGGATGGGGGGCCTCAGGATGTAACTCATGGAACTCAGCCAACTCCTTGCAATTTCTTGCAGTCCCTTGTACTCACTTAACTATTATCATAGGCTGGGTAGCCTTTCCATACAATAAGGTACTGGACAGACCACCTGGATTTCCTTGAGGCCATTATTTCCTCCACTTCTGTTTCTTGAGATTCCCCAATAATAATAGGCTCTGGAGTAGTAGGATGCTCTTTCTTAAAGGGGGATAATTAGGAGATGCGGAATACATTATGTTGTTTCCAATGGGCAGGAAGCTTGATGCGGTATGCACTATTACCCAAATCCTTTTCTACTTTATAAGGGACCAAAGCGCTTACTAGCCAACTTCCTAGAGGGAATCTTTATATTCAAATGGTGGGTGTCAAGCATAACAAGTGAACCTACAGAGTTGTAATGCCCTGGGAGCCGTTTTCTATCATTAAAAAGTTTTATAATCTCCAATGGCCTTTAATAAGTGCTCTTGAACAAGCTTTTGGGTGTCTTGGATCTAGGTGATTTGATCCTCTGCTGTGGGAACCGCAGAGGTTAGGCGCGCTTCAATCTGGAATGATGTGTTGTATTTTAGAGTTGCTTCAAAAGGGGAATCCAGTGGAAAAGTTTGGTGCATTGTTGTGGCAAATTGCACCAGAGGAGGGTCCGTGGCCCAAGTTTTCTGGGTGGATGAAGAGTAACAACGCAAATATTGTATTTAAAACTTGATTGACTCTCTCATTTTGCCCATCCAATTGTGGGTGATATGCTGTAGAACGGCAGAATTTGATGTTAAGGAGTCCCAGCAAGGCACCCCAAAACTTGGCTGTGAACTTTGGACCACGGTCACTTATGATTTCCATTGGAAGTCCAAACATGGAGAACACGTGAGTGATGAGAAGTGCTGCAGTATCTGCAGCTGTTACGGTAGTGTTACATGGGATAAACAAAGAAAACTTGGTGGCCCTATCCACCTCCACCATTATGGCATCAAATCCCTTAGACATGGGAATCACACTATGTAGTCCACTCAGACAGACGTTCAGGGACCCTCAGCCTGTTACAAAGAGCAGAGAAGGCCCTTTTTTCCTGTGCGGTCTGATTTGGAATGAGCACTGGCAACGCAGCTTGCTAACTAAGCTGTAATATCCTTGGAGAGACCAGGCCAATTGTAGGTTCTCTTAACTAATTTAATACACTTCTTTGAACCAGATGGCCTACTGCAGGTGAGGCGTGGTGATCTTCAAAAACCTGCATGCTCAAGGTGGGAGGGACTCAAATCCCATCCCAAAAAGATTATCCCATCCTTTAAGTTGTACAAGGGCCATTTACGCTGCCTAGTCTCCAGGTCATTCACCAACTCATTTTCCTCAGGGCAAAATAGTTGACCTGATAAAAAGCGTTCTCACATGGTAATTTCTGTGGATATATCAGCATATGTTACCATAACAGGACAAGGGAGAGAATCATGGTGGAAGGCACCACTGTGGTGAGCTCAGGAAGGTCCTCCTCTGGGCCTAGAGCCAAGGCAAGGTTGCAGCTTAACATATCAGGCAGCACATTTAGTGACCCTTTTATGAACTCATATTTATATTAAAAAGTTACAAAGATCCCTGTATATGGGTGCTTTAAGGTGAGCCAGCTTTTGGGGTTTTATGATAATAAAGTAAGTTTTATGGATATTGCATACTGTTATTTATGCTTTTCTCCCTAAAGAAAATATTTCCAATGGGTCAGCGACCATGCCACTGCATCCAACTCTTTATCATAGATTCCAATGCTTGTTCCGTGGAGGTGAATTTCCTTGGGAAGTATGCCATGGGGTGCTCCATCCCTTTTTGTTCTTGCAAGAGTACTGCTCCAACCGCAACTGCTGATGCGTCATAAGCTACAATGACTGGCTTTATTGAGTCAGCATGCCACAAGACTGGCGCTGACAGGAAAATTCCTTTAATTGCCTCAAAGGCTTGTTGACACTCCTCTGTCTATTTGAAAGGGACATTCTTCCCTGTCATTTAATGGAGGGGTGCAGCCAGCTGAGCGAATGCTGGAGGAAACTTCTTCAAGAAAATCACAGTACCCAAGAAGCTTCATAGTTGGTTTTTGGTTGGGGGGGTTGGACAGGACTGAATGTCCTCCGTCTTACATGAAGGGACAGCATACCCATCCTTAAGTACCAGGATTCCTATGAAAGTTACTTCCTCTCAAAAAGTTCACATTTGGAAGTCTTGACAAAGAGATCTGTCTTGAGAAGGGCTGCCATTACAGCATCCAAATCCTTGGTATGCTTTTCATGGGTTGGGGAATGGATCAATATGTCGTCAATATAAGTAACAGCACAGGTAAACCTTAGGTCCCCAAGACATCATTGATTAAGCGTTGGAAGGTTTCCAGAGCGTTCTTTAAACCAAAAGGCATCACATTAAATTGGAATTTTAAGCTTTATCCCAATGGTCGTGAGCCACTCTTGGCCCTCCTTAATACTCACCTGGTTAAAAGCATTAACTATGTCTTACATTGAAAAAACCTTGGATTTAGCAATGGTCTGAGCAATGGTTTGTTTTAAAGGAGGGTTATGCATCCAGAACTGTCACATTGTTAACACGGCCATAGTCCATACAAAGCTGTAAGGCCCCATCAGTCTTCTGGGAAAAGACTACTGGTGAGGCAATGGGAAAAGATTCTTTGATGATCCATCCTTTGCTAAGCATGTCATCTAACCATATGCCCAGCGCCTTATCTTCTTTCTCCGTGTGAGGGTACAACGGGCAGTTAATCTTAAAAAATGCACTGTTAGCTGAAAGGAAAGATCATATTCTGAATGGGGATGGAGTCAAGTTGTAAGTCTCATGTCAAAGACATCCTTATATGGGCTAGGAAGTCAGGAAAATCTTGGGAGAGGTCCAAAGAAGGCAGCTTAGAGGAAGAAATTGAGCTGAGTGAGGGCTCTGTTGTGAGAGTTTCAATTAGTGGGAATTCCCCACTACATCTTCAATTGGCAAAGGACAAAAACTTAAGTTCCAGATTGATGTTCAACAGTTGGCGACGCCACCAACCTACCCCCATGATGACAAGGTACAGTAAATCAGGTACAGCTGAAAAGTGGTCGCAGAAGCCAAATTTGTAGATGAAGAACTGCACTGGACGCTGAACAGTATGACAGGTCATTTATGCAGATGAAGCGCCTAATATAGAAGGAGCTAGCACCGTGTCTGGGTCTAGGGAGTGAGAAACTCATAGATCCATGAAGTTGCTAGCTGCTCTAGTATCAAGGAGTTTTGTACTGTGACCTCCCGTACTCCTATTTTGAAGCTAATGGGAAACAGGAATTAAGCTTGGTCCTCTTTATTAGTCATGGAGAGAGGGCAGCGGAAAGTGGGCTGGCCCCATGATGAGAAGTGGCCCCTGTTAACCAAGGAACTATTCTGATTTTTCTCATGGGATGCCTCTGAAAGGTTCTTCTGGTCCCCAGGCAGGACTGGATTGGTAGGATTGACCACTATGCCCTTCTTCAGCTCCATTGTGGGGAGGAAAATTCATGGCACTGTATGGTGTGTAAGCTAACCTGGTAGGAGAAGGACTTGGCTCAGTGGTATGAGAATCAGTTTCCTGATCACGTACTACATGGGCTTCCACCTGGGCCATTTGGGTGGTCGTTAGAGTAAGATTTCTTGGGTCCAATATCACAATCATATCCTCAACTGCAAAAAAGAGGAAGAAACTCTTAACTGGTAGTTTATTACACTTCAAAATAACCCTTGGGTTAAAAAGGATCAGGATGCACTTGATCCTCACATTGCTTTTATCAGGCTGCACTTGATCTGCACATTGCTTCAGTAGGAAGGGCCTCAACTAGTAGAGAAGTGTCAGAAGATGATTCAAGAGAGTCGGAGTTGGTGGTGAGCTGGACGGGAAGTTGTGGTATTGAGGGTGTAAGATTTGACATTCTGAGACTGAGATGTATCCGTGAGAATATGAAGTCAGGGTTAAGAACGGCATGGATGATGATCTAGTGGGATGAGAAGTCTTCATGAGCAATGTGTTTAACGATGTCTGAGAAAGCCTAGAGTAGGAGAGGGAGCTTATTAGAAGGCTAGCAGAGTGCTATTTATTAGGAGATAATTGACCCAAATGGCCAGTTTTGTCTTCTAAGAAGAATCAGAGAAATTCAAATAAAGTCCTTGTTATTATAAGTCTTATTCTTATTTTACTCAAACTATATTATAGTATCCAAGTGATGAGCTCAACTAGTGAGCTTGGCGTTGTGTTGACATCATTCTCAGCCCTCTCATGGAGCCAGAAACTGATGTTGATGTTCATTGTCGTGGGAATAGTGGTTCAGGAATTCATGGCAACAACGAGACATGGTGGGAGGGTTTAAGGATGGGCTTCTGCATGTCCCTAGTTTGGTCAGCAAGATGGCTCTTACTACACAATTCCTTCATGGCATATTGGCGCAAGACCGCCCGTTACATTAGATAAAGCTCATATACATTTTTGTTGATCTTGTGGGGGCCCCAAGAAGAGGTGGTGGCTCAGGAGGGAGGAATGGTATTGCCATGTCTTGACATTGGTGATGGTGAGTTTCTCATTAACATTTGTGATAGAAGAGGTGGTTCAGGTATGGAGTGCGAGACCCATGGAGGTGGTGAAGAGCCATGTATTATCTAAATCTCCAAAAGGTGGGCGGCATTACCCATGGAAGCTTTGGATAAAATTCATCAGATGATGTCACAAGTTCGGTTTCAGGCATGGTTGGCTCAAGTGAAAGGAGGAGAGTCCTCTTTCTCGCTGCAGATTGCACAAATTGTGGAGGCATTACCATTAACCTGGCGTGGTGGGTGCAAGAACTGATTGAGGAGCAAGGTCGCCTTCCAGGTTCCATGGATGAGTGTGTAGATTGGATCAATTGGGCCACCTGTATGTTTGAGACGCAGGACGAGGCATGGTCAGCTTTGTTGATGAACCAGGGGTGTGGATCGGTTGATTAATATGCATGGATTTTTTGACCTTTAGCAAAAGCAGCACGAGTGTCAGATTCACAATCATTTTGAATGTTTCAACAGGGTTGCAAGTGAATATTTTGGCAGCTATGGTGTTTGCCAAAGTTCAGGGTACATTAGCTGAGGAAATCGCGTTGGAGGTACATGTTGAGAAACAATTGGCTTTGGCACAAAACTGGTGGTAGGATTCTATGTCTCCAGGAAGGGGCTAGTCGCCTGCAGTGGTTTGTAGATGTCAAGGATGGTGGCAGGGATCACCCAGAAATTTTGGAAATGTCCATGAAAGTTCCGCCAGGGAAACGTTGAGGAGACAGAGAGTCAGGGACATGGAAAGGATAATGGGCTCAACCTACCTTACATATGGATATGCAATCTGAGCTTGGTTTGAAAATTAAATCTTCTTCTTTGCTTTATTCTTGATTATTGATTCTGGTGGAATTATATTCGGAAGGTCAGACGGAGAAGGTAACGGCCCTGGTAGATACAGGGGCTGAGGAAAACTAAGTGGAATTTGCCCTGGCGGAAAGTCTGAAGTTTGAAATGCAGAAGGGTCCTGAGGTGGTGTTTGCAGATGTGTCAAGGAGGGCTCCCTAATGCATTTGAAGCCCTGGGTAGTTGTTCAGCAGAACCCATTTTGGTTCAAAGAGAGTTTCTGTGCAATCAGGGATTTGGCCCACCCTGTGGTATTGGGTATGCAGTGGTGGCATCAGTTCCAGACTTAGGTTGATTTGCCGTTTAATGCAAATACTTTTAATCCTCAGATGGGGTCTCTGATGAGGTGGAAGATGGTGGTTATAAGTAATGTTCTAGAAAGATTCAGAAATATGGGTGGAATTCAGGAGGGAGAGTTACCGCCTGAATATTGTGACTTTGTGGGTGTATTTGGTCTTATAGGGAACTCGTTTTTTTCCCTTCTGGTTCTTTTGCATTTCATTCTGGTTAAGGAGGGGTCAGAGCTTCCCCAGGGACGTCTGGTATACCCTCTTAACCAACAAGCAAAAAAAGTGTTGGAGGACCATGTGAAATTAGTGTTGGACAAAGGATTAATTGAACCTTTTAAGTCGACAGTTGTGTATCCTGTATTACTGGTGCCAATAACGAGTGGAAAACTATGCCCATGCATGATTTTCGATGTCTGAACATGGTCAATGAACCTGATCTATATCTAATGCCTTTGGTGGAGTATATTCTCCCAATGGTTACCAGTTGCACCACTTTTACAAAGTTAGATCTCGTAATTGTATTCAAACAGTTACTGGTGAAACTGTAACATCAAAAATACACCGCATTTAAGTGTCATTTGGGGCTGTTTCAATATTGCATGATGCTGTTTGGTCTTAGAAATGCCCCAGCGGTGTTTCAGCGGATGATTAATCCTGTCCTTAGATGGATGATCAATAAATGCTGTGCTGCCTATATGGATGATATCTTGATGTTTTCATGGTCCCAAGAGGATCATGTCTGAGATGTATGGGAAGTTCTAGGGTAATTGGCTGGATGGGTCTGAGATTGAAACCTTCTAAGTGTGAATTCAATTGTAGTTTGGTGACTTTCCAAGGCAAAGTGGTGTTCCAGAATGGATTAGGAGTATGTCTGGATAAACTGCGTGCGGTATAAGCATGGAAGGCCCCTAATGATTGAATGAGGGTGTGGATTTTTTGAAAATATTAAACTTCATATGACCGTTTGTGAGAAATCTAACCAAATGGCCTTACCTCTCATGAGTCTAACGCAGGATGTTACATTCTTGTGGGGAAGAAAAGAGGAGCAGGCATTCAAATTATTATAGAATAAGTTACTCATGGCACCTGTAATGGTCCATCTGGATCCCAGGAAGCCATTCGTGGTAGAAACTGATGCTTCAAATTACGCTAGTGTAGTGTTACTACAGGAGGAGGAAGATGGGCTCAAATACCCCATGTGTTATTTTAGCCATAAGATGATTCCCACCAAAACTAATTATCCGATATATGACAAGGAACTGCTGGTGGTGATGGCGGCCTTGTGGGAATGGCAGAACCACCTGCTCTATGCCTGACACCATTTGTTGTTTGAACAAACCATAGAGAGTTGGAATATTATTGGAAACCAAGGGAAAATGTACCAGTGGCAAGCCATATGTCATGTGGAGCTAGTCCAATACAATTTCTGGGTAGAATACAGGATGGGTTAAACAAATATTTTAGCATACTGGTTGCGTTGGTATGCAGGCTTAGCATATATTAAGGATGAATTAGAGGAATTTAATATGGCCACAATGTTCTGGCCAGATCAATTCATGATGATTGAGGGTGGGGGGTAGTGGGTTAAGGAGGAAGTCCGCTGAAAGCAAGGAATGTCAAAATTTGGATGATGATTAAAAGCTGAGATGAAGGAAGGACAGCTACACAGGCACCATAGGTCTTTCATGAAGAGGTGTGGGGTGGTATACCACAATTCTCGCGTGTGGGTGCCAAATCCATCATTACAACGAGAGGTAATTTGGGTCTCTTATTATCAACCGTTTGCAGGTCATTCAGGAGTGAAGAAGATGGTGAGTTGGTACGGTGGGACTATTTGTGGCTGGGCCTGCAGAAGGATGTCAGGTAGTATGTAGGAAAGTGTTTGGTATGTTCAAAATCGAAACCCTCAAGTAAACCTCCATTGGGTAAGTTAAACCCACTGCAGATACCACATGCACCATGGAGTTTGATTAGCATTGATTTTATAACTGGTCTTCCAAGGGTTCAGGGGGAGGATGCGCTTATGATGGTCATGGATAGGTTGCCCAAATACACTGAGTTTTTCCCATGTACAGGGAGTTTTTCAGCAAAGGATGCAGAGAGGATTTTCACTAAAAAAGTATTCTCCCATCATGGATTACCTGAAGGAATTGTTTCAGATTGTGGTCTACAGTTTGTCTCAAAATTCTGGTCGAGTTTACTATAAAATTTGGAATTCAGGCATGTCAGTCCTTGGCGTACCATCCCCAATCTGACGGACAGATGGAGAGGATGAATCAGATACTTGAGCAGTATCTCTGGTACTATGTCTCTGATTGGCAGGATGACTGGGTTCTATGGGTTCAGTTGTCCCAATTCACTTATAGCAATCAATTGTCAATTATCAACAGGAATGACTCCGTTTTTTGCAAATCATGGTCTAAATTCTAGATTGGATGGGGGATCCATGAGTGGAGTGTGTCAGGGGGTGGATGAGATGGCGCATACCATGGCAGATATCAGGAAGAGTTTATGAGATAATATGGAGCAAGCGGTGGCTCAGCAGAAGCATCAGGAAGATCAACAAAGAGTGCCAGATCTAGAGTTTGAGCCTAAGGACTGGGTATTAGAGGCGGCTAAGAAATATGCTGTTTCCAATTAAGAGTCACAAGCTGGGACCAAAGTTTTTGGGCCCATACCAGATCATTTGAGCTATTAGTCAGGTTGCTTTTGAATTGCAATCTCCAGAAGGTTCTAAGGCCCATCTGGTAATTCATGCTTCCCAATTATGGGCATCAAAAGGAAAGGGTCCAGATTGACCAGGACTGTTAAACCCTAAGAAAGGGGATGTTCAGGAATATGAGGTGGAGCAAATATTGGATGTAAGATGGGTGATGGTCTGGCAGCAATTGCTGGTGAAGTGGAAAAATTTTCAGCGGAGGAGGCGACGTGGCAGATGAAGGAAAACTGTGCGTGATGCCCATGGAAGTTCCAGGAGTTTTGGGCCTCACAGGGGGTAATGTAATGGATCAGGCTGCACTTAATCCGCACATTGCTTCAGTAGGAAGGGACTCAACTAGGAGAGAAGTGTCAGAAGATGATTCAAGAGAGTCAGAGTTGGTGGTGAGCTGGACGGGAAGTTGTGGGATTGAGGGCGAGAGATTTGACGTTCCAATATTGAGATGCATCCAAGAGAATATGACGTCAGGGTTACAAATGGCATGGATGCTGATCCAGTGGGATAAGTCTTCATGAGCAATGTGTTGGATGGTGTTCAAATAAAGCCTATAATAGGAGAGGGAGTTTATTAGAAGACTAGAAGAGTGCTATTTATTAGGAGATGGTTGGGACCTGAATAACCAGTTTCATCTTCTAAGAAGAATCAGGGAAATTCAAATAAACCACTTGCTATTATAAATCTTATTCTTATTTTATTTAGATTATATTATCGTATCTAAGTGATGAGCTCAACTAGTGAGCTTGGCGTGGCGTTGGCGTCATTCTCAGCCCTCTCGTGGAGCCAGACCCTGCTGTTGATGTGCAGCGTCATGGGAACGGTGGTGTGGGAATATGTGGCAACAATGAGACATGGTGGGAGGGTTTGGGGATGGGCTTCTGTGGGCCTGTCCCTAGTTTGGCCAGCAAGATGGCTCTTACTACCCAATTCCTTCTTGGCATATTGGCATGAGCCCACCTGTTACACGGGTATGGAGATATCACTGCAACCCCATAAGAGCGCTTCCTGGACCCTTATTCCCTACAGAGGTAGGAGTATGTGTTTTTGACCGGAATGAACTAGTTGTGATGGGATTTGTTGTTGGAAAAGCTGAGATCACTGCCACTGATGGTATACTTGCATGAAAGGAATTTTCCCTTACTGAATGTGCTAAAGAAAATGCAGCCTTTATAGACAATAGAAGAGGATCCTATGCAGAATTGTTGGCTGCAGTGTTGTCCAAGGCTGCTCTAAAAGCTGACACTGCAATGTCCATAGGGATCCCAAATAAAGGTACTAATGCTATGAAGGCTTCTTCCAGTGAAGACAAGTCAGGGACCTTCTGGTGGAGGGTGAAGAGACAATAGAGGTGGGATGCTCTAGATTCAGGTAATTGTACTAAATCTAATACTAGACTCAATAAGGGAGTGTTTTCCCCACTTTGTTTGTGGCCCATACTACTCCTCTGATTCAGCGGCGTGCCTCTCCTTCTAAGGCATTTAAGAGAGCTATACTTATCTGTGCTTCAGTGGGAAAAGTAGTTTGAGAAAACCCATATGCAAAGCGCATATGAAGCTCTGCCAGAGCATCTAGCATCTGTTCTGCTACTTTAGGGATGAGCTGGGATTTCCTCATTGTCACTACACCTGCTGAAGGCGCAGATTGGTTCCCTAATGCTGTTTGGACACTATCTTGGGACAGTAAAAGCTATCTACATTCCCTCAAGAAAGAAATGAGTGACCAGCAAGAGAAGACCAAGTCACACAGGGAATGCAAATTTATTGCAATTAAGTAAGCAACTGCCTCACCTGATCCCATGATAAGGGCAAAAAAGCAGAAGTTATAGGTTGGTTCATTATGTCATGGAACCTGATGATTAAACTAAGAATAAAATTCTAATCTGGGTATGTAACAACACAGTGGAAATCTCATAATGCAATGGCATAGCAATTCTGACTACTTGTAATAGGAACACCCTATGATTCCTGTAATGGAATTAAAAATTTAAGTACATATAAAAGGCCCCATGGCAAACCAAATGGCTGCAATGTGGGAAACC
Organism: Massospora cicadina; assembly: GCA_022478985.1. Taxonomy (NCBI): domain Eukaryota; kingdom Fungi; phylum Entomophthoromycota; class Entomophthoromycetes; order Entomophthorales; family Entomophthoraceae; genus Massospora; species Massospora cicadina. The sequence goes on from JAKSZP010002749.1 coordinate 62,751, forward strand.
ACAGGTCTTGCGGGGGCATCTCCAAAGGGCAGGAGAGGCAAGGAGAATGATTAATCTCCTGGGTTTACAGTTGGTGACCTTTGGGATCTGTTTCCAAATTTTATGGTTCAGTTTAAAAATAGTAATAACTCTGAAAATCATTTAACTTTTTAAATTTTTGGAAATGGCGATTGGGTTAGTAAATCAAATTAAATCGGTTTGATTCAATTGTCAGGAGGCCTTGGGCCTTACCTCACACCAGTTGAAGGGTTTTGTGATGAGTTGAGGGGTCAGAAGCATCATCATGGTGATGGAATAATTTTAAAACGATTTGGGCTGGATTGGCCATAGCAGGATGGACTGATAATCTGGCACCTGATTTCCGCCTTGCAGATGTAAAAATGACTGATTCTCAGCCCCAGATGGAGAATCGAGGTCAATGGAGAAGATGACCTTGTTTTGTATAAGATTCCACTATATTTCTGGTAGACCGCAAGCAAATTAGTCCAAATTCTCCAACTACCTTGGGCAGAGGGCGGCGGACCTGTAGATTATCTTCTAAGGTTGAAGGAGAGGCAGGTCGTTGTGGAAATCTCACAAGATCTGAAGGCTCCTTGGGAGCAGTTTATTTTTGTAGCGTGCCCTTGGCATATCCTTCGATCATCACAATCACCATCTGGTGGGCCATCAGATCAAGGTATTGGAGAGTCACTCAATAACCACTTGGCCTAAAATGCAAAAAGTGGCGTAATTGGCTGGGTTTAAAGAAAGAATTTTGAAAACAGGTGGAGCCTGCAGAATAGATTTTTGTTGTAAATGATCAGTTTTATTAAACTTAGAGAGAAAATGACCTTGCAACTTCCACTTTCAGAGGCAGATGTATTAAAAGCTAGGTGGTAAGGAAAGGGGGTCATGTATCATCCAAGGCAGAAACAGGCCGATGTGCTTACAGATAAACAGTTTGGTCTTTGGGAGTTGCCAGCTAGCTTACACACTAGGGCGTAGAAGCTCTGATAACATAATTTGGGGATCTGCAATGGAGGGACCCTCACTGATTCAAACTTGGGTGGATATGATCAGATCAGAGAAATGGTTCTTGAATTAAATGAAGTTAATTTGACGAATTTTATAATATTTTTTATCAAAATTTTGAGAATGAATTATCAACTCATATTGTCATTCCAAAACCTAAAAATTTTGGGTTTTGTGTTCCAGACCGGTCTTCCTGAATCAAAAACCTTTTCCTGAGTTTCAAGGTCAACTTTCTCCCTTTTTAAAGAAGTTTGAGATGGTGGATTGGAGGCAGGAGAGGGTGGGAGTGCTGCTGGTGGCCTCTAGCCTAGATTTTCTCCCTACAAACCTCCTTTATCTTTTCAACAAGGGAAGGAGCAACCAAGGGGAATGCTGGGGAGGGATTCTTTGGGGCCAATGCTGGTACCTAACGTTCATCAACAACATGGGATAAGCCCCTTCAGTTGGGCCAAGGGCTCCATAGGGGCATTAGGTCCCTTCTATTTCTATAAGGATACTTGTCCCTGTCCAACCCTAGAGGTAAAGTCTCCAGAGTTAAAGCAAAAGCTTAGAATCAACTTTTGACATGATATGTCCTATGGCTAGGGAGTATTTCAAAATCCAGGCAAGTATGAGATCATAGCATGATGAGCTTAAATCATTATAGATGCCTATCTTTCTTGTATAATTTACCCAAATTAAAATCAACTAAATATGATAAAATAAATTATTGTAGATGGTGATCAGTAATTTTATTATAGATTAACAAATGATGTCAACTTAATTTAATAAAAAGAATTATCAGTATATTTGTTTATGAGATACTATATACAATATATACAATCATTTTAATTTATTATATAGAAATAGTGTGGTTTCAAAAATTATATAAAAAGATAGTAATTTTTTATAATAGATAAAAGAAACACCTTTTGAGAAATGTATTAGAAATTTTTGGGGGGAAAACTGCCTTTAAAAATTATTTTGGAAAAAATAAAGGACTTTCTTTAAAAAAGCACTAAAAAGTACAAAATAATTGAGAAAATATGAATCTTCTAAAACCCTTTTTGTAGTTGTGCCTTATTCCAACATGATTGATTAGAATTCATCACAACTACAAACTAGAGCTTATATTGCATCTGTGCTAAGTGTAAACTATAAGCAACTCAGAATACTTAGTGCTGAGTATATAATAAATGGGTAGTATAAATCAGTTTAAAATTTGGCGCTGACTTCAAAAGGGTTTTATTGAGCATATAAAGTTTCTCAATTATTTCATACTTTTTAGTGCCTTTTTAAAGGAGGTTCTTTTTTTCAAAAAAGTTTTTTTGAAAAAAAGAAGGTTCTTAAATTTGACCTATATATATTTTTTGTTTTTTTCTGTTTTTTTTTCACACATAACTCTGAAATACTGGACCAATTTGGATGAGCTTCTTTTAAGAAAAAGAGAATTCTCCAACTTTACCATTTTATTTTTGTAAGGATTTTTCCAGTATCTGACCAGTAATTTAGTATGTTATTTAATATACCAAAAGAGATGAATTCCAATTGTGGGACTATACATCGCCAAATAAACTTATTTCCAGCATTATCAAAGTAATAGCTTTATTTCAACATTTGACATGATTATGTCTCATGGTTGGGGTTGTGCAAAATCCAGGCAAGTATAAGATCATAGCGTCATGAGATTTAATCATTACAGATGCCTATCATTTTTGCATAATTTTACCAATAAATCTAGCTAAATTTTATAAAATGAGTTATTGTAGATGGCAATTAGTATATTATGCATAATTTGATCAATAAAATTAATTAAATGTAATAAATATAAATATTAGTATATTTGTTTATGAGATACTATATATATAATATATATACAATAATTTTTAAACTTTATATAGAAATAGTGAGGTTCCAAGAATTATATAGAGATAGTGATCTTTTATTTTGGTATTGGGTAAAAAAGAAACATATATTGAAAAGTACTAAATTTTTGGGAAAAATTCTTCTTTCCACTCAACATCAATTTTGAGCGATTTTTGAAAAGCAAGTTGATTTTCCACCACCACCTCACAGCACCAATTTCCAAATTTATGTCCTTAAGTCCACCACTTGCTGCCCCATTATGGGGCAGTGGTGCTCCACCTGCTAGCGTTTACTTCCCAGTTGGCAAATGCATGCAGACTGGCTCATCCAGTCCGCCTAATGCATCAGGCTGATTTGTCCCTTCAAGGGACCTAGCACTGCACCTCACACAAGTCCACCCAACCTGCCCCCACCCCCTAGCCCTACCCCAATCAACTATTTTCTTTTGCCTCTGCATCAAGTATGGATGTCTCTTCCCATAAACCAATAAAGAGATAATTGAGCTGGCAATGGCCACCTTTGCACCAGCAGGTTTTATCAACTTCTGCTCTTATAAGGGCTACTTTGATATTGTATTACCTACTGAAGAGGATGCAGATAATGCGTCAGCAACGCCCTTAATTTATAAAAGCACACCCATTACCACCACCCATACGCGCCTCCCCAATGATACCACACTCATGGTAATCTTTGCAAACCTCCCCTCACACCTTCTCCCTCAATCACTCTATGAGGAGTTGATGTCTGGGTTGTCCACTTATGGCACAGACCCCATCCTCCGATTTATTGTCCCAAGTAGTGCTGAGAGACTAGCAGCACCTCAGGCAATGGCCACCATTACCCCCCACCAGCTAAACATGGTCTAGCACATCCCACTGCATGCCTATATCCCATATACACCCAACTATATCTTTTGGGCCCACACTGACAACGGTTGCACAATTTTCCCCCTCTGCTATGAATCCGTCCATTGAAAAAAGCATGTCAATATAATTCACACCCTGCAAAAACAGCCAACTTCACCCATGAGGCCACACCAACAGCGTTTAGGTGGGGATTTTGTCTGCCCCCACCCCCACAGGCCATGCTCTCGGATCAGAAATAAAATCTAGCACCTCAAACCCAAGCTGGCCAATTCACACCCATGCTAACCAGTTGGGTGCAGGCTTGGACCAATGTTCAATCCAAAGATCCTTCACCTCAAAACTTACCCAACCACAGCCACCTATCACCAGATCAATCCGTGTCAACCAAAATCCCTGGAACTTATTGGATGAAGTGACCAAATCTGGTGAAATTATCCCACCTCCAGCTAAACCAATCGATCTAGAACCTTTTATAAATTCAGACTTTTGATGCCCCATTCCTGCTCAAACAATATGTCCTCAAACATGATGATATCCCATACCAAAGCGACCACCAGCTTGCCAAAGCTGTGGTGGCCTCACCCCAAAGTTGCCATCTTCATGAAGCTATGGAAAAATCTGTCATTGAATTTAAAAAAGGGCTGCACCCCCTTGTTCCCCTCAGATTTTCCTCCTACTGCAAAAGAGGAAATCCAACGCTGCTAGGAAAGTGCCACCACCATTGTCAAACGTGTTGTTGCTCTGGCAGAATTTTCCCCATCCACACATATCATCAGAGAAAACATTATGAAAGTAGCCCAACATTCCAACGCCCACATCCAAGCCAAACACCATGTTGCCAAGCTCTTAGAATCCTTTATCCTGGCCCAATTTGTCAAGCTCAACTGCTATCTACCTCACCTCGACCTGCATCCTGCAGATGCCTCAATTTCCTTACTATCAGCATTAAACTGCTTTTTCAATGCTAATCCCAAGGAAGAATATTTTGATCCATCTGATCCCCCTCCCCCTCCGCCATGGTGGGATGAGCGGCTCACCGCTGTGCCACCTGGTAGGTGTTTTTTATTACTTTTCGTGTTTCCTGTTGCTCATTTAGGTCATTTGGTTTACATTTTGGTTGGTTTAGATTTGGAGTTTCTGTTTTGGTATTGTCTGTCCCCTGGTCAGCTTGCATCAGTTAAATGAGATATTTTTTGGGGGAAAAAGAACTGCCTTCAAAAGAAACTTTTTTGGAAAAATGGACCTCATTTAAAAAAGGCTCTAAAAAATAAGAAATAATTGAGAAAATATGAATACTCAATAAAACCATTTTTGAAGTTGGCGCCATATTTCAACGTGGCTGAAAGAATTTTCCTCACATTTACAAATTAGAGCTTATATTGGATTTGTGTAAAGAGAGTGTTTGTAACTCTCCTGCTCCCAGCATGGTAGTGAACGGTGCACATGGTCAACGCTAGGGAACTAGTCAACAGTACAAATGTTACTAAGCCCAGCAGAGGGTGCTTAAGCAATAATAACTTAGGGAAAGTAGTGATATTGTTAGAGTGAGTAACCAGACATAAGCAAAGCGGTGCAATAAGTAGTAATATATAGGCGTCCTAGGTTGGAGGGAACCTGAGCATCCCAACAGTGCACAAGCGGATAGTGTAATCATAGATAAAATTAAAAGGTTAATGTAGTATGAGACCTCCACAAAGAGGTTCACAAACAGGACGTTCAAGATAATATAAATATGGAAACGGTGTACTTAGCAAAGGGCTTATTGATAGGGAGAAATCAACCAACAAGGGAGATTGGTCTTGACATGAAGAATTTAAAGGGATTTGGAGAAATGATTATTGGAGGAAGTGGGTCTAAGCCAAGGCGCGCCAATAGGCACACACTTCCATTGGGCAATACACTATAGCTGGTAATTGACCAAACTTAATTAATTGATTGTAAGAGCATCTGAACAAAGCTGGAAATTTTGAAAACCAAACGGGCTTTGAGACCCCGTTCTCCTAAAAATTGATTTGAACCGTTTTCTTCCATTATAAAGCTAGTTCATTTTAACGCCCCTGCTCTCATACAGGGCTGAACTTCGCTTGCATCCATAGGATCAAATTGGGCATATTTTGCCTTCACCCAGCGTTGGTCTATGGTATGCTTGAGGTCAGGGAGGGTTTCTAACTTCACCTTCTTGGCCTCCCTGCATGCCACTTTGTCTCTCACGTTGGTCCCAAGGATGATGTCATTTTCCAACCATGAGATTACCCTCTCCTCCATTTGTGGCTCAACCCCTTCCAGGGGCTTGCACCAGGGAAAAGTTCTTATGGGCTGGGACTAACATCATTGTGGCAACAGTTTGCTTTGGCTGAGATCTTGCAGCCTTAGGGAAACGCTTGTGGAAAGCCTCGATAAGGTCTAGGGCATGCACACAGTTGCACACTGGTACCCAACTGTTCTCCGCCGCATTGAATCCCTTCCAAGATACCAGGTACTCAAGTCTTCTCTTTACTGTGCAGGAGGATACTATTTCCTCCACTTCCGATTCTGGCACCCCATCCACGAGATAAGCCTCAGGAGACTCTGGTGGGGGGCCCTCAAACAACGTCAATTTGCTCTCATTAAATACAGAAAAGATCTGAAATGAAGAGGGAAGATCTGACTGGTATGAAGCATGACTCACCTTTCTAACCATGCGGTAAGAGCCAATCCTCTTTGGTCCCAGCTTTTTGCATGGCTGCTTGATAGGGATGTTATGAGAATCAAGAATAATGAGATCCCCTTCTTTGTACACTGGACCACTCATCGCTTACCATCAGCGTTCTCCTTATATACTTGCATTGCCATCTCAAAACTCGTGGAAACCCTCTGGTGTACTTTCTTGATAGTCTTGAAAAGGTCCACCACCGCTTCAACTTTAGATCCACACCGGGACTCCATGTTATAGGCGGGGTTAAACCCATGGTTGGCAAAAAATGGGGAACAACTGATCAAATAATGCAAAGTGTGTTGTAGCTAAATTGGGCCATAGGAAGGTGAATAACCTAACCTGAATGATCCACGGCAGTGTAATACTGCAGAAACTGTTTCAAGCACTGGTTCACTCGTTCAGTCTGCCCATCTAATTGGGGGTGATATGCAGTTGAATGGAAGGGGCGAATTTGAAGCCTTACAAAACTCTTCCCAAAAGATGGAGGTAAACTGGGGTTTTCAGTCACTAATAATTTCTTGAGGAGCCCCATGAAGCGCAAACACATGAGTGATGAAAAGCCTAGACATCTCAGCTGCGGTTATTGTTGTTCTTCAAGAAATGAAGTGGGCGAACTTTTTAAAACGGTCCACCACCACTATGATGGCATCATAACCATCATAAACAGGTAATTCCACAATGAAATCCACCGGTAGGGAAGTCCAGGGCCCTTCAGCCTTTTGGACTGGTACCAAAAAACCTGCTAAAGAATGACAATTTGGTTTCATTTGATTGCAGATCAGGCACTCTTTATAATACCGTCCCACCTGAGCAGGTAAGCCCATCCAATTGTAAGCGCATTGAATTAACTCCAAGATCTTTGCTTTCCCAGGATGACCAACGGTGATTACATCATGATGGTCCCAGATGATTTCCAGGCGAAGTGGTTCAGCGGAACCCATAGGTGTATCTGAAACCACAACATCTCATCCTTTACATGATAACCCCTGGTGATATCCTCCTGATTCAGAGCGCTCTTATAAAGTACCATAGTATATTTTGCCAACAACGACTGAGCAAGGACTACCTTTATGAACATACTGTATACCTCCACATTTTCCAGAGGAGCAAGCTCTGGCCTGTTGGCTGGGGGAGAGGGAAGTTGAGACACAATCTTATCCAGTGAAATCATAAATTGGGTGTTATGAACTTCTACCTCCTTTGGATCAGGAGCTAAAGCAGGGTTGTGACTTAAAGCATCCACTAACCCATTCTCCTTGCCCTTAGTGAACTCATAAGAAAATAAAATTGGACAAGGGTCTCATGCCAACAGGTCTTCCGTGGTGTTAAGACATGAGGTGCGCGTTAGTAAAGTAAGGCATAATGTTTTGTACATACTTGGAAAGGTTGAGAAGAGCCACGCAAGTTTTTGGGGATCTAACTGCAATGTCCAAAATTACTCAAGATCAAGGTTTGGTATCTCAGTCTAATGAGATTGTAAAAATCCCATCAGAGATATCTGATTATCGGATAGACCAATGATCAACCCTTTGGAGTTATCAGCCTCCTCTGAAAGATGAGGCTAAGCAATCTGATAGGGAAAAACATCACACAAGAAGGTCGATCTCATCTAATAAAAACCTTATCAGATCTGACCATCACAAGTATAGCAATAATAATCAGCAACATTGGTCATCTAATTGGAAAGATCTTACCTCAGGTGCATCCCAAAATCCTCACGAAGATCTACTATATCTACTCCTATAAAAATCCTTCATTTCTAACTAATAAAGTACCATGAATTTTGTCTCACGGAGCTAAAGTTTGGTTTATTCATACAGAATTCTGTATTTCCAATTGGAATCAATTATAGCAACGGAACTAATAGCTTCATTGCACCTGTGTCTATCTTTGCTAGAGCCATGTAACTAATAATTTCGTAGCCTTTGTAACACCAGAATATCATAATTTCTACCAAAATTCCAAGACCGGTGCTCCCTGCCAGGTCTGCTTCTGAGGCTACCTGTTGAAAACATACTTTCACGACAATGTATATGTCTAGCTAAGAAAGCCCCTCTTCCAAGGAATCAATGAGTATCACCTGATGGGTACACTCCAACAGGCAGAAGATGCCTTCCGCTAATATTGATAACCTTCAATTTTGAGCTTCTATGGACTTGGCCATTGAGGGCCCTGACCAAAATAATTACAGATTCAAGCTGCAGACGTAGAAGAAACGGTCAAAGGCTTGATAAGGGGAGCTATCCAGCCTGGTGCACGTCCTAATTGAGACTGAGCGTCTAAAGTTGCCACCAGTATGATGGACTTATACAACAGAGTGGTGTTACAACATACTGAAGTTGGTTTGGCTAGAACTGAGCAGTACCTCCGGCAGTATGTACATCCTGCTATTCATCACGTATTCCAGATTTTGGGGTTGCATCATCTTGAGATCCAACGCCAGTTGACGCTGGCACAACAATTTCATTCTCAGTATCCTCATTCTATGAGATGGCTAACTTTGGTCAGGATAATTGGGAAGCCATACTCGATAATAGAAGTGAAATCAACAATCTACATAACCATTTAACGAGAATTGATAATGGAGTTGTGGGTACATCGGCCAAGAAGTATCTCAATAGGTCTGTGATGTCACTAATCCTATTCACCACCAAATCACTACACTTGAGGATGAGATTACTAGACAATTGGGAAAATTGTGGGCCCAACATGAGGAGCGCTTTGTTGAGCTCAACGGGCTACTTCAACAACTTTTTTGAGTTGTGGATACTATCAGAAAAGGTGGACCTGGCCCTTCTGGTCCTCCTGGAGCTCCAGGACCACCTAGTTCTCCTTTGGTAATCCCAGGACCTCCTGATGAATGAGGTCCTCAAGGCCCTGTGGGTCAACAAGGCCCACCCGGGCCTGCAGGTCGCAACAGGTTGCAAGGACCCCCTGGACCTCCTGGTCCCCCTGGCTCCTCACTTCCAATGCATGATTCTGAACCTTCGAGTCTAATAGTATCAAGAGTACAGGCATTAGAAACCCAAATCTGAGCCATAGCTCAAGAGTGTTTCTTATCCTTAGAAGTCCTTCCATTTGACTCAGATAAACTCTTTAACCAACTTGTTGGATGGCGTGGATAATGCTCAACATTTATGCATGATAACCAAACTATACAAGAAACCCATTTTGCAATGTTAAACGCTTCCATTGAACAGTTAACTGCTAAATGAGGAGTACTCGAGGACAAACAGGAAGAGATGGTCACTACAATTTCTAGCTTAAATCAACCACCTGCAAATGATCATCTTGCTCATTGGGTTCAAAATTTACAGGAAAACCTCAATCATTTAAGGAAACAAGTTGACCAAATTCCCACTCAAGCTCATATCCCAGAGTCCAAACTCTCTTAAGCTGATCAGGTCATGGTATCAGGTGTACATGCTATGAGAAATGAACCCACTACCTTCAAACCTACCTTTAAGGATAAGTTTGAGCCGGGTAAAGGTAGAATACATTCATTTCTATTTGTCTATAAGCGAGCAATGGACGGGGTGACAGATCAACAAAGAGTACGGCATATTACCTCTTGTCTAAGCCAGTTAACTCAAGAAATCATGATTCCTCACCTTAAGGTTTGCAATACGTGGGCTTAAGTAAAAACCGCCCTTATTAAGGAATTCAGGAGTGATCAAATCCTATCTAACCAAAATAAAGCCTTTATGAGCATACAAATCAAGTGAGGAGAGTCAATCCAGGATTTTGCTAAGAGATTCTATCATGAGTCCCAGACTCTTGCTAGTTGCAATCATATTACCTTAGATGATGCCATTTCAGCTGTGATAAGTGCATTTGCTTCTCACACTCAGTTACTACTGCATTTAAAATCACTTAAAAGAAATTTCAGATCTATTTTTGACATCAAAGAGGCGTTAATAGAGATTCCTAATGGTGTGGTGCACCCGACCTCCACTAATAACCCTCATTATTATATCCATGTGATGCTGCCTAGACCCAAACCTAAACCAAAGAAGGAGCCGTGCAATTATTGTGGTCTCGTGGGTCATATGGAATCTCAATGTAGGAAAAAACAAACATAAGATTCGAAAAAAGAGGAGTCAGCATAGGGCATGAGGCTCCCTGTTCTGACCTACCTCCTGTGCCTCAATTGAAATCTTTTAACACTTCTAAAGACTTTTACGTGATATCTGTTCCTGGTGAACTTGATATCCCTGATGAATTAGCCAACAAAGATGCTATTTTGCTTACGCTTCTATTTCTGTTTCTTCTGCTAATTCAATTCAATAAATTAATCCCTTAGTGTATTAATCCCAAACTTTAGCTCTGATGTGACCTGGGTGGAAGTCATCATGCATAAGGCGAAAGTTTTGGCTATCATTGATACAGGATTGCTCATAAATGTGATCTCATCCAGACTTATAAAAATCAAAATGGCGCCAGACCTAAATGATTCTCAAGACTATGGAACTGCTGGTCCTTTATTGTCATGGAAATGTCAGAAGAAGTTTAGACTGGCCTGCCAGTCGGGATGTGTAAGTACCCAAAAAGCAAGCCAGAATGACAGAGGCATTGCCAACAGAACAACTTGATATGGAGCCGGGAATTGGGAAATAATGAATTGTTAATGCAGAAAAATGGTAAGTATGATCCCAACAATGAACCACACTGAACCCACTCCTGACCCAGGAGATCTTGCTGCAGGGGGTGGGATCACTGAGATAGTCTCAATGAGGTCCTCAGCGTATGGGGCCATTTCAACCGGGGTGGCAAGGAGATGGATTCTCTCTTGCAATTGATGGACATATGGCCACAAGATCCTCATGTATTGCTTCTGGAAGTTAGTGATAATGGGTTTGTAGAGCCAAAAATATCGGACTCACTGAACCCAATTGATGATGGAGGGGGCCATAGTGACCAAGAGTACTGGTAGAGCCCATCTGGTATACAGACTGACAGACCACCAGGGAAACGCCATCAGGGATGCGGTCAGAAGAGATAATAAAAATTGTTTGGTTTTTTGGCAAAATTTTATTTATAGGGAAAGTAAGAAAAATCGACCAACAATTTTCACAGTGCTATGCAACTGGTTAAATAGTGGTTGATTGGGGTAGTGACAAGCCGGGATTGGGTTCTGCAATTTCGACCTAACCAGCGAATTGTTCAGTAATGGGCGAGTTTGTTCCTTGATAACAGATATTGCAAAAATTGGCGGTGGCCAAGTCACTGTCAGTTCAACCTCAAACATCCAAACTGGGGCTAAGCTACATTTCCAATGGTTGGTGTGACAGCGTTTGGCCCAATGAGTGATGGGAATCCCCCAAGGCCACCCCTCATAGGGGCGGGTCCATTTGGTTGGGAACAGGTTTGGGACGCCCAAAATGCCTGCACTCAGTCGCTGGACCGTTCGTTCAGTCAATGGCATCACATCAGCCACAACACCCAAATTAACTACTGGGGCTTCAAACCCTCATTGGTGGCACCCAATGCTATAACCTGATTGTCAAGGATATCCTTGATGACTTTGGTAGGAGGGTGCTTTGTTCAATCAGCCTATTGATCAAATTGGAACCATCAGGCGTTCTGATCAATACCTCAGTCTTCATGCCTTTCCAGCCATTTGAGATTTGGGCATTGGCCAGATTGCCACTCAAATTAGATCTGGCTGATTTCAATTTGACAATCTCAGTGCAGATTTCGCTGATTCCCCACAACAGTTCTGCTGAGGTGACTTTGGGTACTGGGGGTGGGATCTGAAGCGGAAGAGCTGTTACCCATCGCTCCTCTACTATGTGAGTGAGATCGTCCTGAGTATTGAGGGGTACCGCCATCCTCTTTGGTGTCTTTTTACTCGAAAATGGGAAGATGGCCAAAACAGCCAGGGGACGTTCCCCGGGACTTACATTACCCTTTCCTTTTTCCAAAGGAAGGGCACCCCAACTGGGAAACTGCACTAGAGACACATTCTTGTGTGCCTTGGGTAACTTGATAGCCATAATCGTCGTGAATTTCTGGGGGGGTGGAAAGCCTCAGGGTGGGATATATGGAATGCTTCAACCAGGTCCATGCAATTCTTGCAATCGTGCGCCTTGACCCAACTATTTTTGTAGGCTGGATGCCCTTTCCAGGCCACTAGATATTGTATAGAACGTCGCGACTTCCGGGATGCCAGGATAGCCTCTACCTCAGCTTCTTCCCCATCAAAAACGATAATTAGCTCCAGTTCCGTGGGAATTGCACCCTTGAAAGGCGACAGCTGGGAAACATGAAAAACAGGGTGCTTCTTCCAATGTGCAGGAAGCTTCAGTCAGAACGCCCCATTACCCAATACCTCCTCCACTAAATGGGGGCCCAAGCATTTACTGGCGAATTCATGGGAAGGGGTTTGAATTTTTAAATGATGGGTATCAAGCATAATGTAGGAACCCACCATAAAATCGTGACCCAGAAGATGCTTACAATCTGCGAACTGCTTGTAGTCATCAATGGCTTTGGTAAGGTGTTCCTGTACTAAAGCTTGAGTTTATCAGATATGGGCAGCATGGTCCGTGGCGGTTTGAACCTCAGGCCGCAAGCACGGCCCAACTAAAAATGAAGGATTATAATCCAACGTTGCTTTGTAAGGGGAAAGCCCCATAGACACTGGGTCCCATTATTGTAAGCAAATTGAGCGAGGGGCAAGTCACTGGCCCAAGTATCCTGCGCTGCTGCAGCATAACAACGCAGGTACTGTTCAAGGACTTTATTGACCCACTCGGTCTGTCCATCATACTGAGGGTGATATGCCATGAATCAACAGGGGGATATCTTCAGGATCAATAGGAGTTCACTCCAAAACCGCGCGGTAAACTGTGAACCCCAGTCACTGATGATCTCCTGGGGAAGACCAAACATCGAAAACACATGGCATATGAAAAGACGGGCAGTTTCTTCCAACATAATTGTGGAAGTACAAGGGATAAAAAGGGAAAATTTTGTGAAACGATCCACCACTACCATCACCGCTGTGAACCTGTTAAAACAGGGGAGTTCAACAATAAAGTCCACGGACACCAAGGTCCGTGGACCTTCCACCTGCTGTAAAGGGTGCAGGAGGCCATTTTTCCTGGAGTGATCCAACTTGGCCCTAGCACAAGTAACACAATCAGCGATCCAAGCTGGGACCTCTTTTGTCAGTCCCGCCCAATTAAAGTGTGCTTGATCAAATCAATGCGTTTCTTATTACTAGGATGTCTGACCGTGGAGGGATCATGATGTGCATGGAATACCTTTAAGCAGAAGGAGGGGGAACCCATATGTGAGAGCGGAAGTAAACGAGTCCCTCATATAAGGAGTATAGGGAGTGTTTGTGACTTGAGTGAGCCATCTGCTCGCCAACTTCACGCCCTCAGGACAGGCCATTTGACCGGCTAAACCCTGAGATACTAGTGGGGCTTTGGGAGCCAAAGCGACAGATGAAATGACAGGGGGAACAATTGACAGGATCTGAGCGGCAGAAATCATGGTAATGAGATCCACCTCCTCTGGTTCCAAGGGACAGTGGGCGGGACTGTGGCTTAGGAAATCAGGATGTACATTGAGTGCATCTTTAATGAATTTGTATTTAAAGTTAAAACTGCACAGGTCCTGATATGTTTGGGCCTGCCGATGCACCAATTTTGGGGTTTGCAAAAATACAAAAGGGCCTGGTAATCCGTGATGTCATGGAAATGGCAGTTTAAGTTTAGACTGGCCTGCCAGTTGGGATGCGTAAGCACCCAAAAAGCAAGCCATAATGCCAGAAGCATTGCTAACTGGATGACTTAATATGGAGCTGGGCATTGGAAAATGACGAAACGTTGGTGCAGCAACATGGTGAGAATGATCCTGGTGACTAACCACACTGAACCCACTCCCAACCCAGGGGGTCTTGCTGCAGATGGTGGAATCACTGAGATAGTATCAATAAGATCCTTGGCATATGGTGCCATTTCAACTAGGGTGGCAAGGAGATGGATTCTCTCTTGCAACTGGTGGACATATGGCCACAATATACCCATGTATTGCTGCCGGAAGTTAGTGATCATGGGGTTGTAGAGCCAAAAATATCAGACTCGCTGAACCCTATTGATGATGGAGGGGGCCATAGTGACCAAGAGTACTGGTAGAGCCCATCTGGTATATGGACTGACAGGCCACCAGGGAAATGCCATCAGGGATGCAGTTGGAAGAAATAATAAAATTTGTTTAGTTTTTAGGAAAAATTTTATTTGAAGGAAAAGGAAGAAAATCGACCAACAAACGCCTCAGTGCTATGCAACCGATTAAATAGTAGCCAATTGGGGTAGTGACAAGTCGGGATTGGGTCCTGCAATTTTGACCTAACCAGCGAATTGTTTGGGAATGGGCGGGTTTGTTCCTTGAAAACTGACATCGCAAATTTGGCGGTGGGCTGAGTTTCTGTCAGTTCAACCTCTCACACAAACTGGGGCTTGGCTACATTTCTGATGGTTGGCATGATGGCGTTTGGCCTGACAAGCGACAGGAATCCCCCAAGGCCACCCCACGTAGGGACAGGTCCATTTGGTTGGGAATGGGTTTGGGACACCTAGCCCACCCGCGCTTGGTCGCTGAACCATTTGTTCTGTCAATGGCATCACATTGGCCGCAATGCCCAAATTGCCAAAAGAGGGCTTCAAACCCTTATCGATGGCACCCAATGTTAGTTCTATTGGCACATTGATTGAATTGGAACCGTCAGACGTTCCAGCCAATGCCTCAGTCTTCATGCCTTTCCAGCCATTTGAGATTCAGGCATCATCCAGATTGCCACTCAAATTAGATCTGACCGATTTCAGTTTGACAATCTCAGCGCAGATTTCGTTGATTCCCTGCAACAGTTCTGCTGAGGTGAGTGTGGGTACTGGGGGTGGGATTCAAAGCGGAAGAGCTGTTACCCATTGCTCATCTACTACATGAGCGAGATCGCCCTGAGTAACGAGGGGTACTGCCATCCTCATTGGTGTCTTTTTACCTGGGAATGGGAAGATGGCCCAATCAAGAGCCAGGGGACGTTCCCCAGGACTTACATTACCCTTTCCTTTTTCCAAAGGAAAAACCCAACGGGAAACTGCACCAGAGCCACATTCTTGTGTGCCTTGGGTAACTTGATAGCCATAATCATCGCGACTTTCAGGGGGGTTGGGGAGCCTTGGGGTGGAGTATATGGAAAGCTTTGACTAGGTCCATACAATTTGTGAAATTGCGCGCATTGACCTAACTATTTTCATAGGCTGGATACCCTTTCCAGGCCACTAGATATTGGATGGAACGTCGCGACTTCCAGGATGCCAGAATGGCTCTACCTCAGCTTCTTCCCCATCATAAACGATGATTAGCTCCAGTTCAGTGGGAATTGCACCCTTGAAGGGCGACAGCTGGGAAACATGAAAAACTGGGTGCTGCTTCCAATGCACAGGAAGATTCAGATGGAACGCCCCGTTACCCAATACCTCCTCCACTAAATGGGGGCCCGAGCGCTTACTGGCAAACTTGCGGGAAGAGGTTTGAATTTGCAAGTGACAGGTATCAAGCATAATGTAGGAACCCACCATAAAATCATGACTCAGAAGGCGCTTGCAATACGTGAACCGCTTGTAGTCATTAATGGCTTTAGCAAGGTGTTCCTATACTAAAGCTTGGGTTGATCAGATATGGGCAGCGTGGTCTGCGGCAGCTTTTACCTCAGGCTGCAGGCACGGCCCAACTGAAAATGAAGGATTATAACCCAACATTGCTTTGTAAGGGTAAAACCCCGTGGATGCATGGGTCCCATTATTGTAAGCAAATTGAGCGAGGGGCGAGTCACCGGCCCAAGTATCCTGCACTGCTGCAACATAGCAACGCATGTACTATTTGAGGACTTGATTAACCCACTCAGTCTTTCCATCAGACTGAGGGTGATACGCCGTGGATTGACAGGGGGATATTTTCAGGATCAATAGAAGTTCACTCCAAAACTGCGCGGTAAACTGTGAATCCCAGTCACTGATGATCTCCTGGGGAAGACCAAACATCAAAAACACATGGTGTTTGAAAAGGCAGGAAGTTTCTTCCGACATAATTGTGGAAGTACAAGGGATAAAAAGGGAAAAATTTGTGAAATGATCCACCACTACCATCACCGCTGTGAACCAGTTAGAACAGGGAATTTCAACAATAAAGTCCACGGACACCAAGGTCCATGGACCTTCCACCTGCTGTAAGGGGTGTAGGAGGCTGTTTTTGCCAGAGCTATCTGACTTGGCCCTAGCGCAAGTAACACAATTGGCAATCCAATCCAGGACCTCTTTGATCACTCTCGCTCAATTAAAGTGTGCTTGATCAAATCGATGCATTTCTTGTTACCAGGATGTCTGACCGTGGAGGGATCATGATGTGCATGGAATACCTACAAGCAGAAGGAGGGGGGAACCCAGATGTGAGAGCGGAAGTAAATAAGCCCCTCATCTAAGGAGTATAGGGAGTGTTTGTGACTCAAGTGAACCAACTGCTTGACCAACTACACGCCTTCAGGGAAGGCCATTTGACTGGCAAAACCTGAGCCAATAACAGGGCGTCAGGAGCCAATGTGATGTAGGAAACAATGGGAGGGATGATCAACTGAATCTGAGTGGCAGGGATCATGGTAATAAGATCCACCTCCTCAGGTTCCGAGGGACAGTGGGTGGGACTGCAGCTTAGGAAATTGTGAAGTACATTGAGCGCACCTTTAACCAATTTGTATTTGAAGTTAAAACTGCACAGGCCCTGATAGGTTTGGGCCTGCCAATGCACCATTCTTTGGGGCTTGCAGAAATACAAAAGGGCCTGGTGATCCATGCGGACCATTAATTCATGGCAGGCACCCTGCAACAGATACCGCCAATGAGTTAATGCCCATGCAACAGCCGCCAATTCTTTGTCATAGATGGCCTAAGACTGCTCCGTGGCTGTAAATTTTCAGGAAAAGTAAGCGACCAGATGTTCAAGACCATCGTGCTCCTGAAGCAACACCGCTCCCACCACTACTGATGAGGCATTGCATGCAACAATATATGGTTTGGTGGGATCGGCATGTTTCAAGATAGGCAGAGACACAAACACCTCCTTGATCGATTCAAATGCCTGCTGACATTTGGGCATCCAACAAAATGGTACATATTTACCAGTAAGGGGGTGAAGTGGTGCGGCCAACTGGGAAAGTGCTGGGGAAAATTTTTTTAGAAAGATGATAGTTCCCAAGAAACTCCGTTGTTGTTTCTGCGTAGTTGGAGTTGGCCATTCCTGGATCACATCTAACTTGTTGGGAGGGATTTTATAGCCATCTTCGAGAACCATATTCCCGAGGAAAGTAACCTCCTCCTTATAAAACTCACACTTGGAAGGTTTGAGGAACAAACCTGCCTTATTCAAGGTGACACCACCACTTCCAAGTCAGTAGCATGTTGTTTGGGAGTTGGGGAATGAACCAGGATATCATCAATGTATGCAATTGCACAGGTAAACTGGAGATCACCCAGTACATTATCAATCATCCGTTGAAACGTAAAGGGGGCATTCTTCACCCTGAAGGGCATAACCCGAAATTGAAAAATGCCTTGCTTCATTCAGATCGTGGTTAACCATTCCTGCCTTTCCATTACCCAAATTTGGTTGAAGGCGTTCACCAGATCCAGCTTTGAGAACACACAGGATTTGGCGATTGCCTGGCTGATCATATGCTCCATTGGCAATGGGTAGGGATCAAAAACGGTTATTTTATTCAAATGACTGTAATCCATGCAGGGACGGTGAGAACCATCCGATTTTTTGGTGAAGATGATGGGGAGGCGACGGGTGAGGTCTCCTTGAACAACCAACCTTTTTCAACATGTCGTCCAACCAGGTATTGAGTGCAACTTCTTCCTCCGCTGTATGGGGATACAACGGACAGTTGATGTTCACCAACTCCACGGTTGTGCAAAACCCACAATCATACCTAGTGTGCTTAGGCAGGCGATCCGCCTTTTCCATATCAAAAATTCTCTGATATCACATTAAGATTTCAGGGAAATTGGCCGGAATGTCCGCAGAAGTAACCAGGGTAGTGATAGAGCTGGTTCCTTGTATCTTCTTGAGGGTGTTGATCAGAGGGAATTCTCCCTCCAAATCATCATTGGTAAATGACAACGTATTAGACTCTAAATGAATCTTCACATGTTGTTGGCGCCACCACCCCATACCTAAGATTACTGGAAACACCAGGCTTGGCATAGCCAAAAAACGATCAAAAAAGGTGAACTGGTAGATTGAAAAGGGTACTGGTCAGCGAACGACATACAAGGACTGATAAGCAGATGAGGCCACCATCACTGAGGAGCCTGCATCCATTTCCAGTTTTAATTTGTTGCACCAACTCAACACTCATGAAGTTCCCCGAAGCTCTGGTATCCACCAGAGCTTTGAAGGAGACATGATGCAGACCGATACTAATCTTCATAGGCACAAGGAAATAACTGACGTTTTGTTTATTGGAAGAATTGACTGACTCATTTGCGACTGAAGATATAACGGGCTTATTGTGGGTAAGGTCAGGGTCCTTTTCTGGAGTGAAGATTTTAAACACAAGGGCAGGGGAAACGACTTCCTCTATCTGGGCTTGGAAGAATCATTAATAGTTAACTCTGTACCCACCAACTCAGACTCGGGGGTTACAGAAAAATTGGTACCCAAGTCTACCACTAATTCAGAGATAGGCGCATTTTCCGCGTCTACTTTGAGTAATCCAATCAAGAAATTCGCCTTCTGTTAACGGGGAACATGATGGGGTAAGGCGTTGATGGTGTTTACTGAGGCACATATTTGATCTACTGATCCTTGTATGGTAGACCAGACCTTGTAGTGAGCGGAACCCAAATCCAAGCCCAATCTAAAGACTGCCTGAAGCATATCAATAGATAGACCTGACAGGGGGGCCAGTTCACAAAAGGTAGAAATCAAAGAAACCAAGCTAGGGGCTTTGGCCATGGCATAGATCAGTCAGAATAAGTGGTCTGATTGGGACACAGGGGGTTTTAAAGCGGCTGACACAACAGCCATCAGAGGGGTGGAGTCTCCCTGCTTGTGAGGAAGAACACAAAAGACCTCTCACCCAACGGCAGGCATCCCCATCCAAAGTGTCTAACAATGCGAGCCCTTGTTGGGCATGAGATAACGTAGAAGCATTATTGAGTGCAATTGCTGTATGCATTTGTACTTTGGCGAGTGCATCAAAAACTTGATTGGTGATCTCCTGGAAGGGGACACTCGATTTTTCCTCCAGGCTAGAGGAAGGAGGAGGAGACACAATCTGCGTAGCTTGGGTGGCTTGAAGAAGATTTCTAAGGTAGAGCGGATACTTAGACCAAAGTTGGAAAGTGACCAAACAAACAACAAACAGCAAACTACTGATTGCACTTTCATTTGGTAAAGAGTAATCACTGCGGCGCCCAGTTTGAAGAACAAGGTGGAAGCGGCTGAAATTAATGGTTGGTCAATTATGTCATGGAAATGGCAGAAGAAGTTTAGACTGGCCTGCCAGTCGGGATGCATAAGTACCCAAAAGCAAGCCAGAATGCCACAGGCATTGCCAACCAAATGACTTGATATGGAGCCGGGCATTGGAAATAACGAATTGTTGATGCAGCAAAATGGTAAGCATGATCCCAATGACGAACCATACTGAACCCATTCCTGACCCAGGAGGTCTTGCTGCAGGTGGTGGGATCACTGAGATAGTCTCAATGAGGTCCTCAGCGTATGGGGCCATTTCAACTGTGGTGGCAAGGAGACAGATTCCCCCTTGCAATTGGTGGACATATGGCCACAAGATCCCCGTGTATTGCTGCCAGAAGTTAGTGATAATGGGTTTGTAGAGCCAAAAATATTGGACTCACTGAACCCAATTGATGATGGAGGAGGCCATAGTGACCAAAAGTACTGGTAGAGCCCATCTGGTATACAGACTGACAGACCACCAGGGAAACGCCATCAGGGATGCGGTTAGAAGAGATTTTAAAATTGTTTGGTTTTTTGGCAAAATTTTATTTAAAGGGAAATTAAGAAAATTGACCAGCAAATTTTCACAGTCCTATGCAACTGGTTATATAGTGGTTGGTTGGGGTAGTGACAAGCTGGGATCAGGTCCTGAAATTTCGACCTAACCAGCGAATTGTTCAGGAATGGGCGGGTTTATTCCTTGAGAACAGACATTGCAAAATTTGGCGGTGGGCTGAGTCACTGTCAGTTTGACCTCAAACGTCTGAACCAGGGATTGGCTACATTTCTGATGGTTGGCATGATGGAGTTTGACCCAATGAGCAACAGGAATCCCCCAAGGCCACCCCTCATAGGGGCGGGTCATTTTGGTTAGGAACAGGTTCAGGACACCCAACCTTCCCACACTCAGTTGCTGGAGTGTTCATTCAGTCAATGGCATCACATCGGCCACAACGCCCAAATTACCTACTGGGGGCTTTGAACCCTCGTTGGTGGCACCTGATGCTATATCCTGATCGTCAAGGATGATCCTTGATGACTTTGGTAGGAGAGTGCTTTGTTCGATTGGCATATTGATCAAATTGGAACCATTGGGCGTTCTGACCAATACCTCAGTCTTCATGCCTTTCCAGCCATTTGAGATTCAGGCATTGGCCAGATTGCCACTCAAATTAGATCTGGCTGATTTCAATTCAACAATTCTGGCACAAATTTTGCTAATTCCCCATAATAGTTCTGCCAAGGTGAGTGTGGGTATTGGGGGTGGGATCTGAAGTGGAAGAGCTGTTACCCATTGCTTGTCTACTACGTGAGTGAGATCGCCCTGAGTAATGAGGGGTACCGCCATCCTCTTTGGTGTCTTTTTACTCGGAAATGGGAAGGTGGCCCAATCAACAGCCAGGGGACGCTCCCTGGGACTTACATTTATACACTAATCTATAAAAGCTTATTCTTCCCTTCCAATGAGCTTTGGAAAGTTGGTTGTTTTGGCCCCTGCAGTAGCGTTGGACAACAACTGCTATGACTTGCTCTTTGTAACCAAATTTCTCATTATTTTTGATGCGATAATCAGTCTTTAGGACAATTACCTTTATTTATTTGGGTACTGAGTACCTTTAATTTTACAAGATTTCCTCAATAGCAAAGGCAAACTCAAACGACATGTTTGCTTATTGGAATATCCCACTTCTATCTCTCATCTGAGTACCAAATTTTGGGACTGAGGACTATACTTCCGCCTCCATCAGCTTGTGCCTCTGAAGGGATGCTTTTATATTCTAATAATCTGATTACTATTCCTCCAAAAGCTCAAGCCATAATTGATACTGGAGTACAAGTGTTTGTACCCACTAATCATGTACCAGAGATCTCTGGTATCAGAAATCCCTCTCATTTGGAGACTTTAACCTGCCCTGGCATCCTTGATCCCACTTACAATGAGACTGTTTTAGTATTACTAGCTAATCTCACCTCTTGAACTATGCAATTGAAACAAAATAACCCTATGCTTATGTAGTCCTACTCCTGTAAGTGAAATTTTATCCATCTATAATGTGGGTTTTATGTGATTTTGGGTTGGAAGATCCACCTATCATTGCTAAAATTGACGTCAAAGTTGAAGATTCAAACAATTTATAACAACATCATGAAACTGAGGCTCTGAGTGAATAGCATGTGGATATATTTGTTAAGGTCCTGGAAATTTTGGGCTAATGAAAGAGGTGCAGCATCAGTTGTTAAAATTGGGGATACTCCCTCTATTAAGCCCAGCCATATTGCAAATCTAAAGTTGAGGAGGCTCATATCTCAGTGAAATTGAAACAACTCCTTGATGTGGAGCTGCTAACGCCTTCTAAGAGTCCATGGGCTTTTCCTCTACTACTCATCTAGAAAAAGGATGGAGGTCATAGAGTGGTTATGGACTATCGTCAACCCAATGCAGTTGCTCAAAAGGATTCTTATCCTTGTTGGACGCAGAACTGAAAGGTAGCACCAGTAAAGGCTTTTGTTCCGATGTTAGAATATACAGGTGCAACAAAGGCTATCAGAACTATTACAACTGATTATTAACACTCAGAAGTAATGTACACGATATTATAATTATTAATATTAGAATTCAGTCCTTATTTATTGTAAAAATTAGGGATATTTATAGGAATAGTAGAGAAATTTTTATCATATAAGGGATAAGATCTTTTGGATCAAATAACTGATATGGATGATTATCAGATCTGATAAGTTCATTTATAGATATTTTTATTAAAGTTGTAGAATTCCCAAAATGCCAATTATATCTAATTTAAAAGGAATTGATCTCTTTGTAAACTATACAACTCAATTGTAATATCAAGAAAGTGATTATAATATACCAATTGAACTAAAAACATCAATGCACTGCATAGTAGAGTAGTTTGGATTGAAATCAATAGTGCACTGCACACAGGCAAGTTGAAATATGAATATTATTATAAATATAAATTATAGCCCTAAAGCAATTATGCTTAATGGGGAAACCCCAGGTCAAGGCTTTACCCAAATTGGGGTAAATTCCAACAGAGACCCTACCAAGCCTTGACCTAGGGTGACAGCGTTGTTCAACCAGATAGGGCTTGGAGTTGACAAATTTGATATTAAAGATGTTGTGGAGGATGATTGATCCACAGCCACCATAACCATTCAGTCTCCCAAAGACTCCAAAATCATTGTAGGTATTCCAGCTACAAACAAGGCCAGACCAGTTTCCAAAATTATCACGATTGTGCAACACATTTTTGAGCTTCAAAACATTTAACATAAAAAGTGGGGCTAGCTGGGATTGAGCTTGTAGAAGGTGCTGATAACACTGAAACCAAAAGTGAGGCTAATTTGAATATTTAGTCCATCCAGGACTTTGGTTATAAGCATAAGTGACGATTAGATTTGTTTTTGATGGGAATTGTTGGCAGGCAATTATTCCCTTCGTTAAAGTTGAATTTAGCAATTTGCCTTGTTTGAAATATGTCAGGGGGTTTGGATTCTTCCACTTTCATTAAATTGATACCATTTTCAATTATTAACATGGTGGAATTCTTAATTACAACGGGGAAACCTAAATGGTTAGTGAAATTAATATTTTTGAAGTGGATTTAAGCCAATGGGAATCATTAGGATCATTTGGGTTATCCCTTAATATTGAGTACTTAATTGATCCTGCAACTTTTATGGAACAGACAGAGTATCAAGAAAGGATAGAAACTCAATTAGTTAAAATCTGTTGGTTGATGGAGAGGCAATGAATCATTCATATATTTTTATTTCCTCTATAAGAACAATAAGGGAATTCATAGAATTAATAAAAACTTGCAGCTGTAAATTGATGGGAGTGACCATGTCCATGGGTGTATTAAAGCAATCAGTGATAGATTTTCAGGATTTAACATCAGCTGATATATTGGGACTGTGAGTTGGGGAGTTGTGATTTTGGCGTTAAGTTTTAATTTAACTGAGGTAAGCCAACCAGGGGACGGACATTACCAAACTAAAAACTTAAACTAAAGATAATAACGTAACTAATTGATTCAAACAAAACGCCCAAATGAGCGTGTTATAATTTTGGGTGGTATTGCTAGGATCTGCCAGGCTATTCACACAGGTTGAGCCCTCTAAACAACGGATAGATGATTTGAAGATTGTCAGTTTTTTGGATGCACTTGAAAGTATATTAAAAATAGGAGCAATTGCCCTGACCAATTCTTTTTTATTTATTTTATAAATACAGCTACGTTTTGCTGTCCCGTTTGTCTTACACTAAAAAATCCTCACTCTCTCAATCGCCCATTTCGCTTATATACATCAGCTGCAGGCGATACTATTTCTCATTGCTTGGGTTATTCTATTCTGCTGATTTTCCTCAAATTTGGCTTATTATTCTTAATCCGCTGTCACTCTATTTGTAGCGATTTACTTCATATTTGTTGAATATCAACATCGCCTTATCACCTTATATAGAGGTGATCCAATAAACTCATTATATCTGATAAGACTCATTAATCCCAATATCGCCTCATCTCAAGGCAATCAAATATTCATAGCTGATACTGTGTTTGGCGGTTTCCACCCGGCTATCCCAAGAATATTGTCCAGTCATATCAAAAATGCAACATTACCCCCTCCTTGACTGGACAATAAGATCCTATTGTTTGTAAGGTCTGAGGAACTTCATGTGTACTTGGTTAATGATCTAACCTCTTGTAGGATCCTTAATAGTATACGTGTTGACTCCAGTCTTCTCTATTACTTCAAATGGGCCGATCCAGATACTAGCCAGCTTATGCTTCCACCTGAATCCATGTTGATTGTGAAAGAGAACCATATCACCTTCCTTGAATGGCACCAACCCACTATGGCATATCTGATCAGCGGCCTGATTTCTAATCTTCTTAGCCAAGCTGAAGGAATATGCTTCAGTTTGTAGCTTGATCAGAATATTCGCAAGATTAGTCAAATAGCAATGGGGTTCTAGTCTGCCAGTGTCTTCTACACATGCATAAAGCAGTGCTGGAAGAGCTGGGTGTTGGCCATATAGTAATTGGAAGGGGCTCTTCCCCGTGGTGGAATAGTAACTAATGTTATAAGTGAACATGGCAGGGGAAAGAAGAGAGTTCCAATCAGAAGGGCGATCTATTAATAATTTTTGGAGTATGTTCACCAGAGTTCCATTCACTTGTTTGACCATTCCATTGGACTCAGGGTGGTATGGGGTCATCAAAACTCCACGGATTCCCATAAGCTCATTCATTTTGGGAAGGATGTGCGAGGTGAAGTTGGTGCCATTATCAGTGAGAATAAACTGAGGGCAACCATGCCACTGAATAATGTATTCCAACATGAATTTAGCCACCGTCACTTCCCCCAGATCTTGTATTGCCCTTGCTTCAACCCACCAGGTCAAGTGGTCAATAGCCACTAGAATTTACTTACACCAGTTGGCTCCTGTTGGCAAGGGACCAATGACATTAAGGGAAACCGCATGCCAAGCAAAATGTGGTTTCACTACCTGGTATGAAGTTTTACGGTGGAATGGCTTCTCTACTTGGTACTGATGGCAACAGGAAATAGTTTCAAGCACATTGAAGCTCATACTTTCCCAATAGTACTGGTGTTGCAACAACTCCATTATCTTATGCACCCCACCATGTCCGACTGCCTTATGCATGCTCATAATGATTCCTGGCCATGCTGAGGGTCACAGAAAATTCACTGTAGAATCGCCAATCCGCTTGTACAGTTCCCCATTCCATTGGAAGGTATTTTTTCTCATCTCTTTTTAATGTTTTGATTACTTGGGGCGGTTTGTCATCATATTTCCGCTGAGCATCTTATTGTACATTATGTCGCTGAGGTCTGCCATCACCGCAACAGTCAGCAATCGAGGTAAACAGTCAGCGTTCTGATGCTTTACTCCTGACCAATGAAGGATCTTGAAGTCATAAGCCTGCAGCTTAAGAGCCCATCAAGCCAAATGGCCTTCAGGTTCTTTGAGGTTCTGCAACCAGCATAATGACGCATGATCTGTTATGACTTTAAACTTTACCCCATGCAGATAGACTCTAAATTGCTTATACATGTAGATCACTGCTAAGCACTCCCGCTTGTTCACAGTATAATTACGCTCATGGCTGTTCAGACTTCAATTACAGTACACTACAGGATATTCCTCACCCTCGTCATCTTTCTGAGAAAGTACTGCCCCAACAGCAGAAATGGATGCATCCATCTGAATGATAAACTCCCAGTTGAAGTTTGGATATCGCAACACTGGTGCACTGCTCAATGCCATATGGAGGGCATCAAAGTAAGTTGATGACGTTCCGTCCACTCAAACATGGCGTCCTTTTTTAACAACTCGAATAGTGGGTCCCCAATACAGCTAAAGTTAGGGATAAAGCGTCGGTAGTAACTGACCATCCCCAGAAATACCTATATGTTGCACTTACTATTAGGTGTAGCCATTTTGCTAATGGCCTCCACCTTAGCCAGTTGTGGCTGCAGCCCAGTTGAGTCTACCACAAAACCCAAGTATTCTAGCTGATCTTTGAAAAAGTTACTATTTTGAGGTTTACTTTTTATGTTCGCCTCAGCCAGCTGGTGGAAACTGCTTCAAGGTGGTCTAGGTGCTCCAAAAAGGTTCAAGAGAAAACGTTAGTATTATCAAGGTATACTAGAACGCATGACAGTTTCAGGTCACCAAGAATAGTGTCCATGGCCCGCTGAAAAGTAGCAGGAGCGTTACACATTCCTTGAGGCATCTGTGTCGGTTGAAAAAGGCCCTTAGAGGTGATCACAGCGCATTTTTCCTATTCCACAAAGGGTAACTCGATTTGCCAGTAGCCTAATATTAAGTTCATCGCAGAAAAGTAGCGGGCACCCTTTAATTGATCCAGAATGTCATCAATCCTTGGCAAGGGGCCAAATCCTTTTTGTAATACTGTTGAGCTTCTGATAGTCTATTACTACCTGTTGGTGCCGTCCTTCTTTTTTACAATTAGAACAGGTGAAGCCCACAGGCTCTTGGATGGCTCAAGCATCCCTTGTTGTAATAACTTATTAATTTCTTCATTAACCAAATCTTCTGCTGCCCAAGAGCGGCATATTGGTTGAGACCTTATTGGATGATGATCCCCGGTGTCCAATTGATGGACCACCCCCAAGCACACCCTAAATTGTGATTGTCAACAGCAAAAATCCCCTTGTATTTTTGAAATAAACCCATTGCTTGATCTTTTTGTTCATCTGTTAATCCTGTTAAATTACTCTGTGGGACCACCATTAGTACATCAACTGATGGTTTGAGCGGTAGTCCAAATTCATCCAATGATCTGAAATCATGAACCTGATGGACCTCATCTATGGGAATCAGATGTAGATATGCTATAGTTTGGTGGTGGCAGATTTGCATTGGTTTGCTCTGCAGGTTTGCTAACAAAACCTTTATCTCCCCATGTCCTGGGAGTATAATTCCTGGAGCCACATGTGGCTCAAACCATGTTTGATGATAGAGCCCAATAACTTCCCTGTATAACCCACTTGGCACTTCTACCTCTAACTCAGTATTCACTAAGACTTGATGGCCGGAAGGGATGGATATGGGCCCTACCGCTCAAAGAGGTATCCCTTGATATTCATAAATCTGCTGAGGAAGGGCCCAAGTTTTTGCATTTCAGTCGATGGTAGCGAACAGGCCATACCCTGTCACTGTAGGCGAGGTTGATATGACTTGTATGCACCAGATCCTTTGGTACTCCCCTAGTAGTAAAGTATATTGGGATCCGCTGACCCAAGATGTCAAGGGTCTCCTCCATCATATCAACGATAGCCCCAAAATGACATAGAAAAGTGGTCCCAATTAATATGTCATAGTGTTCATTTGGTAACACAATTGCCGGAGCCACAATGACAATGGACCCAAAGCGCAGAGGCAGCGCACTATAAGCTCCCTCAGAGACAGTACTTACAGCTCCAGCAGTTCCATAAACCATGCGATGGTCTACATCAGGTTTCAATGTCAATTTTTGCATTAACTTAGTGGAAACTATGTTGACTGGAGCACCAGTGTCTATTATAGCGCGAACTCTATTTTTCACTACAAAAATATCACAGTATGTACACTCAGAATAAGAAGAATATTGACTGTTTAATATGTGAACATTTATGGGCTCTCTTTTCCCAAGAAAATTCATAATCCCCTCTCTGACTTGGGGGTATTCTCTGACAATGGTATCTACCAGAAGGGCGACGTTTACTCCTTTCAGAGTTGGCGCATCCGTGGCAGGATCAAGTTGGTTTGAGGACGCTTGATCAAGCATTTGACAGGCATAGGGTTTTGGTTGATCAAGGGGCTCTTCTTTTGCCGCCGCTTTAGCTTGAGCTCAGGTTACTACATTTACTCCTCCAACTGGCTGCTGGTATAAAATTCCATCATTGTACTGAGAAACTTTTGCAGGATATACTACTATTGATTCAGGGATGTGTTGAGTGGGTATTGCGGAGGTAGAGGGTCCCATCTCTACTCTGCTCCATCTTTTCCCTGGTAGTATTGGTCTTGTTGTACATAATTCACTTGGCAATTGTGGCAGAATTTTGCCAAATGACCAGGGCGACTGCATTCATAGCAGTTGACCCCATAGGAACCACGTCCTGGGTTATCATAAGCAGGTCCAGACTGGAAGGGTTGGGGTTGCTCAGTATACCCAGTTCCAGGTTGGTAAGCCAATTGTTGATGGTCGGCGTAATTGGGTCCAGGTCAATAACTAGGTTGCTGGCGGTTGTCATGGCCAGCCCATTGATGCTGATCGAACTGTTGATTATAATTTGGTTGAGGATGAGGCGCAGAGTTATAGTAAGGCTGAGGATTACTAAATGAAGCTGGAGGTGGATGATAGTATTCTCCAGAATAAGAGGGTGCTGTGGCAGTGGTAGTCTTGCGATCCAAATTTGGCAGCAAAAAGTTAGGAGATACCCAACGTAAAAACTGTACAATCTTAAGCAGAGGTACGTCATCATCCAGAAGCGGCAAAATAACATTAGAAAGTTCATGATATGGCTTCACTGCGGCGGACATGGCAATGCACACGTTGGCTTCCACTAAGTACCCAGCTCCAATCAGCACATGGGCTTCTGTTGTGAATCAATCAGCGAACTCAATGAGAGTCTCATTCCTGACGGAATCTGATGGATTAAGAATTCCGCTTTCTGCTGTGATTTTTGAGTTTCCTCCAAACAAGTGGAGTATGGTGTCCTTTACATCCTTATAGGAGACAGAACTACTGGGGAGGTAACAGGTGACCTGATTGGCGCTTCCCACATCCAGAGCAGATATAAGCAACTTAGCCTTCCATTTATTGGAGGCTCCTTCCATGGCGAACTCAAACCATTTAAAGAACCCATGGATGTTCCCATTATGGTCAAATGGGGGTATCTTTTTGACATTAATTTCCTCCTTTTGTTCGTGGTTATTAGGCCCACACTGAGGAATGGAACAAGACCCAAAAGCAGATTCTCAATGAGGAGTGTGATTAGTGGAAGCTGGGATATTTGTCACTTCCAGGGTAGCATGACTGTTGGTGGTAGGTGGTACAGCCATTACTGGAGGTAAGTGATGTTCTGACTCATATGAATATCCAGTGCTATTATTGGGAGTGTCGTAGCCTTGACCAGCGCTGTCTTCTCCTATGTAGGATGCATCTTCTTGATAGTCATCTTCCTCCCAGCGAGATGACTGAGAAGGAGTAGAGAATCTTTGTTCTGCATATTGCAGCTGCTGGGTGGTATCATTTAGTTGTTCAGCAAGTTCTTTGTTTTGTAGTCCCAAGATTTGCATTTGACTAAATGTACTATCAAGCTGTTGCATGACCGCGTTACATTCTTGAAGGAGTTCATCTTGGTTTTTGAGTACTGCGTCCAAGGTGACTTTGAGTTCCTCATATCCAGCTGTTATAGGGTTCTGGGAAGACTCCCCAATGACACGGCCTGAATAAGGCATGGTTGGTGACTGGGGTTCCAGAGTGTTGGGTGGTTGGTCAATGGGCCCCCTATAGTGAGCACCACTGTTATAGTTTTGGGTGGTATCACTAGGATCCGCTAGGCTATTCAAACAGGTTGAGCCCTCTGAACAACGGACAGATGATGTGAAGATCGTCAGTCCTTCAGATGCACTTAAAAATATATTAAAAATAGGAGCAATTGCCCCAACCAGTTCTTTTTTATTTATTTTATAAATACATCTACGTTTTGCTGTTCTGCTCGTCTTACACTAAAAAAACCTACCTCTCTCTCAATCGCTCATTTTGCTTATATACATCAGCTTCAGGCGATACTATTTCTCATTGATTGGGTTATTCTATTCCGCTGATTTTCCTCAAATTTGGCTTGTTATTCTTAATCCGCTGTTGCCCTAGTTGTAGGTGATTTACTTTGTATTCATCAATAACAATATTGCATTATTGCCTTATATAGAGGCGATCCAATAAACTCATTATATCCAATAAGACGAGTTATATCCCAATATCGCCTCATCTCAAGGCAATCGAATATTTGTAACTGATACTGTGTTTGGCAGTTTCTGTCCAGCTGTCCCAAGATTATTGTCCAGTTATATCAAAATTACAACACCATCAATGAGAGTTTAAAGCTCCCTTCTGGCAAATTGGGTGTTGCAACCAACACAATGCTTTTGACTAAATAAACAGCCCTGTGATTGGGCATGGGAAGGTTAGGCATCCCAAACCCATTCCAGACCAATTGGGACCACCCCTATGTGGGGTGGCCCTGGGGGAATCCACTGCTCATTAGGCCAGATGCCATCACACCAACCATCGGAAATGCAGTTGAGCCTCAGTTTGGGTATTCAAGGTCAAATCAACAGCAACTCAGCCTGCTGCCAAATTCTTCAATGTCAATTCCCAGTGAGCTTAACTGCCCCCATTCCCAAATAATTCACTGGTTAGGTCAAATTTGAGGGTCTCAATCCCAGCTTGTCCCCGCATCAATCAACCACTATTTAATCAGTTGCATTGCACTGAGAAAATTGTCGGTTGATTTTTTTCACTTTTCTTTACAATAAAATTTGCCCCCAAAAAACCATCAATCTTAATTTTTCTGATACCCTTCTGGCCATATTCCCAATGGCTTTTCTCTGGTGGCCCATCAGTCCTTATATCAGATGGGCTTCACCAGAACTGATGGTCACTATGGCCCCTACCATCATCAACTGGATTCAGCAATCTAGATACTTCTGGCAATTAAACCCTGTTATTACAAAAATTCGCCAACAATATACTGGGATCTTGTGGCCTTACATCCACCATCTCCAAGCAAGGATCCGCCCCTTGTCTCCCCAGTGGAATTAAACCTGCCTGTCAGTGACCTTGTAGAAACTATACCTGGGGCACCACCCACTGCAGCAAGACCTCCAGTGTCTGGTGCTGTCTCTATTTGGTTTGTTCTTAGGTTGCTGTTCCTCATTGCCCTACACCAACAGTTTATCATTTCCCAATGTCCAGCTCCATACAACGTCATATGTGTGGCAATGCCTTTGGCATTCTGGCTTGCTTTTGGGTGCTTACGCATACTGACTGGCAGGCTGGTCTAAACTTCTTCTGCCGTTTTCATGATATAATCAACCAACCATTGTTTCCAGCCACTTCCGCCCTGCTCTTCGAGGTGGGCGTTGCAGTGGTTACCCTCTACCAAATGAACGTGCAATCTGTAGACTGCTTTTTGTTGTTCATTTGGTCACTTGCCAATTTTGTGGGTAGTATCCGCTTTACCTTGGAGAAACTTCTTCAAGCTGGCAGAGCCTCGTGGATTACTATTTCTCCCCCTCCTAATAGCCCAGATGAAAGTTCACGTGTTCTTCCAGAGAGATTGTAAATCAGGTTCTTGACGCCCTTGCTGAGGTGCATATGTGGTCAGCAATTACTCTTAACAACGCCACCATGTTATCTCATGTCCAACAGGGGGTCGCTTTATTGGATGCAGTGGAAGGGGATGCCCGTCAGTAGGTTTGAGATCTTTTGCACTCTTCCTCACAAGCGGGGGATCCCACTTTGCTGATTGCCATCATATTGGTTACCTTGAAGCCCCCAGTGTAACACTCAGATTACTTATTTGGATTGCTCTCTTCTATGGCCAAAGCCCCTAGCTTGGCTTCTTTGATCTCTACCTTATGCGAACAGGCTCCCACACTGGACCTCTCTAATGATATGCTTCAGGAAATCTTTTGATCAGGTTTGGATTCAGTTTAGTCTCACCATGAGGTTTGGTCCACCTCAAAAGGAATGGTAGATCAAATATGTACTGCCGCAACTACTATCAACGCCTCCCCTAGCCATGCCTTCTGCCATCAGGGGGAAATTTTATGATAGGATTACCCAAAGAAGATGCAGACGCAGTTTTTACCATTAAATCAGTGATAGTTTCAGCTTCTGAGCCCATAACCACTCCTGCGTCAGAGTTGGCTGATCCTGGTTCACCTATAAATGAATCAGTAAAAGCCCAGATGGAGAAATTCAGTTCTCAAGCCCTCATAATTCCCAACTTTATTTCATAAAACCCCCAACATTTCCCCCAATTGCCTGCCATTTTTTCAGTTGCAACAGAAATGCCCAAATCTACCAATAAACAAAACTTCGCTTATTTCTTATTACCTATGAAGATTAGTATTGGATCTCACCATGTATCCTTTGAGGCCCTGGTGGATACTGGAGCTGCAGGTAATTTTATGAGCGTCAAGTTAGCCCAACAATTGGAACTGGACATGGATGTGGGTCCATCGGTGATGGTGGCTTATTCAGCCTCCTAGACATCATATATTGTCCGCCGCCAGTACCTTTTTTGGTACACCAGTTTAGCTTCTGCAATTGGTTTTCTGCTATGCCAAACTTGGTGTTTCCAGTAATCTTGGGGGTTGGATGGTAGCGCCGACAACATGTCAGGATCCACCTGGAGTCTAACATGTTGTTGTTCGTTAGTGATCAACTGGAGGGCGAATTCCCTTAGTTGACACTCTTAAGAAAACTTAAGGTCACAGTTATATTACTTCCCTAGTCTCGCCTGCCAGCTTTCCGTCCAAATTTTCCCAAAAGTTTAATGTGCTATCAAAGTATCTTCAATTCTGAAAAGGTGGATTGTATGCCTCCTCATACTAAATTTGACCTGGGATTTCATACAATGGTGCAGTTGGTGAATATCAACTATCCGCTGTATCCCCATACAGCGGAAGAGGAGGTTGTGCTTAACACTTGGTTAGATGATATGCTAAAAATGGTGGTTGTTTAAGGAGACATTGCCAGTCACATCTCCCATCATCTTCACTAAAAGCTGATGGTTCCTCTGTCCTTGTGTGGATTATGGACATTTAAACAAAGTAATGGTTCACGATCCCTACCCCTTCCCCTGGAGAAGAAAATCAGCCAGGCAATTGCCAAATTTCGGGTGTTCTTTAAGCTGGATATCATTAATGCCTTCAACCAGATTTGAGTAACAGAAGGGCAAGAATGGTTAACAGCGATCTATATGAAGTGAGGCATTTTCTAGTTCCGCATAATTCCCTTTTGGGCTGAATAATGCCCCCACTACATTTCAATGAATGATTGACAGTGTACTGGGTGACCATCAGTTTACTTGCGTGGTCACCTATATTGATGACATTCTGGTTCACTCCCCAACTCCAAAACAACACGCTATTGACTTGGAAGCAGTCATGGCTGCTTTGCACAAGGCAGGCTTGTTCGTTAAGCCTTCCAAATGCAAGTTCTATAAAAGAAAGTTACTTTTCTTGGGAATCTCATCCTTAAAGATGGCTATATAATTCCTCCCAATAAGTTGGATGCTATCCGAGAATGGCCAACCCTGAAAACCCTGAAACAATTATGGGGTTTCTTGGGAACCATTATTTTCTTAAAAAATTTCCCCAGCTCTTTCCCAGTTAGCCGCCCCACTCCACCCCCTCACAGGCAAGAATGTACTGTTTCACTGGATGGCCAAATGCCAGCAGGCATTTAATTCGATTAAAGATGTGTTTTTATCCCCTCCTGTCCTGAAATATGTGGATCCTGCCAAGCTGTATATTGTTGCATGCAATGCCTCCTTGGTGGCTGTGGGGCAGTGTTACTTCAAGAGCATGATGGCTTGGAACATCAAGTCGCCTATTTTTCCCAAAAGTTTACCTCTACTGAGAAGTCTTGGGCCATATACAACAAGGAGTTGGCAGCCATAGAATGGGCATTAACTCATTGAAGGTATCTGTTACAGGGTGCTCAACATGAGTCAACTGTTTGCATGGATCACCAGGCTCTATTGTATTTCTGTAAACCCCAAAAATTAGCACATTGGCAAGCATGAATCTACTGGGACTTGTGCAGTTTCAATTTCAGATATGAATTTGTAAAAGGTGCGCTTAACGTGCTTCCCAATTTTCTCAGCTGCAGCCCCGCCCACTGTTCCTCAGACCCAGAGGAAGTGGACCTCGTTACCATGATTCCTGCCACTCAAATCTTGTCGATTGTTACACCTGTCATCTCTTCCATTGCTCTTGCTCCTGACGCCCTGCTAGTTGCTCAGGTCTTAGATGGTCAAATGGCCTGCCCTGAGGTTGTGGAGTTATTTGAGCAATTGTCCCTCCAAACCATAAACACACTCTCTACTCCTTGGTGGAGGGCCTCATTTATTTTGGTCATGAATTTGGGTTCCCCCTCCCTTCAGAACCAAGGTATTTTGCACGCATCACGATCCCCACAGTCAGCCATCTGGAAAATAAGAATGCATCGACTTGATCAAGTGGACCTACAATTGGGTGGGGTTAACTAAAGAAGTTCCAGCCTGGATCGCCGATTGTGTTACTTGTGCTTAGGATAAGTCAGATCGCTCTGGTAGAGATGGACTTCTACACCCCTTACAACAGGCGGAGGGCCCATGGACATTGGTGTCCGTGGATTTTATCATCAAACTCCCTACTCTAATGGGTTTACAGCGGTGATGGTGGTGGTGGATCATTTAATTAAGTTTTCCTTTTTATCCTTGCACTTCCACAATTATGTCAGAGGAAACCACTCATCTCTTTGTGCGCCATGTAATCTCAATGTTTGGCCTCCCACAGGAGATCATCAGTGACTGTGGCTCACAGTTCACATCAAGGTTCTGGAGTGAACTCTTATCTATTTTAAAAATTTCCCCCTGTTGCTCCACAGCGTATCATCACCAGTTTGATGGACAGACCAAGCGAGTTAACTAAGTCCTAGAACAGTACCTGCGTTGCTATGCTGCAGCTGCACAGGACACCTGGGCTAACGACCTTCCCCTCACTCAATTTGCTTATAACAATGGGGCTCACGCTTCCACGAGATTTTCTCCCTATGAAGCGATGTTGGGTTATAATCCTTCATTTCTGGTCAGACCCTGCTTGCAGCCCAAGGTCCAAGCTGCCACGGATTATGTTGAACATATTAGGTATACTCAATCCTTAGTGTGGGAACGCCTAACCAAAGCCATTGAAAACTACAAGAAGTTCGCAGATCTTAAGCAACTCCCAGGTCATGACATAACAGTGGGCTCCTATGTTATTCTCAATACGCGTCTTTTGAGAATGCAAATGCCCTCCCATAAGTTTGCAAATAAGCGTTTGGGCCACATTTGGTAGAGGAAGTCTTGGGCAATGGTGCATTCCAGTAAAAATTCCAACTTACTGGAAACAGCACCCCGTCTTCCAAGTTTCCCAGTTGTCACCCTTTAAGGGAACAGTTCCCACAGATCAAGAGCCGATCATTATCAAAAATGTGGAAGAGGACAAAGTGGAATATATCCTGGCATCCTGAAAGTCCTATTAGTCCGTTCAATATCTCGTGGCTTGAAAAGGGTATCCAGCTTATGAAAACAGTTGGGTTAAGGCTCGCAATTGCACCAACTGTATGGAACTGGTCGAAGCATTTCACCAATCCCACCATGACGCTCCCTGCCCCCCAAAAAATTGCAACTGTAATGGCGATCAAGTTACCCAAGGTGCACAAGAATGTGGCCCTCATGCAGTTTCCCAACGGTGGTGCCCTTCCTTTGATGAAAAGGAAAGGGTAATGTAAGTCCCAGGGAACGCCCCCTGTGTGTTGATTGGGCCCACTTCCCATTTTTTAGTAAGAAGGTACCAAAGAGGGTAGCTGTACCCCTCGTTACCCAGGGCGATCTTGCCCACATGGTAGACAAGCGCTGGGTAACAGCCCTCCCTCTTTAGATCCCTCCCCCTGTGCCCACATTCACCTTGGCAGAACTAGTACATCTAATCAGGAAAATTTGTGCTGAGATCGCTGAAATGAAGTTGATCAGTCCAAAAACAAATGAAAATAAGCCTGATGATCGGAATCCACATAGTCAAAAAGGAACAAAGATTGATTCATCAGCCAAATTTCTGACAGTTTCAATTCAGCCAACACTGCAATTATCGAAATTAACCCCCTCTCAAAATCGTCAGGGATGATCCCCAACATGCAGGTAGTAGCATTGGACACCATTGATGAGAGTTTGAAGCTCCCTTCTGGCAAATTGGGTGTTGCAGCCAACACAATGTTTTTGAACGAATGAACAGCTCTGTGATTGGGCATGGGCAGGTTGGGTATCCTAAACCCATTCCAGACCAATTGGGACCACCCCTATGTGGGGTGGCCCTGGGGGATTCCCGCTGCTTGTTGGGCCAGACGCCATCACACCGACTGTCAGAAACGCAGTTGAGCCTCATTTTAGGCATTTGAGGTTGAACTGACAGTGACTCGGCCTGCCACCAAATTCTTTGATGTCAGTTCCCAGTGAGCTTACCTGCCCCATTCCTGACTAATTTGCTGGTTAGGTCGAATTTGAGGGTCTCAATCACGGCTTATCCCTGCATCAATCACCCACTATTTAATCAGTTGCATTGCACTGAGAAAATTGATGGTCAATTTTCTTCACTTTTATTTACAATAAAATTTGTGTATCCAAAAACCATCAATTTTGGTTTTTCTGATACCCTTCTGGCCGCATCCCCAATGGTTTTTCTCTGGTGGCCTGTCAGTCCTTATACCAGATGGGCTTTACCAGTACTGATGGTCACTATGGCCCCTAACATCGTAAACTGGATTCAGCGAGCTAGATACTTCTGGAAATTCAACCCTGCTATTAAAATCATTCGCCAGCAATATACTAGGATCTTATGGACTTACATCCACCATATTTAAGCAAGGATCCGCCCCCTTGTCTCCCCAGTGGAATTAAACCCGCCTGTCAGTGATCTTGTAAAAATTATACCTGGGGCACCACCCCCTGAAGCAAGACCTCCAGTGTCTGGTGCTGTCTTTATTTGGTTCATTCTCAGGTTGCTGTTCACCATTGCCCTACACCAACGGTTTATCATTTCCCAATGCCCAGTTCCATACAATGTCATATTTGCGGCAACGCCTCTGGCATCCTGGCTTGCTTTTTGGGTGCTTATGCATCCCAACTGGTAAGCTGGTCTAAACTTCTTCTGCCGTTTTCATGACAATTAGCCAGCAATTACACCTGACTAACCAAAGCCCCTAATCCTGATACTATTGGAAAGAATCCATCTGGGCTAAAATTGTGAAACTGGCATGGAACTCAGGATGAATGAATACCCAAAGCACTAACCAGAATACCTCTTTTTTTAAAAAACTCCATTTTTTATCAAAATAAATTAAAGGAAAAGTAAGATGGGGGTGGAATACAGGTGATTTGGCTGATGATAAAGGACCAGGAGTTCAGGCCACTAGAGATCTAGCACCTCCAACCATTGATGATTGGCGATTGCCATCGCTATCCACAGTTCTAGTATCAGCAGGCTTACAGGCCATTCAATTCTTAGTTGATTAGTTGCCTCATCGCATATGATAAGCGATCCAGTGGGGAAAGCCAAACGTGCAGCTTTGTAACACCTGAGGATTAAGCGCGAAAATTTGGAGATCCATCTGAGCTGATCAGAGATAATCTGAATGGGCTTCAACACCAAACTCTTATGGTGGGGCTTTCATTACTCAAACTCTTGGCAACAAGAGCACAATGAATCACCCATACATAATAATGGTAGATGAAGGCTCATAGCTGAATCAGACAGATTCTTAAGGTTTTTGTGAAGAATAGATCCTGTGATGGATGTATTTCATTGGCGACTGTTCACCCAATAGGATGTGTCACATTGTGGACTAGTATTTTTTGAACATGGCACATTCATAATATTGGTGGGTAATATCTGCTTCCAGTTTGGCACATATGGGGCACTCCTTGTGTGGGTAATCTGGACTGCTGTGCTTGCCCAATTTGAATGCGTGGTTTAGGATCTACCAGGTCACCGACCACTGCTTGGCCGTTACAGAATGGGAGTTCAGGCCCAAAATCAACTCCCTTTGTCAGGTAGTTGGTGTCGTGGCCTTCAGTAGCCCAGTCATTTAGGAGTCATGACTGAGTGGGTGGGTTGCGCCTGGGTTTTGAGAAAGGATCCTCATATTTGATTAGTGTCAATTTGTACCTTATTTTGATTGACTTGGTGGCGTATTCATCAGCAATTTGGTTGTGTTCCTCCCAGGTTTTTTGCAGAAATTATTGCGGAATTACAGGCCTCAACGTCCCTTTGGATTTGGTCAGCATCACAGTATGACCACTCGAATGACCATCCGCCCTGGCGCACAGCCCAAATGCATAGTTGCCAGTAGTGTGGGGTACTCTTTTGGGAGGGTATCAATGGGTGGTGTGCCATCCATTCGCGTATTGAGTGGGGAGAGACTGGCTCTTGGAGACCTTGGGCTCTTGCCCAGTTCACGCCCCATGCTAGGGTCAGGCAACGCATGTGCATTTGCATTAGTTTAAGGATAGACTTCAAAAAGATCCACTGAGCGTGGGATTTGAAGTCCAGGAGGCCCATGCCTCCTTCATTCTTTGTTTTTGACAGGGTTTCCAGTGCTATCAGCGCCACCTTCTCCTTGAACCACAGGAAGATTTGGAAGATTGTCCTGATTTTCTTCTCTAGGTTTGGGCTCATTGGCAGCACATGAGCGACATACCACAACTTTTAGAAAATGAAGATTTTAATTTCCTGCACTTTCTCTTTGAGGCATAGTCTGGCGCTCTTCCAGCATGCCATTCAGATTAATAAGCTTGACAATACCTCTTGTTCGGTTTCCAGTACCACAGGTCCCTTATCATTGAATAGTATCCTGAGGTATTGGATCATCTGGGAGTTCATGATCAGCATTGTGTCAGTTGGCAGGCTGAAGTTCAGGTTGCCAATCCTCATTAGTGAGGTTTTTGCCAAGTTGACTTTCTCATATAAAGCTAACTGGTATAGGCCTAGTAGTTCCTTGGTGCCATGGAGGTCAGTCAGTGAGCTTATGCATACTACCATGTAATCAGTGAATGCAGCATTTTTAGTGGCATTTGGTTTGGGTGGACTAGGCCCCAGAGTTTCGTGTCTGCTGCTTCCAACAAAAATGTTGGCTGCAAAATTAAACAGTATTGGTGACATAGGATCGCCTTGTCAGAGACCCTACCTGACTGGAATTTAGTTAGTTATGCCATCTGTGACAATCACCTTGGTTACCAGGCCCAAGTATAGTGTTGTAATCCATGCTTAAAAAGTGTCAGGGATGCCAACCGCCTTTAATGCCTATTTAGGAATGACCACGCTACTTGATCATATGCCTTTTCCATGTCAAGGAACATAAGATACCCCTGCTCGATTCCCCTGACATCCTGGAGTACAATTTTGGACTGCACCACGCTGACCCAAATACTCTAGCCTTTGATGAAACCATTCTGGGCCTTATGGAGCATGCGCGGTGCTGTTGCCATCAGCCAAATCAATAATATGCGCATGAGAAGCTTATAAATGGCGTTTGATAGTGTGATTGGGTGTCAGTTCCAAAGTTGGCATCAGAGTCCCTTTTTGTACATGAGTACAATTCAGGTATCTTGGCTCCCCAAAATTTGCTCTCCAATTTGCAAACAGTGGTTAAAGAGGGCTTTGAGCTCTGGCATAATGTGGTCGCAGAATGTGCTGTATATTTCTGCACACATATTGTCAGGGCCTGGTGCTTTCATCCTTGGTGACTCCTTTAACGCCTGCTTAACTTCATCGATAGAGATTTTGGTGGATAATTTAGTGACATCTTCTGGCATACAGCCCCCCAGTGCCATCTTGGCCAGGTCAATTAGGGCATTTGTCTTTAATTCACTCATTTCTTGTTGTCAGAAAAGTTCACTGTAGAATTGTTCTATTTCACGCTTGATTGTTTCTGGGTCTGTTGATACTTCCCCTTCTGCTGTCTCCACTTCCCATATCCTAGCCTTGGTTCAGATTTCCTTGAGGTGCGCCAGTCCCTCTTTGATCATTGTCCCCACTAGACTCTGATATTAGTATGTCACATTGGTCAATTGCTCCGAGTTTTTCTTCATCATTAGGGCCTAATACTTTTTGTGCATTGTTTGGTATTTGCTCCACCAATCTTCGCTGTCCTGCCAGTTGAGCTTTAATGTCTCTAATTTAGACTTCAGCTGTTTTGCGGCAGCAGTTTGCTTGTAGGTGGTCACTTTTTTGAACTTCATGCTATCATGCTTCATCTTTGCTTTGATCCAAGTCCATTATTCCAGAGGGTCTATCTCCAGCAGCTATCCAGATACACGACCAGTCAATCCAGTCCAGAGTTTATCTTTTGGCGCCATTCTTCATCCCTCAGTGTAGCTGGTGCCAGCTGCCATTCGCGATTCCTCAGGGGTTCAAGATCAATATCCATGAAGATGACCATGTGGTCACTTTTGGCATTTATACTAACCTGACTGTTGGACATCATCGGCTTGAGATCCAATGACACTAGGATGTAATCTAAGCATAAGCCAGACTGTGGGGATCTGGCGGAGTTATATGACCATAACATTAAGTTGGCCAGGTCATCATCCTCTTTGTCAATCATTAGGTGCATCCCCAATTCGACTAGGTATTACAGCATCTCATCAGCCTTTCTGTTGGGATGTTCTCTAGTTGGGAATGTATACTGTCTCACATTTGTCCAACAATTCAGGTCTCCTGCTATTACTGTCATCACTTCGAATAGAACTTCCAATAAAAATTCCCAAAAATATGGTTTTTATGGAGCTTTGGTGGAGCGTAGACTGCCACCGCTCAAATGCTCTTTCCAGCTTCCCTGTTTGTAGCTGTCGCTATCAAGATCCTTTCAGTGTGAGTTTCCTCCACAAATTCCAGGTCTATTTTCTTGTCCATTGTGACAATCAACACATGATCTGTCCAGAGGGCTTGGTAGCCTATTTGGTGGGACCACAGGTGTTTTGTCGCGTCAT
This sequence comes from Massospora cicadina, assembly GCA_022478985.1. NCBI lineage: Eukaryota > Fungi > Entomophthoromycota > Entomophthoromycetes > Entomophthorales > Entomophthoraceae > Massospora > Massospora cicadina. The sequence goes on from JAKSZP010002749.1 coordinate 104,067, forward strand.
GGTTTGAGCTCAGCACCATTTCCTTTTGATTACCAACTTGTGTTTCTGAAATAAAAATTAAGTCGATATTATTAGTTTTTAAATGGTTCATCTTCCTCCTCCTCCTCATTTGTATGCTCGCCATCCCCAAGCATTTGTGGTCACAATTCTCATTTCTGGCTGCCTGACCCACGGGTATGAGGATTAGTGTTTTCTGGGATATGGATCGAGTCACATACTGAGGTTTGTTTGTTGGTGGAAGATGGCATCAAGGGTGGGTGGGGGTTATTGCTCAGCTTGTGGGTCTGGTTGGTCGGAACTGGGATTATATTACCAGGCATCCTGTGCACTGGGAATTCAGTCTCCATCCCCATCTCCTTATTGATGGATAATGGGGATGGTTTTATAATTGGCTCCAGGTGCTCCTTGTCTCCTACTGGCGGAGCAGCGGATTCCCCTCATCTGTCATTCATATTCTTGCCCCTTCGACTAATCAGAATACCTCTGGTACAGACATCCATATTATGGGATGCAAAGAAACTAGGTCATTCTAAAACACCAGCCAGGAATTCCAAAAATTAGAAATCATACCTACTTATAGTTTAAAGAAGTCTTAAGCTCACAACTAAAATTGAATTTTTAAAGGTTCTTTATTCAACTAGTATAGCAGAAAGGGACAAAATAGAGTGACAGAAGTACCCTTTTAGGGACTGCTGCCCTATATGCTCACTGACTGGGGAACTAGGACTAAGCGCACAACTGTCAGGAAGATTTTACGATTTGGTTATGGCAGACCAAAATTCTAGTTAATTTCTGATAATGACTCATATCTGACCTTCCTGGTCATATTGGTATTGATTTTGATAGAAAGAATATTTCTTCTTCTGCAATCATGCTTGATGTGATGATGATGACTCCTCTTGTGGACAGCAGGTTGCGCCTATGGTCAAGCCACATATGGTTGGTTCCATTGAGTAGGAAGTGGTTGATTGCACCTGTACCTGTCAGGGATGTGCGATTTTGTAATGATAATGGAGGGGCAGGGGAGATGTGATTTTTGGTCCAAAGAGTAATGTCAGGATTCCTACTGAACTAAAGATTTGTGTATATTTGATGGAGGGAATCGAACCTGATCTGAAGGTATAGTCAAAACTATTGTTGAAATATATCCCCTGACTAAATTCAAGGCCTCATAATATTGTGGTTCAACCCTGACTTGTGTAAAAATATTACTTGACCAAAACCCCCCAATATTGGGGTTCAAACCTAATCTATGCAATAATCAAATCCTATTCATCAGATGTGACCAGAATGTCACAGAATTCTGATTAGTAATGAGTATAGATCTTGGCTTAGAGATTTTTAGAAATTTACCTGAGAAAAAATCCCTAATCTCCCATATAATCATGTTACTAAGAAAATAAAGTTTACTCTCTTTTTGCCATTACTGATTTGGCCTAGCTCTATTGATTTATAGATAAAAAACACCTTTAGGATTTACCACTAAAGGAACTTTATCCTAGATGAAGATTTTTCTTTGAGGGAAAATTAAGAATCATAATCCATCATCTAGGAACTTTGTGTCCTCTGGTCTCTAAAATAAAGGACGAGTGGTTTAACACTCCCTACATCCTGAAAAAACTGGTACTCCCTGCCAGGTTTACCATGAGTTCACGATGAAGTATATTATTATAATAGACAATAACTTACAAATTTTTAGCTTCCACAAATTGTGACGCCACCCATCTCAGTGACTGGGCAATCTTTATGCATGTAGGAGAAATGACAGAAAAATGCAAGCTTTATTTCCCACATCATTGGAGGTGAACCTCCCCACTACTTCCGCAGAGAAATATCAATTACAACTATCAGACTTCGCTAAAGTTTTCTAGCTCCTCTTTTTGTGGGCCTTCATCCCCAGAGGCTGAGCTAATAAAAGATGAGCTCATGTGGTACTGGCTCCTATGATGGGTTTTTCCAATAGCTCCTTACTTGATTTAGAACAGTTATAGCTGGACTGTCATTGATTTGACTGATAATAATTAGACTGGGTTCCTAATCAGGGGGCGTGAGCACCCAATGGAGAGCCCAGAATGCCACAAGCACAGCGGTCTGAGTGACTTGTAGGAGTGGAGTTCTATTGGGGACGTGAGGAAAGTAAAAGTTCTTTAGCACACCAAAGGCCCCCAAGGCAAACCAGATGGTTGCAATGGGGGCAACCGCAAGTCTTGTGGGGGAAACCCCCAAGGGAAGGAGAGGCAGGGAGGATGACGACTCCTCCAGGGTTTTCAGTTGATGGCCATCAGATTCAACCAATTGAGCTTGCACGCCAGAGAGGGGCGACACAGGGGTCTCCTCACAATCAGAGGTGAGATTGGAGGGGAAATGTGACCTGCAAAGGTGTTTGAGACCAATCTTCCCCTGAACGAATTGCTATAGGCCCCACTGGTGGGCTGAACCATCAGCAGCTGGGCCAGATGTGGACCAAGAGTCCATGAGCGGTGGGACAGGGCCACTCTGGTGCTGCTCCAACGGGGGAGTGGTTTTGAAAAATTCAGAAGTAGAACAGATGAGAGGGTTCACATTAATAAGATGCTCAATAATAAATGAGTCAGTGGGTTTGTCATTGGGGACAAGCTGGTTTATTACATATACAATCCGATACTGTGTGGCAGGGTAAAGTAAATGGATAATTCAGTTGGTGAACATTAAAATAAGAACTTGTAAATGTGCTCTTTGCTGGATTGATCAGCGGAATTTTTTATTAAGAGTAAAGTGGACGGAGGCCGTGGCAAGCTGTATTAGGTATTTATGGTTATTGAGCGCAAAGAGTGAGAAGTTAATAAAATTTTTGACAACCGCCTCTGGGCAGGGCAGTTGCCCTAAATACTGGGTGTATCGCATAGGGGAGGTATTATGGGATTGGGTGTTTGGGGTTTGGAGATGGATTTGGTTTACTGGTAGGGAGGGGGTGGAGGGAAACTCAAAACCTTGGCAAAAATTGAAAAAGCCCTTTTGAAAATTTTCCACATTTTTGGGACCAAATCATGTCAATGATGCTGATCTGGCTCCTGATCATCCATGTCAGCCCGTTTGCATGATTTGGATTTTCTGGATTTTTCCTGGGAGTCAGGGGCCACTGGGCTGAGTTGTTTGAGACCTGTTTTGAACTCTCAATTGGGCTATTTGCATGATCTGAACTTCTTGGATCCATCCCAAAGAATTAAGGCAACTGGTCTGAGTCATTTGGTGCCTGGTTCAAGATCTGAGTCGTGCCCTGACCTGATTTTGGTGCCATCAAGTCCAGCCAGGCTCCCCAGACCAGACTTTGCAGACTGGGCTCCAATGTTGGTGGATGCTATTCCTTGAAATTTTGACATAGTTTTCCTGGGTAGTGGGGGGTTCAGGGGCCTGCCCATGGCCTCTGGTGTTCGCAATCTCTCTGCTGACCCCCTTTAATAAACTTACCAGGGTTGAGGAGGGGGAAGGGGAGGGAATGGGTTATCCTTGGGGGAAGAGCAGTCACCCAGCGCTAGTCTACCACATGTGCCAAGTTGCTCAACTGCAACAGTGAGTCCACTTGGGAATTGGGACCTTTTTTTTTTCGGAAGTGTTGCTCCCTATCCAGCTGCAGGGTCTGGTCTCCAGGACTTACATGGACGATCAGAGTTCTCTTTGCATCAATCTATACATCCCACCTTCTACCATCTAATACAAGTCGACAGGTACCATCATCATTAACTACTCAGACATTTACAGTTATTGGAGACATTACATTTGTAATTCCACCAATTCTATAAATCTGCTTCTCTATTCAGCAGTAATGATCAAAAAGCCATATTAGAAAATTTGCAGCTTATCAAAGAGATAAGTTGTGTTAACCCATCTGGATAAAGGAATTATGAGATTCATTTGAATAAAACTCTCCATTAATTTAGTAAATTAGAAGTCATTGTTTATAACCAGATCAGAGATTATGATTTCTAGGTACAGACCAAAGGTGATAACTTTATGACCTTCGCGGATATTGCTCCATTTTCTGAAAGAATATATCTATTGTCAGAATTTTAACCAGATGGATTTCTCCAACGATTAATCATTATTTGGGATGAATTTGTCAATCCTGGAGGAATGGCTCATTGACTGAATTTTGTGGTTGTTTAGATGATTGCTTAGTAGTTGCTCCCCAATGTAGGTTGAGCCAAATCTAGTATTCTGCCAAGTTTGGATGTGAGGAGCAGTTGGGGCCAATCCTGGCCTATATTAGGTTTAAGGATCCCTGGTGACTAGTAACTAAGGTTGATCCAGTTAATTATTAAGTAATGTCAGTGGATACAATGATCCTGAGTTTAACATAGCTGAGGTTGTTTCTAGTGCCTCATATATAATAAACAACTATCACCTGAGAAAGGCAATTCCCTTAATGACTGACTACAAAGAGTCAAAACGTGTCATTGGTAATAAGACAAGATATCCTGAGTTAACAAGCATCTAAATATGTTTCTAGTGCTAATTACTAAATCACTTCTAATTTGATATTTATTTATATTAAGTAAATATACAGTTCACCAGCGGCTGAAGGCTGAAGATGAGCCAAACTAATATTTGGACATCAGGAAAGAAGGGATGAGAGGAGACACCAGGAAAGTAAGAAGCGCAGCGTAAGAAGAGTGAGTGGTTTCTGGAAGAACCAGAGATGAGCTGATAGGTTGGCAAGGGGTGCAGTAGCCCATTTGTACATATAATACCTGATTTTTCCTTTCAGAAAATCTCCCTTTGCTTAATCTCCCTTTTATATATGTTTATGTTTATTCTTGTTGGTTGGGGTTTTGGTTGGGGATCCCCAAATGGTGTGGGTGACATGCCAAGGGGTCAGCCAGTGCTGCTGGCCCATCATCAAAGATGAAAAGGCATGGGTCAGCCAGTCTTCATGCTGGTTGGCCTGCTGACCAGCAGAGCCCACTGTTGCCAGAAAAGCAATTTTCTGACAGTGGTGCTCACTACAGGGGGTTCTAGTGGGTGGTGCCAGAGTAGCTGGCAGGCTGTTGAGTAGGCAGTGGAGTTAAGCTGCTGGTTCATCCAGGGAAGGGGAAGAGCACGCTGTTGTGACCCAAAACTTGTGGTTAGTTTCCAGTGATTGTTGGTGGTGGGGAGGGGCAAGCCCTGGACTCCCACCCCACACGCTGAGGCTGGAAGTAGGAGAAATACCATATAATTAAGTGGGGGAAATATCAGAATTTTAACCAGATGGATTCCTCCAATGATTGATTAATTTTTGGGATGAAATGACTAATCCCGGCGGAATGGCTCATTGACTGAATTTTGTTGTTATGTAAACTTTACTAGGATTTTTTCCACAATTGGGTTGAGCTGAACCAAGTATTCTGTCGATATTGGGAGTTAGGTTTGAGTGGAGTCAATCACTGGCCCAAATTATATTTATGAATCACTGGTGACTAGTAGCCACAGACCATCCATTTATAATATTTAAGTAATGCCAGCAGAAACTGACAATCCCATGTTTGAGGTGGCCGAGGTTGTTTCCAGCGCCTCATATATAATCACCAAATATTGCCTGATGAATATGTTTCCCCAAAAAATTGATTACAAATAGTCGAAAGGTGTTATCAGCGAGAAGCTGAAAAATACCAAGCTACCAAGCGGCTGAAGAAGTTTCTGGCGCATTCTTACTAAGTTGTTCCAATTTGATATTTATATATAATAATTTATATGGCTCACCAGCAACTGAAGGCCATTGTGAATATGAAACTAATATTTGGACATTGGGAAGGATGGGGCAAGATGGTTGACACCAGGGAAGAGAGAAGCGCAGTGGAAGGAAGAGAGAGTGATTGGCTGGAAGAACTAGAAATGAGATGATAGATTAGCAAGGGGTGCAGTAGCCCATTTGTACATATAAATACCTGGTGCTTCCCTTTCAATAAATATTTCCCTTTGGCTAATCACCCTTTTTATTTAAGTTTATGTTTATTCTTGTTGGTGGGGTTTTGTCTGGGGGACCCCAAATGGTGTGGGTGACACGTCAAGGGGTCATCTGGCACTGCTGGACCTGACGCCTAAGGAGAGTTGGCAAGGGTCAGTCAGTCTTCATATTGGTTGGCATGCTGACCAGCAGAGCCCACTGTCGCCACAAAAGTAATTTCCAACATCTTGAAGTTTGCAATGCCCAGGATAATCTCCGTTCTTCAAGACCACTGGGAATACCTAGTGATCGTGGAACCTCTGGTCACAATGGTCAAGCTGGAGAACGGCATCCCCTGAATCCCCTGGACCTAGTGCTGACACCAGAATCCTCAACGAACGCCTCCAGTCATTAATTAATAAAATTTAAAATCTCAATGTCCAACTAAGATGTGTTGCCCAAGGAGCGCAAATCACTCAGAATGGAGTTTCTTTTTCCTGAAATTTCTCTAAACGCTCATCATGAACGCCTTGGGAACTTGGAAACTTTACCCGCTGTGGTACATGGCTTGGAGAAAAGAATGCCTTTCATCAAGCAACACCAACTCAAGCTTCATGATGTGACTACCAATTTAAAGAAGAAAGTTGGCAGTTATATCAGCTCGTCACCATTAAATTGGCTCTTTGTGCTACCCAGATTAGGTAGATTTAGTTAATTTAAGATATCAACGACCTACAAAGTCAAGTGGAGCTCTTCATCCTCACGAATAAACCTGATCTACCATTTCCTAATTAGGTGATTGAGTGCCCCCACTGTTAGTTCTTATTGCTTAACCTCCAACCACAAAGTGGCATGTTTTGACCTTCGCTCAAAGAGAAGTCATCTCAAGAGAAGGCAGCATCTTCTCTTTCCTATATTGTTACAAAAGTGCTATGGAAGAAGCCACTGACAATTAATGGCTCAACCATCTGACAAACTGTATTAGTCGCATGGCTCAATACATTATGGTACCTCATCTAATGCATTGCCTTATTTAAAATGAAGCCAATACAGCCTTGCTTTGGATATTTGGGAGTGGCCTAACCTTATCAAATTAAAAACAAACTTTTATGGGAATATGCTCTAATTTGGAGAGACCATCAGTGAGTTTGGCCATTGATTTTATCTCAAGCTCAAATAATGGTCACAGGGAATCATCTTACGTTGGCAGATGTTATCACTGCCTCGTTTTTGGCATTTAAAAATATGCCTAATATTCCACTCTATCTTAAAGTAGTGAAGTCTAAAATCTAATCTCACCTTCATATCAAAGAAGCCGTATTGGAAAAGCCTGCCAAACTATTTAAGCCCACTAGGCCACCTCGTTATAATAATAAAAAGCCACAGCCCCAAGTGTTAGCGGTTACACCTCCCAATTCACCTACACCCAAATTATTCTACACTTTCTGTAAGAAAACTAATCGCTCTATAAAATTTTGTTGCATTCATCAAAGTAAGTCGGCAAAAGATCAGTCAGTAAAGGGCAGAGGCTCCCTATACTGACGAAAATCAAGTGCCTCAATCCCCTTGTTATAGCTCTAGTTCTATGCCAGCACCTCATGATGCTTTGTATTAGATACGCCTGAAGAAGATGAAATACCATTTTATATCCAAGGAAGTAAAGATCTTGAGTTTTTTTTTATTTTTACATTGGCCAATAAAGCAAACAAATTTTGGCAGTCAGCTCCTCTATGGTAACCAAGCGTTAGAAGATAAAACCCTTAAACACATTGTAAGCCTCAAGTTTGTCCATGGCAAAATCCTCCGCTTGCTTTACTACAAATATTTAATGCTATTTTATTAGCCATTAAATCTCAGTTTAACTCTTGGTGGTTTTAGTAGAGGTAGTCATTCACAAGGTTAAAGTCCTGAATATAACTGAAGCCAGCTCACCAGTTAACGTTATATACAACTGACTTATCCTTAAAATAAAATTGGTTCCTGGTTTAATTCAAAAAGTTAAATATTAGATTGCGGGTAATCAGTTGACTAGGGCAATTGGGGCGTATTAGCCTTACCTCTCCACTTTAAAAAACTTTTAATTACTGAAACCGCTATTTCATCAGAAAACATTAATTTTGAGTTGCTTATTGGAGTCCAAATGATTTGAGAGTTCAACTTCATTTTTAACTTAAAGAAAAATACCTCTCACTATTAGGATAATGGATGCTGTTGATATTTGAACTCTTGGTCAAAAGAAAAGGGCCCTGAAAAAAGAGCTTGCCTCCTCAAATATCATTCATAAATTGTAAAGTCACGTATAAAGTCTTTAGAGGAAAAACTAAGTTACCATCTGAGGCTGTAAAAGTGGAGGAGGGGATACCTCTATATGCCCCATCCTATTATTATACCTTCTGGCTCTCAAGTTATTGCGGATAAGGGGATCAAGATTCACATCCCTCTAATCATGCTTTGAAGCTAAGTGGACACTAAAACCCTTCTATTAAGGAAGCGTTAAACTTCCCTGGGATTTTAGATCCCACCTACAGGAAATCTATCTTTATATTTTGTAGGGAATTTAACGAATCAGAACCTCCAAGTACCTCAGTATTACCCTATCACTTATGTAAGATTATGTCCCATTGAAAATATTGCCTATGTGAGTTGTTTTGGATCCTTACAAGATTTAGGGTTTGATCCCCCTACCCACAATAGCTCTGGTCAAAAGTTAAACTAGAGACAATCTCACAACCAACGAACACTAGAATGTTGAAGACCTCCTTGGGTAGTATTGTAATACTTTTTCCTTGGGACCAGGCGACTATGAAAAATTGTTAGTAATAATTCACTAAATTGAGACTGAGGATTACCCTCCATCTAAATCTCGAGCATACAAAGAATATAAAGTCAAAGAAGCCCAGGTTGCCCTAGAGCTAAAGCAACTGTTGGAAGCAGGGCTACTTGTGCATTCTAAAAGCCTGTGGGCTTTTACACTTTCATTAATTCAGAAGAAGGATGGTGGCCACAGGGTTGTCATGGAATATCAATGACTAAATTATATTACATGAAAAGATAGCTATCCATTGCCACGTATAGATGATTCCTTATGCTTAATGTCAGGTTCACATTATTTTTTTGGCTATTGATCTCACCATTGGGTACTGGAAAATCGACTTATAGCCTGAGGACCGTGATAATTTCTCATTTCAAGCAAAGGATAATTCAAGCATACTAAAATGCCGCTGGGTTATGTAACGCCCTTGCCACCTTCCAACGAGCCATGAATGGACCCTTAGGCAATTTAAAACGCTCATGTGTGCTAGTCTATCTTGATGATATCACCATTTTTTTGAAAACTTTTACTAAACATATGGTTCATCTATGGAAAGTTTTCTAGCAGTTACGCCAAGCTTTCTAAAAACCAAAGCTGTCAAAATGCGCCTTTTTTCAAAGCGAAATGGATATTTTGGGCCATCAGGTAAGTAAGGCTGTAGAATCCCAATGGATGACAGGTCATGGCAATTTTTAAAGTGTCTCCCCTAAATCCCTATGTGATGTACAGGTTTCTCAGGATGGTGGGATATTATCACCAATTTATTCCACATTCTGACAATATCTTTGAGCTTCTTGTATATTTATTTAAGAAGGGTATACTCTTCCAATGAAAAGAAGAGCAAGAGCAGGCCTTCACCCTTTTATGCGTAGCTCTCTTCCACTCTCCAGTACTTATACATCCTAATTTTGACAAACACTTTTTACTTTTTACTGGTGCTAACAATATAGCTATAGGAGCTATATTATCCCAGCTCTAATAAAACTTAGTGGATCATCCCATAGCTTATTGAAGCAAAACCCTAACCAAAATTGAGCACAACTATAGCATTATGGAATGTGAATGCTTGGCAGTACTACTGGCTATTAAGCATTTTCAACCCTATTTATATGGGAATCATTCTACCATAATTACTAACCATTATTTATTAATGGCTGCAACAGATGAAGGATCCTGACGGTGGATTAGTTCAATGGGCGTTAAAAATTCAAAAATATAATTTTTATCATTTATTGACCAGGGCCCATACATCAAAATGCAGATTGCCTATCCAGGTTCCTATATTACTTTAATTGACCTTTGAGAAAGATTGACATCCATGATCTCTTAGCCCATCTGCATTTATGGAAAGACGAGTCTCTGACCCATAAAAAATTAAAAATTGGTAAATATCCAAGTTAGAAATGGCAAATTGTAGAAAACTCATATCTTAAAATGGTTGCCCTACATACAACCTTTAGCTCATACTGACATCATATTAGAGGGACATATGTAAGTCAGTTATAGGGGTATTCAGTAACTCATCATTGGCTCAAAACCCAATGTTATTGGGAAAAATGCTTTTTATCAATTTAAGATGTAGTAAGTCCTGTCTGGTATGTAAAAGTTAAGCCAGACCTAATGCCAGACCTCAACATCCAGTGGTTCCACCCTGTAGACCATTCCATACTATTAGTACTGATGTTGCGGGACCCCTCCCTTGAGCCTCTAATGGTCATCAGTTCCCCCCGTTAACTATTTATCATCTAACTAAGTAGATTGAAGCTGTATCTCTACCCTTCTCTTCAGCAAAAGCTACCATCACATTCCTATATAATAAGCTTATCAACCAGCATGGGTGCCCTAACAGAATTCTCTCAGATAATGATCAAAATTTTTTTGATCATCACTGGTGAATAATTTAGCCTAACTAATGGGAACCACTCAGGTTTTTCCCACTCCTTACTATCCTGCAACCAATGGAATGGTATAGCTTGTAAATGGTACTTTGACCTCAACCCTCCAGAAAATGGTCACGTCCAATCCTCTTTATTGGACCTACTATTTGCCTAGTGCAATTCTAGCGTATAGATTAAGCTATTATCTAATTTTATGATGTATCCCATTCAAGCTTTTTATGGAAGAAATCTACAGCTGCCCTCTAAAGTGCAGGCCATGTTAGACCAAGATTCCCATAGAGCCCCCAAAGTTATTATGTAAAGTATTGTTAATGAGATTATCTGACTTCAGGCCCTAGTTTTTGAGAACTTGTCTCCTATCAATACTAGAGGAACTTATTGGTTCAATAATAAGCATGGTTCTCTGCAAAGCTTCCAACTAAGTGATCTAGTCCTTTTCTACCATCATCAGCTTGGTGGTCGCAACAACAAATTGAGAACCAACTGAACATGGCCTTACAAAGGTATATCTAATTGAGGTAATAAACACTCAATTGTGGAGGTCACTCAAGAAGTTGTGATAAATTTCATACACAGTCAATTTCTCCAGCCTTTTTCCCCCTACACAAAGTTTAGTGGGGAAGTTGTCAATGTATCTACCCAAATTAAAGATTCATGTGTATCTGATGAAGAGTATTGAACCTTTTCTGAAGATATATTCAAACCTTTTGTTGGGGATAATACCTAACTAATTTTTAAGAACTACTGATATTAGGTTCAATTCCGACTTGTGCAAACAAATATTACTGACCAAAACCCCTGATATTGGGGTTAAAACCTAATCTATGCAGCAATCAAATCTTGTTTGACAGCCTTGACCAGAATGCCTCAGAATAACCTATTTATTAATGAGAATAGATCTTGGATCATAAAATTTTGGAGATTTACCTGAGAAAAACTCCCTGATCTCCCATATTATCATGTTTCTAAAAAACAAAGTTTACTCTCTTTTTGCCATTATTTTTTTTGGCCTATCCTTATTGATTTAGGAATGAAAAAAACCTTTAAGATATATTACTTAAGGAACTTTTTCCTGAGCGAAGAGTTTTTTTATGGGAAGTAAAAATCATAATCTATCATCAAGGAACTTCAAGTCTTCTGGTCTTTAAATTAAAGTACGAGTGGCTTAACACCCCAACATCCAAATAACTATATTAATTTAACTTCTCTAGTTTAATTTAATTTTTCCGTCAGAAATTGTATTGACAAAGAAAAACTATTGGGGACAGTTGCTGCTACCCTTCTGCTGGTAATAGCCTCAGACCACCGCCACCTCCTGACACACCTACCAAATTTTCCTCAACAACTATTGGGTGGTGAGCAGATGTAGAAGAGGAACTATTCTTAGTGGATACACCATTACCCAACTCTCATCAACCAAGTGGGCTAAATCGCCTAGGTTGATGAGAGGGATGGCTGCTAGCTTCTCCCCTTCCTCGCTTGAAATGGGAATTCCTTTCAAATAAGACGCAAAGGTTGTTCCATAAGGCTTACAGTAGTTTTTACTTTTTTATACTTGGAACTATCCCTCATAAGCTTATCCTTAATTCTTATCCAGCAGTCAAGGGGACTAACTTTTGACTGTATATTGAGTTGCACTACGACCAAATTAAACCCACTTTTATGCAGTTTTTCCCCAGTTTGGGTTCTTCAATATAGAAAAAGAGATTTGCAACTACTGAGGCAGTGGGTGTCACCCAATTTGATGTTCACCCAAAATGATTAAAGGGTTGCTCTTCACCTTAATTGAGACCTTAAAATTGAAATAGACAGGTTGAGGTCAGATAAGACTAATACATAATCTAGTTGGGAACCATTTACTGGCTCACTATGTGGATTGTACTCCCACCGCGTAAGGTTTGCAGAGTCATCATCCTCATCATCTACTTTAAAACAAATTCCAAATGTCACAAGGTAATATAGCATATCATCCGCCATACAAAGTGGCTACCAGTGTGTTAGGAATGTATCTCTTCTTACATCTGTCCAACAGTTCAAGTCGCCTGCTATAACTGTTTTGTATCAGTTTGCACTTCTGAAAGGAGATTCCAAAACTATTAATTTCATTGGGTTAGGTGATGCGTATACCATAATCACCCACTGAGCTTTACCATTACACTTGTCATGGGCCATGGTCACAAGAGTTCTGCCAGCGTGTGTCTCCTCCACAAATTCCAAATAGATATTTTTATTCAATTCAATAATCACCATATGATCTGACCAAAGCGCTCAACACTTCATCTGAAGAGACTGTCATGGCCCCATGACATAATTGAGGGCACTAATTGCAGGGATAAAACTGGTCGTCAGAAGGCCAAAAAGGTCAAATTTTAAGGCCTTCCTAACCTCAAACATACCCTGGATCAGTGTTAGGTGTGGGAAAGATATGCCCAGGTTGGTCCTGGGGATGGGCGTGATGCTCGCCCCTGCATTAGAGCAAGAAAAAAATGCATCAGCTATATCAATAATAATGGCGGGTTGGTTTTGTTGCTATGCAAACGGGATTCATTAACCCATTTGTTTTATGTAATTTTGAAATTGGGTCAGCTGTTCCTACAATCAATTACTCAAGTTTAGCGATCTTAAGCTATAGTACCCAAGCTGATGGAAACACGTGCTTATTGATAAACTTAGGCTTAGTACCACTTCCACCAATTGATGATTCCACTCCAATTGTTTAATTATGTTTCCTTAAGACTAACCTTCCTTGTTGGTTTATTTTATAAATAAATTCCCCGTCAAGTTTATGGGTTTCTTTTCAAAAATATGGTTCCTTGGGCGAAACTGTACGCGGACCTCTTTAAGGAGGTCTCTAACATCGTTGGCCACTTCATTTTATTTAAATTTACTACAGTATCTGGTGTGCGTTTGGGCCGCTCTGGTCCCCTCCATATTGAAGCAACCAAGCACCCTAGCTTTGATCTTACTTGGTTAGGGATTCCCCTTTCAGGTCTAACCAGGTTCTGTGTTTCTATATCATTTAAATTATACACTGCAAGATCCACCCTCGCCCTAGATCCTTTTTTCTCTAGCACCCTCGGTGGTGCCCTGTTTACAATCTTCTAGTGCTAGTTCCCTGGCGATGTGGCTGTGCATCCTGCACCACCTCTCTGGGAATGATAGAGTTACAGACACTTTCTTGACATTATTTGACCAACCTTTTTATTTTGCATGCATTAGTTTTATCCATGTAGTACTTTTTTATGTGTAAACTGTGTGCGCTTGCCATTTGTCATGGCCACTATGGTGCTCACCACAGTTTTCTCATTTTGGTTTTGTATTGGTACATCACAGCGTTATTCTTACAACTACCAACTGGGAAGTTCCCAAGCTTCCTGCACGTACCTGTGAATTCAGACTTTCTGTGATCCTGTTGTCAAAATTCCATGACTTTCCACCAAGATTTACTCTAAGATTCAACAGGCCCTTGCTTCCCTCTCATTGGAAGCTTCTTTGGATAATGACAAATTATCTGGTTCTTGTCCACCCTCGCAGGAGGTGGATTTACTATATCAGCTGTCTCCAGAGGTGGCTGACTTGTTTTCGCGGTGTTCCGTGCACATCCATTTTTATGGAAATCAGTGGAGGGTTAGGAGCATGTCCTGGAGCAACGTTGTCTGGACGTGTCATCCATATACCCCTTATATGAGTTCTTTTCTCTGCGCCAAGCTGGCTTCCCAGTAAAACAATATTTGAACGAATTTTGTGATAAAGCATAGTACCTACCTTTTCCCAACGTCATTAAAGCATCATTTCTCTGCACTACTTGGAACTCCCTGTGAGAAACTTCCCAATTTGGCAGTCACCCCCTCCCAACTTTGACCAACTGTTGAAGCTCTTTGGGGCATTTTCCCCACCCCAACCCAGAAGGGGCCATGTAATTTTGCCGTCATTGTTTCACCTGGGGTGGTCCCTAAAAATGGGTCCCAAAAAGTTGTGCATGCCCCTCAAAAAGGAGGAATCTTATCCTTCTAAACCTTTGAGTTCTTAATTTGAAGATGAACAGGGGTCTAGCCCCGAGTTTAAATTAGATGATTTAGATGATTCTGCTGTGATGATGTCACCCACAGCAGCACCTATAAATACAGTGACCACGACTAGTGTTTTCTCTTGAATGGGGCAGAGCTCCACGCTAATTGCCTCCCGCTTTATCAAAATTTGAGGGTCCAGGAGAGTCTATACCTAAATCTAACAAAAAACGAAACAATAATAATGTGGTTTCTTTGCACTGCATTTCCGTGGTGCAGGCCAAAGAATTGACTAAGGGCTTGGTAAGTGATGGCCCTGGATAATGAAGCACACCTGGCCATCAGAGCAGGTATGGGGCCGTTGAAGCCTGAAAACGCGTTTTATAACACAAATGACATACAAAAAAACGAGCCATTTATTAGCTCTTATGGCTCTGACGAGGACCCATTTCAGTATATCAAATTACCCCTGAGAACCCCCAATTGACCCCTACCTTGATCCACAGAACTCAAGAGGTGGAAAAGGAACGACGTCAAAAAATTAGAAAATGTTTATGCAATTGCTGAATATATGGTGGGATATGTGGCCTCAGTAGTAAGAGTGGAAAATTATCCATCTCCATTTTATGATGCAAAAACATATCCTAGAGGCATGCTTATGCCTGATGAAGAGTTTTTTCAGCGAGGTGTTAGCGTTTTCTGCTTTGAATAAAGACCATTATGGATATTTTTATTGTCTGTTACCCTTTCAGACCCTTAAGGGAAAATCAGCACAACTATTTTTGTGGATACAGGAGCCTCAGAGAATTCTATTGACCAAGACCTAGCCGACTACCTTGAGTTGAGTTACATGCCAGCTGGTATGGTTAGAGAGGGGCTTCCCAAGGTATTCTAACGCCAAAGGTTCTAGGGTTAGTGGATTACCAAGTTGGCAAGTATCATTTGTCAGACCTTTAAAGCAATCAAAAACCTTCTGTATCCTATTTTTTAGCTGTAGAGTGGTAGCAAAAGCTTGACGTCAGAATTAACTTAGAAGACAACGCCTTGTCTTTAAGGTTGAATAATGGCCATATACTAGTTGTCCCTTTGTCTGAGGGTAATTCTCAGGGCGATTTGCCCCATTGGCACAATATCTACACACTCAGTCTTGCTCCGTTGCTGAAGCACTCTCTGGATGTACCCTTACCTTCCTGTTTGGAGGGGTTGGAATCTTCGTTTGATGCAGCTTCAGCCAATGTATTACCAGTTCATTCAGAGTTTGATTGCAAGTTCAAGCTCACCATTGATTTGGTGCATGTATCTTCCCCAATTTATCCTTTTAATGTATAAGGGAGGAAACGGCACTAGACTTGTGGGTTAGGAAGCAGTTAGTAAAAGGCGCGATTTTTCAACGTATCTCCCCAGTATGCTCCCCAAATCTCTTTGTTTAGAAAGCTGATGGTACTTATGCCCATGCATAGATTATGGGAATCTAAAAAATGTCACTATACCAGATTTACACCCCATCCCATTAGACTATCAGATTTCTTACTATGTGGATAAGGCACAAGTCTTCTCCAAACTGGATTGCTTAAATGCTTTCAATCAGATCTGGATAAAGAAATGCCAGGAGTGGCTCACCGCATTCTGAGCCTGAAAAAGCTTTTCAGTTTTTGGGTTATGACCTTTAGGCTTAAAACGCACCTGCTATCTTCCAAAGTCGTATAGATGCAGCCTTTAGGGACCTGCTGGGTGTGTGAGCAGTGGCCTAAATGAATGATATTCTAGTGGTTTTCCCTGATCATGAGTCCCATGTAGTACACCTTTGGGAAGTGGTGGAGAGGTTAAAGGCAGCCAACCTTACGTTGAAAATCAGTAAGTGTAAATCCTTCATGTCCCAAATCACATTACTGGGAAACGTTATGTTTTACCAAGGACACATGTTAACTTTAGACAAGGAGTAGGCGATTCATGAGTGGACCACCCCAACTTTAATCAAGGAATTGAGGAGTTCTTTTGGGGCGTGTACATTCCTTAAGAAATTTACATCGTATCTTTGCTGAAGTGTTAACACCCCTGTATAAGGCGAGTGGAGCTAAAGTGTTCATTGGTCCCCACTTTTCAGGATGCCTTACAATCAGTAAAGTGTACTTTGCTGTATACGTCCGCCCTTCGTCATGTAGATCCAGAAAAGGAGTTCATTCTGTGTACTGATGCCTCCAACTTTGCCATAGCAGCTACCTTATTACAGGTAGGCGAGGATGGAAAAAAAGCATTTGGTGGTATATTTTTATAGAAAGATGCCTTTACTTGAGTTAAACTACGCCATATATGACAAAGAGTTATTAGCGTCATCATTTGCATAGTTAATAACCCTTCCACATACGTAAAGATCACCATGCCTTGTTGTACTATTGCGCACCTCATGCCTTGACCCCACGGCAAACCAGCTGGCTTGAGACCCTGGCTCAATTTGGGTTTTCTGATGAGTTCATAAAGGGCACTGAGAATGGTTTTTAGGACGCTTTGATATGAAACCATGCACTAGCTCCCAACCCTAAGGAGGTAGAGGTACTTAACACCCACTTGATGGTTCCACCAGGTAAGATTGTGTCACAACTTCCCTCTCCTTTTGCCCACAGGTCAGCGCTTTCTCCCTTTGAAAATGCAAAGGAATATGGTATGTTCAAAAAGGTAGTCCTTTTACAGCCTTTGTCAGACAAGTATGCTGTTGGGGACTGGTACTACTTTATCCCAGTTTGTGATAGCAAGCAGTGAACTTGCTAAGCCTGAGCAAAAGGTCCAGTATAACAAACGGGCAGTGCGTACCATATAGAGAATGGCAAGGGCAATTGGGCAGTTTAGCCCTAAAGAAGGATTGCTTCAACCACTCCCATTCCTGTTAAGACAGTACAACAACTATGTTTGGACTTGGAAGTAATGGAAGAGGGATTTGTTCGCGTATAGGTGTTTCTGCACCTATGTTTATAGGTTTTATAGAATAATTGGTTAGACTGTATAGCTTGTTTTCTATATGGTATATGGAACTGTTATAGTGAAAATATGTACTTAAAGGGTTTAGCATATGATAATATTCTATTGACTGAAAAGACTAACCATCTGAATAGTCTAGTTTTATATCGCATCCAACTTCCTGGACTTTCCTAAGCTTAATTGCTCTTGAACGGAGCACTATAATTCTTTTGAGCTAATGGCATTGCGCCTTGCATGCGATTTTGAAAGCAGTGGGTATCGTCTCAGTATCATTGTAAATTCGTTTTGTGTGATTAATCGACTCAATATCATTTCAATTAAGGTAATTTAAGTGATTAATTGAATGAAAATCATTACAATAATGATTTGATATGCATATAATCGACCTAACTTCAGCACAAATCCTCTTGATCTGATGAATTTTATCTGAAATCTCAGAAATTCCTCTAATTTCAGGCTTTACCCTGACATCCTCCCCCACCAGGGCTGAAGCTACCTGCGAGGCCTTCTTCTTCCATTTCTTTAACAGATTGTCTGCATTCTTTAAATTCTCCTCAGGCTCCCAAATGCTCTCTTCTGCAGGATATCCATCCCACTTGACCAGGAATTGCATTGTATCACAATTCTTACATCTTCTAATGATAGCCTCTACCTCATACTCTGGATATGGACTATCAATTAGAGGGGGCAGCGCTTTTAACTTTCTGATGAGGTAATAAACTACCATCCTTCTTGTACAAGAGTGATCAATGAAAGACATCATGAATTTTCCATTCTTCAGATAAAGCAACTCGGTAAGCAACCTTACCAATGACCTCCTTTACCTTATATAGTCCTACACACCGATGGGCTAATTTCTGGCATGGTACATCCAATGAAACATTGCGAGCATCCAACTAAACTTCACTCCCAACTTCCAACGTCTTCCCAGGCACTCTTTTTTATCTGCAAAATCCTTGTAGGTCTTCACTGCTCGAGTAAAATATGCCAACATAATGCATGGGTCTGATGAATATCCTTCAGAAATTCTCTTCCTGATGGATTGTTCACTTCAGTAGTTGGCAGTGGTTCCCAACTCACGTCATAGCCATTTTTAGCCTTAAAAGGTGTCATTCCAATGGAGGCATGGTCCATGTTGTTGTAACAAAACTGGGCCATTGGTAACAGCTCAACCCAATTATCCTGTTCAGCATTCACGTAACATCTTAAGTACTGCTCCAGCACCTGATTGACCTTCTCAGTTTGTCCATCTGTTTGGGTATGATATGCAGTAGACAAACATCTCTTAATTACAAAAACTGACATAAACTGCTTCCAAAAGCGTGAAGTGAACTGTGGTCCTCTGTTAGAGATAACCTCCTTGGGTATTCCGTGATATAAAAAGACCTTCTTTATAGATAGCTGGGCTGTCTCTTTGGCTGTGACATTAATGGTCGTAGGAATGAAGTGAGCCATCATTGTGAAACGGTCAACTACCACTAAAACTGAATTATACCCCTGAGAATGGGGTAGCTCAACGATGAAATCTAGGGTAACTGATTCCCAAGGCTTATGAGAAAACTTCAACGGTTCAACTGACTTTCAGGATGGCCCCTCCTAGCCTTAGTACGCCCACAAATCAAACATCCAGCCAGGTACTTACTAATATCTCTATCCAGCCCAGGCCAACAGTAAGTTCTCTGGATGAGAGTTACCAAAATATTTCGTCCAGGATGTCCAGCCATTCCTAAGTCATGGTATTCACGTAATATTTCCATTCGTTGGGACCATTTAAACACATAAAGGAATCTCTTCTAACAGACCAAACGTCCTTTCAGAGAGTATTCCTTGAGGTACCATCCACTACTTAAATCCTGATTCAGGTCATCCTTCACACCTTGACAAAACGCATCTTCTTTCTGGGCTTTCGAAATATTATCTTCCCGTCCCACCAAAATCATGTAATAGAGCTGATCCATTGGGTTCCATGTTTTTAGTAAAAACTGTGTGTTATATTCTGTGATATCCCCTTCTGCAGGCATTAGGTCAGGGTGACGACTCAGAGAATCTGGGACCACATTAACCTTCCGATGCTTGTATTCAATTTCCAGGTCATAATCAGCAAGAGTAAGGGCCCATCTAGCTTGCCGCTTATTTAGCTGTCGCAGAGTAAAGAAGTTGTCAGGTTCTTATGGTCAGTCATGATCTTCACGGGGTGTTTTGCCCCAAACAAGTACCGTTGCTAATGTTTAAGGGTCTGAACAATTGCCAGCATCTCTTTGTCATAGATCGGGTAGTTACATTCAGCGGGGATAAACTTTTTGGAATAGTAGGATATGAGATGAAGTCTACTATCATCCCCCTCCTGCAATAAACCCCCCAAGTGCATATCCAGAAGCGTCAGTCTCAACCACGAAGGGCTTATCATAGTTGGGCATGGACAACACTGGTGCAGAAACAAAGGCAGACTTTAAGTCAGCAAAAGATTCTTCTGCCGCTTGGGGCCATTTATATGGAACATCATCTGATGTGAGCCATGTCAAGGGTAATGCAATAGAAGAAAAGCCTTCGATAAAATCCCAACAAAAGTTTGCCAAACCCAAGAGACTGTGAACTTCCTTCCAGCTATTAGGTGTAGGCCAAGATGTGATAGCATCTAACTCGCTAGATTCCATTTTAAACCCATTCCTTCCCACAACATAACCAAAAAATTCAACTTTTTCCCGAGAAAACTCACACTTTGAAAGCTTGACATGAAGGTTATACTCCTGGAATTTCTTAAAGATCAAACGCAGATGTTAAAGATGTTCCTCTTGAGACTTTCTATAGACCAAAAAATCGTCCAGGTAAGTCATGCAGAACTGGTCCATGTGCCCACCAAAACTGTATTGATCATTTGATGAAATGTACTTGATGAGTTGCAAAGGCCAAACGGCATGACAAGATGCTCAAACAACCCAAACCGCGTCTTGAAAGTCGTTTTCCATTCATCACCTTCCTTAATCCTGATCTAGTTAAATGTATCCCTCAAATCCACCTTTGAAAAGATAGTAGCCCCAGAAAACTGATCGCTCAAGTAGTCAGCATCAGGTAAAGGGTATCAGTTCTTTATGGTAATATCATTCAACTTTTAATAATTTATGCAGGGTCGCAAACCTCCATCTTTCTTGCTTACAAATAAAAGTGGAGATGAACATGGAGACTGAGACACTCAAAATAAAACTCTTTTCCAACATAGTATCCAAGTACTCGTGTAATGCCACCTGTTCCCGGTGGTTGCAGCTATATATTGGTCCATGAGTAGGCTGCTTCCCTTTTACCAAGTCTATTATTTAATCAAAAAAGATATAGGAAGGCAGAATCTAGACTCTTCTTTGCTAAACACTTCAGAATATGCTTCAAGATATGCTGGAATAATTCCTCTACATGCCTCCAATAGAACCTGAGAGATTCCGCAGCATACAACCCTGGAAACATACCTTTACTCAACGCCCATTCTTCTCTCTTTCCATTCACCTTAACTGTGACAGTGTTTCTGCCATAGTCATGTTGGAGTTCCATTTGGCCTAACCATGGAAAGCCAAGGATTACAGGCTGGGGAGTACTCTCTAAAATCCAAAATTCAATCTCAATTTTCAGGGAACTGACTAAAAGACTTATGGGATGTGCAAAACAGTAGGCAATGGACTGCTCCCCATTTCCCAGGGTTATGGTCAGTGTTCTAGTCCCAGTTGGAACTCCTAACTTTTTTCATTTCCTCTGATATAAAGTTCTGGGAGGCCCCACTATCCAGTAAAACCTCATTATGGAATATATTATCTCCCATTATCAAACATATAGGAAAATCAGGGTAAGATTGAGTTCCATTTTTATTGCAAAGGCAACTGATGAAGGTTTACCTTTCTTTGGAAATTGGTAAGCTAGATTCCCAGGATTATGGCAAGAATAGCACAATCCTTCCCTGTAATGATGTTGATATTCTTCATGGCCCATGTTGGTAATTTGATTTTTGTAAGCAGACTATTGCCACATGGGAGTTCTAATCATAACCAGATTGGCAGTGGTTCCAAGCAATTCTTTTAAAGGCAGGGTGATGAGGTGGTATCTGATCAAATCTGACATATGCCTTTCTAACACTTGTCTGAAGTAAAGTGCTCCCATTTAATCATCTAATTCAGTCTTCTGGAAGATCTCCAGAAACTTCTGCTTATATCTCTCAACAGTTTGACCTTCCTACCGAAGGTTCATCAAGGCAATGCGTGCCTGTAATCTGGTACTAGCAGGAGTTGCTGCAGACAGCAAATGGATTTTAAACTCTAAATAATTAATGCAAAAATTCTCATTTTCTTCCAACGCTTTGGTAAATCAACCCAAAGCATCTCCAGAGAGCTGAGAACCACCGCCGTTACCTTCTGTGCATCATATGGGTAGTTCTCAGGATATTCTTTATAATGCGCCCACAACAATATAAGTCCTCCTTTTTTTAGTACTAGATGGTCCCAACCTGAGGGGGGGATTCATCGATGTATGTAAATCCTCCTTTCACATCAGCTAATGTTAACTTTTAGGCAATGGAACCATAGGATAGTTCAGGGGCGCATGGTTAGCCACAGTCACTGTTTGAGCTTGAATTTGTCCTATTGCTTCTTTATAAGACTTATCATCCTGTTTTATGGAGAAAAACATCCGTGCTGATGTCTGGTAACCTTTCATCAATAAAGCAAATGATAAAGCTCTCAGTAATAAAAACGCAGCAGGATATACTTTGTAAAACTTGGCGGACAAATTGTCAGGGACTGGTACTACTTTATCCCATTTGTAATAGCAAGCAGTGAACTTGCTAAGCCTAGGCTAAAGGTCCAGTATAACAAAGGGGCAGTGCGTACCATATAGAGAATGGCAAGGGCAATTGGGCAGTTTATCCCTAAAGAAGGATTGCTCCAACCACTCCCATTCCTTTTAAGCCAGTACAACAGCTATATTTGAACTTGGAAGTAATGAAAGAGGGATTTGTTCGGGTATAGGTGTTTCTGCACCTATATTTATAGGTTTTATAGAATAATTGGTTAGACTGTATAGCTTGTTTACTATATGGTATATGGAACCGTTATAGTGAAAATATGTACTTAAAGGGTTTAGCATATGACAGTAACTTATTGACCGCAAAGACCAACCATCTGAATATTCTAGTTTTATATCCCATCCAACTTCCTGGACTTTCCTAAGCTTTATTGCTCTTGAACGGAGCACTATAATTCTTTTGAGCTTATGGGATTGCGCCTTGCATGCGATTTTGAAAGCAGTGGGAATCGTCTCAGTATCATTGTAAATTCGTTTTGGTGTGATTAATCGACTCAATATCATTGCAATTAGGGTAAATTAAGTGATTAATTGAATGAAAATCATTACAATAATGATTTGATATGCATATAATCGATCTAACTTCAGCACAAATCCTCTTGATCTTATGAATTGTATCTGAAATCTAGGAATTCATCTAATGTTAGGATTTACCCTGACATATACCATGATTATCACCAATAACGAGTTGGATCAAGAGGATATTACCAGGGGTTACCATGTGAAGGGTGAGATGGTGTCGTTTCAGGGGCGCTTATGGGTTCCTGCTGGACCACTTCGCCTGGAATCATCTGGGACCATCATGACGGTATCACCATTAGTCATCCTGTAAAGGCGAAAACTCTAGAGCTAATCTGGTGCCTCTATAATTGGAAGGGATTAGCTGCCCATGATGTCAGGTATTGTGAGGAGTGCCTGGTCTTCAATCAAATGAAGCCAAATCACCAGCCCCTCTCTGGGCAGCTGGTACCAGTTTAAAAGACTTCATGGCCTTGAACTTCAATATCAGTGGATTATATTGTGGAGCTACCTGCATCTGATGGTTATGGAACCATCATAGTAGTGATGGAACGTTTACTAAGTTCGCCCACTTTATCCCTTTAAGAACTGCACTAACCGCGGCAGAGATGGCTAGGCTCTTCACTTCTCATGTGTTCGCTTTGGGTCCCCCAAAAAATCATTAGTGATTGGGGGCCCCAGTTTACTTCTGACTTTTAGGAAGATTTGTGTAAGGCTCCTCAAATCTGTTCCTGCTGTTCAACTGCCTATCACCCCAAACAGATGGTAAAACTGACTGAGTGAACCAGTGCTTAGAGTAGTTCCTGTGGTGTTACATTGCCGTAGATCACTCAAATTGGGTTTCCCATCTCTCCATGGCCCAATTCAGCTATAAAAACGCCCAACATATATCATTCAGTTGTTCTTCCTTCTTCACCAACTATGGCTTCAATCCACCTTCAACATGGAGCCCAATCGTGGATTTAAGGTGGAAGAGGTGGTGCCTTTGCAAAAATGATCAAGAAAGTACACCAGGGGTTGAGCATGAACTTGAATGTAGCTATGAAAGCCTATAAGGAGAATGTGGATAGGAAGAGATGGGTAGGTCCTGCGTACAGGGAAGGGATCTTGGGATGCTGGATGCTAAGAACATCATCATAAAGCAACCATGTAAAAAACTGGGACCAAAGAGGATTGGGCCTTACCGCATTTTCAGAAAGGTGGGCCACGCCTCATACCAGTTGGATCACCCCCATCACTCCAGATCTTAACAGTCTTCCATGAAAGCAAGCTCACGTTACCTGAGAGCCCCCCTCCAGAGACTCCAGAGGCTTATCTCATGGATGGGGCATCAGAGTGGGAAGTGGAGGAGATTGTAGCCTCACGCATAGTCAGAAAAAGGCTTGAATACCTAATAACCTAGAAGGGATTTGACTCAGTGGAAAAAAAAGTTGGGTACCAGCGCGCAACTGCTCCCATGTCCAGGATCTGTTCAAAGTTTTCCACGAGTAGTTCTCTGAGGCTGCAGGAATCAAATCAAATCAAACTATTGCCACCATGAAGCTGGCCACAGCCCACAAGAACTTTTCCTTAGCAAAATCCCCTGGAGGAGGGTAAAGCCCCAAAAGGAAGAGAGGGTAATGTCATGACCCCATGACATAATTGAGGGCACTAGTTACAAGGACAATGCTGATTGTCAGAAGGCCAAAAAGGCAAATCGTAAGGCATTCCTGACCTCAAACATACCCTGGATTAACGCTGGGTGTGGGAAAGATATGACCAGGTTGGTTCTGGGGATGGGCGTGATGCTCGCCTCTGCATTAGAGCAAGGGCGTTAAAAAGCACCAGCTATATCACTAATATTGACAATTTCAATTTGGTTGTTTGACAAATGGGGTTTTAAAACACGTTTAACCTTTGAAATTTTAAATTGGGTTGGCTGTTCCTACAATCAATTAATTGAATTGATTAATCTCAAGCTATAGTACCTGAGCCAATAGAAGCGTGCGCTTATTGGTGCACTTAGGCTTAGTACCATTTCCACCAATTGAAAATTCCTCCCTTATTGTTAAATTATGTTTTCTCAAGGTCAACCTTCCTTGTTGATCTACTTCATAAATAAATACCCCATTAAGTTTATTTTTTTAAAATATGGCTCCTGGGAGAACCTGTTCGCAGACCTCTTTGAGGAGGTCTCAACAACGTTAACTCCATTTTATCCAAATTAACTACAGTATCCAGTGCAACTTTGGGCCGCCCTGGTCCCCTCCATATTGAAGCTTTTTAGCACCCTAGCTTTGATCTTCATTTGGTTAGGGATACTCATTTGGGTTAACATGTTCTGTTGTTTCTCTGTTATTTAAATTATACACTGCATTTTACACCCTCGCCCTTGGTCTCTTTTGCTCTGGCACTCTCTGAGGTGCCCTATTTCCAAGATTGCTAATGGCTAGTTCTCTGACTGTGTGGCTGTTCATCCTGCACCACCTCTCTGGGAATGAGAGAGTTACATACACTCTTTTGACAGAGACCGTGAGTGATGTTTGGAGCTCTGTTTGAACTAGGGACCATATTTCGCTGATTGTGGACCTTACTTTTGGATATAAAAATTAGGTCAATAATGTTATTATCTTTAAAATAATGCATTAGCCTCACTTATGTTTGTATGTTAGCCATCCTCCTAAAGTAGTGGTCACGATTATCAAGATGGTCGACCAACCCATGGGTATGAGGTTTATCAGGATTATTTAACAAATCTCAAATGGGAATTGATTTTTTAGTGTTAGACATAGCCAAATCTGAGAGACGGGATGGAGGCAGATGGCAGGTACAGCTTGTTAAAACCAGGATTTTGTTGCTGGGCATGGAGTGCAACGGATACTCCATCACCATCCCAGTTTCCTTGTCAATCGAGAGAGGAGAAAGCTTCAGCACAAAGTGGGGGTTTTGTTTTGGAGAGGGTGGGCGAGTGGCAGAAGTGGCAGTGGTCCTTGACTGATCATTGGGATCAGGAGCAGTTGCCAACTGATATTGAATCGCTGGCTAGAAATGAGGAAGATGTGATTTCTTGCCCTTCTTATGGCTAACCTATTGATTTACATTACCATGGGGAGTTGCTCTGCAGGGGGAGCTGATTTCTCAGCGCCCTTTTCCTTATGACTCATTGATGGTTTTTTGCTCCCACCTTCTGCCAACGGATTTCCTCCTTCTCTACCCACTCCACTTGGGTGGGATAGGATTGAGGTGACACAAAGCATTATTCTTCGTCCATTTGATATAATTCCAGGCTAGGATTCATAAATGGCTCATCATCTGCCACTGTATGCTTTGACATTTCTTGCGCCTCCGCTTCTTTATGGAATGCATCCAGCTCTTGTTACTGACGCTTAATATCAGTAAGTTTATGAGGTTACGCGGCAGCCACTACTTAGCTGTAGGTCTTAGGAAGATCCTATTTGACCTTGGTGAAAACACTGACTGAGTCATTCTTGTATTTGTGGGACGGTTTGCCTTTCCTATGATAGCATTGTGCCATTGTATGTCCCGTTTAGAAACAAAAGTGACAGACCTGTTTGGCGTCCTCCTGTTCCATGTAAATCACCCATTAGAGGTCTGAAATATGGATATCCTGGGGAAAAACAATTTTTTTTGTTTTCATCCAGGGTGCAGGCCAATACAGGGCTTTCACAGTATGGGAAGTAAAGAAACTTGGTGTTATAATAACCGCTGGATTGCCAAAATTAGTGGACCTCAATGTAGTAGGACATGCCGGTGCAAGTTGACTTGTGAATTTATTTGCAGACTCAGTCCTTAAGCAAGTCATAAAAAGTCGCCCATTTTCTGTCTGGTTTGTTTAGCGTGTAGTTTGGTGTGCAGTTAAGGAATACTAGGACTGGATGCCTACTTCCATTTTTTGCTTACAGTTGAGTTTATTGGGCATCAAGATATTGATATATCCACATTCCAGTACACAATGGTGGTCAAAATTGCTGCCTGCTAGTATGCAGTATAGCTCTTAATAAATTGCAACAATCATTATGATTACTCCTCGTCCCTAAAAAGTTAGAGGTGGATGAATATCACATTTGAAGATAGGATTTAAGGTGTATGGCACTCATAAAACCTGCCGCTTATATCAGAAAATATTTAATCAATATGAGAAATGACGCCATTTCATAATTCTTCCTTGTGAGGGACGAGCACCAAAAAATACGAGTTTTTTATTAGTAAAGGATGTTAGGACATTTATGTGGGTTTTCTTTTTAGATAAAGCTGATGTCTATTCCAAAGCTAGATCCGTGGGACAAGAAAGCCTGCACTGATGCATATGAATGTCCTGTTTATGGCCGTTGCAAGCCATAACTGCGCCTATCTTAAGGGATTGTCATCCCAATGCATTTGATGGAGAGAAACTGAACCAAT
This sequence comes from Massospora cicadina, assembly GCA_022478985.1. Lineage (NCBI taxonomy): Eukaryota > Fungi > Entomophthoromycota > Entomophthoromycetes > Entomophthorales > Entomophthoraceae > Massospora > Massospora cicadina. The sequence goes on from JAKSZP010002749.1 coordinate 131,418, forward strand.
ACCAGCTTATAGAGGCCTCAGGGTCGCACGCTTCATGCATATATTGGAGGAGCACACCAAGAAAAATAGCACTCTGCTGACACCAGTATCTCATTGTGACGCTGTTCCACCTGTTGTTGCTGAACAGGAGAGCTGCATCAGCATTTACAACCGCTTCACTCCATCAGAAAGCTTTGGCGGGGGTTTAAACTTTCACAGCATAGGGGGTAGCAAGAGAGGGCTCAGGAAATGACTGTTTACAGTATAAATAAAGTAAACCCAAATATTGGCTTTTAGCCAATACCAACTGAGTTATGGGGTTGTAACCCCTCGCGTGACCACTGTTGATTGAAGTGTGATCTCATTTTCAATCCAGGGGTGAGCGTATCATGGTGAACACCACCACATCCCAATCCGCTCATGTGGCAAAGGGGCATGGTCCTGCCAGATCATCAATTTAACCAGAAAGAGGGTGTGGCTAAGCAGGGTTTCATGAATGTTTTATAACTTCAAACTTGGCCAATCCCAGACCTAGTTTATACAGGTGTTAGTATGGAGCCAGTACTTCATCTCAATGGGGGCAAAAGCATTATTGCACCATAGAATTGCAACCTTTATTGACCACCCTCAGAAGTGCCCCTATTTGACAGCTTTTTCTTTTGTTTAACCAGCTTGTATCAGATAAGAGGTCACAGTGTGAGGGATCTACTTGTAAAACCAGTGTAAGGCTTCAGTAGCCTTAAACTCTGCTGTGATCCACAGTAGCACCTCCTCTCGAGAAAAGGTGGTGCTATATCACCCAAGAAAACTTTGGTGGAAAGAGCGTGGCGCACACTTAAGAACAATGGCAGTGTTGGGAAACATATTGATATATGTATTTAATTCCGCTAATGAAAGATGTGAACTTTTTTTACCAAGGGCACCATCTTTGTGGGGATATACGCTTATTGAACTCCATTGCGTCAAAAAGGTAAATGCCTGCCTCCAGCCATGCCTTAGAATCTTGGGTTTTAGGTCCTCCTTGAAAGCTGCCTCCACCTTTTGTTAGTCCACAGGAAGCTTCATCCACTTGAGGGATTTCTCAGTGTGATTATCGATGATTTAAAAATTATTGCCAACTTAAGAGGGATTTTTGTGTCAATACACCATTTTGCTGCCACCTTGGAGAACTTGCTAGCACGCCAAGTGGCTGATGTTGTAGGGGATATGGTTTTTGAAATCCATTGAGTCGCCATCACATACAGGAACTTCAGAGTTTTCCACTACTTTACATCACAAGGGGGACTCCTTTACAGGTAAGCTTTTTTAGCACTAGTGGTACCCAACCCAAAAGGGGGAGCTGCCACGCACTTTTATCTGCAAATGAGCCAAACAAAGGGATTAATGTACATAAAAAATCCCTAATATAGCCCTTAAGTTATCAGCCTAGGAAGCCATATCAGAAGGTGAGGAAGCTTTGGGGAAACTTTTTCCGGCGCCCTCTTTAGCTGGCAGACTATGGCAGACAACATATGAGTTGGGGCACCAGAGATATGTGGCATAAGGAGGTATAATTGTGGGTTTTCTTCATTAATGAATCTGGCGTTGTCTATCGCCTCAACATATTGAACAATACGGGTAAGCTCTTTTAACACCAGCCTATATTTTATGAGGGTGGTATGGGGTATGGCGCTTGGGGTCTGAGTAGTATCAGCTAATTGGAGATATTTTCAGACACTTTTGGTTTTTGGCGATGGGTTTTGGTGTTCTAACAAATTTATTTAAGATCTTAAAGCATCTATAACTTTTTTGGAGTTACAAGCCAATAAAGATTATTTTAATAATGGTATAGGACCCTGTTGGGGACACCATCAAAAGTTTTTTTCACTTGATTTTATTAAATTCTGATTAGAGGTAACTATATTTATTAAGTTTGGGCCAATTGATTCCCTGATTGAGGAAAGAATTTGCGGGGTCATCCCTGCAGTAGATGAGGCTTCCACCGTTCCTAAAGGGAGTTGATGTCCAGTACTGGGGATGATTGCCAAGATTTATCCTTTTCTGGTTGAAGCCTCTTACTAGGGGTTGTAACTCACTAGTATTATATTATTAGTGAATACCAAATTATGCTCCTCATTAACTCAAGTAGAGCAAATTTAAAGTTGAGGATCTCCTCAATAACAATTATTGATATTGTGAGTTACTTAATAGTTCTAAAACTATTGAGGATCAATCCTGATAATAAGTCTAGCTTAATGATTACCAGCAACTAAAGCAGAGGATAATTAATACTAATCTACTATTATTAATTTTATAGCCTATTAGTTTATCAGCAAAAAAGCTGATTGTTTAGATAGGCTAGGAATCCAACTGCTAGATATTGCTTAGTTTATTTATTTATCGCTTATCCTGATTCCTAACTTCTCCCACACAAGCCTCAGTAGTTCAAAGATTGTGGAGCTCAATTTGAATAAACTATCACTTACCTTACTATCCTTAAGTTTAATTAAAATTAATATCTATAATCCTTCTTCAACAAGGGTCCAGTTTGTGAACTTAGGGGAAACTTGAATCACTCTTCATTAGGCTGTGCAACATACTAAGCATATCGTGTTGGCCATTCTGTTGAAATTCTGGGCTGGAACCAAGCGATCACCCCACCTAGCTAGAATTCTGGCTGTTCTGAATTAAGAAAGAAGTTTTTGGGAGCTTTGGCTACTGGTAACTTGGCTTTGCCAAGGACTTTTCCAATTGGCTGGAAACACAGACTCCGCTGGAGCGTAGCTGCCTGTCAAAATGTGGATGAGAAGCTTTCACTGAGTCATGAGCACCCAAATTTTTTAGAACAGAATTGTATCACATTGATCACAAGGTTGGTGCCTGAGCCAGTAGGGTGCACTCAGGCCTCAATACCAATACATTTACCACTAGTCAGCAGATGCACCCCTGCCGGTTGAATTAACCATAAATTAAAGTAAGTATATTTATTTGTAAAAAACTAGTTACTATGAGCCAAAGACTTTATGCTCTAAGCTCTGTCAGGTGGGATTCCCGTTTATAACTGTAGTGGGTGAAAGTCGAGAGTACTGCTCTGATAAGGGCAATAGGCTCAAACTAAAAATTTGCCTCTGAAAAACTTTACTAGGTAAGTTTTTAAAATTTAGAAGTGATACTAATGCACAAGAAAATTCATTAATTGTCATTGGGTTTGATAATTAATATATAAAATATTTACTTGGATCATAGCCGCCCTACTAGAAAGCGTCAAGTTGGGTGCAGTAGGTATCACAGGTTTTGTATCAATACCAGACCACCAAGCTAAACGATGGGATGGTTTGAAGGATGATGAAGTTAAAGGGTGGGGAGGAGGGTTGGTTTTTAAATTATGTGGCTTAGGTGTTTAGATGTGGTTACATCCAGGGGCTGGCAACTAAAAATCAAACCCTTTTTAACTTATAGCTAAGAGAACATTTAAGAGGGGGATGGGTTTGAGAGGTCAGAGTAATCGTCAACTTAATATTGATTCAAGCTTAAAATTATAAAGACATTTAAATAAACCATGATATAATGGTTTACTAACGCTTAAAGTATCCTAGGGCTCCAATCCCCTAACCAAAATCAATGAGACTTCTTAATCCTATAGTGCGATCTGGTCTGATCTTGAAGGTAGCTGAATTTAGATAAACTATGAGAGTTGGCTATGTTGGTAAGGTTAAGCCTAATTTAAACCTCATTTATTAAGTATACCCATGAAAAGGTATCTATACCAGCCAAAACTTTAGAAAATGATGAGATGGAAACAGTATCCTATGATCTTTTTTTCACTTTGATACCTAAATCAAAGCCAAATTCAGATTTGAAAAAAATACAAAAACTGAGCGCTTGAATGAGCCAAAACTTACCAATATTGATGCAATTGATGCCTGCTGCCCAACTTGGGGTGGAGGCGCACCACCATCTGGCATCTTTTGGCCACCACTGAAGTGCACCCAGGCTGGCTCTGCTAGACCTCCCAACGCTTTTGGGCGTTATGTCCCCCTCAGGTCTTGGCCCATCACCTCACAAGCTCCTAAGCGGTACTCTGGAGCCCTTTGGTGCTCCCATGGAGCAATTTGCGTTTTGGCCTCTGGGTTATATATGGGAATTTTTCCCATATGCTAGTGCATCCATCAATGAGATGGCCACAGTGGTTTTTAAACCTGCCAGCTATATTGACTTCCACCCCTTTAAGGGTAATTTGATCCTGACTTCCATTCAGAAGCTGATGTGGCAGCAGCATCTAAGCTGCAAATCATTTACAAAAAAATTTTCATTCCCACTGTTCGCACGTGGCTCCCAGATGAGGCCACTTTGGTGGTCCAGTTTTCCAGTTTTCCACCATTTCTCTCCCCCAAACGCTTTCACCATAAACTGATGGAGGGTTTGGCCATTTATGGCGCAGACCCCATCTTGCAGTTTGTGGTTCCCAATGGGGCAGGTTGGTTGGCAGGGCCTTGTGCCTTTGAAATGATCTGCCATTTCCATCGTGACACCCACCTCATGATTCTCCTTGCACAGTGATCAGCTCTGCACCTGAATAGCCTTTTTGGGCGCATGTCAAAAACAGCTTTGTCATATGCCCTTGTTCTTCAAATTGGATCATTTAAAGTGCAAGTGCCCCACAGCTTCTGCCTCATCCGCTTCCACTATTTCTCCTTCTGGTGTCATGCTGGCTTCTGCCTCACCCAATTTTTTTGAGTGGGGCGTGATTCTCCCACCCCCAACTTCAAATAAATCTGGCGCTGCTTCCAAAGCATCAGCCAATCAAAATTTTAATTTTTAAAAAATTTGTCGGATTATGGAATCATGAGCCAATGGCTGAGAAAGTCTCAGTTGAGCTGCTGTGGTCAACTGTTCACACCCAATCAGGATCTGCCACTGCACCAAATATGGTGGCTGGTCTAGCATTGGCTGATTTAAATCCATTCAAAGCGCTCAAATGGATTGATGATACAGATTAGCCTTATAATGTTGAGCCTGATTTTACCTTAAATTTTTTTTGTAAATCCTCTCAATTCACATCCCCACTATTTTAAATTATAGAACGGTTTCCCCTATTATAAAATATCAACAAAATGGCGGTAGAAGCTTAAGCTGCTCCCGCCAACACCCTCCACCAACATCTTCATGGAGCAATTGATCCCTTGTTGAGGGTATTCCCATCCCAAATTTCCCCCATGATTTTAATGAAGATGGTAAATATGAATTTGATGAGCTCACTTCTGGTGCGAGCCATGCCTGAATTGATGCAGCAAAAACACTTCTTTTTTGATCCCAATAATCTCAAACCCCCCAGCGCATCAAGTCTTTCACTTATGTGCCTGCTCTCACACTTTTGGTGAGCATCAACTTGCATTAATATATTGAGGTGATGGACACCGCCGGCCTCATAACAAAGAAAACCCCCAATTATACCTCCTTATGCCATATATCGATGATGCCCCAACCCCTATGCTGTCCACATTGGTCTGCCAGCTAAAGTGGACGCTGGACAAAAGTTTCCCCAAAGCATCCTCACCTTCTGATATGGCTTTCTAGGCTGATATCTTAGGGGCTATATTAGGTTTTTTAATTCTAATAATCCCTTTATTTGGCTCATTCTCAAATAAAGATGCGTGGCAGCTCCCCCTTTTGTGTTGGGCACCACTAGTGCTAAATAAAGAATCAGTATTATTTGAAGGGGTCTCATTGTAATGTTGAATTATATTTTTAGTGCTTAATGCACAGGTTCATGTGACTGAATTATAAAATACAGAGATGTATGATAGTTGTTTGAAGACAACTACTAGTTTTGTTTTCATTACCAATGATATCAATCTTGCTTAGATATTCTCCTAAAGGAAGGTACTGACAATTATACTTATGGTAACTTGAGAAATTTTTAATTAGGAGAAACTATCCCACAATTCTTACACAAGAGAATTTGAGCATAATATAAGTTGAAGTAAACTATCTGTCAGGATTTATGTAATTGGATGAAAATGAGCGGGATATAAACATGACCTAAATCACAAAATTGGCCTAGAAGATCAACCAATTTAATGAGCATTGAACTTGACTCAAAAAATGAAATCTCAAATGGGAGAAAGGAAACTCAGATTCTGGAAGGATCTTCCAATTCTACTAATAAAGGCACTGATTCATCTGGTGAAGATTTTATCACTCAGAGATCCCCAGAATCAGCCGCTCTGGCAAAAGTGAGTCATATTCAAAGAAAGCCTACGCCACCTGCCACATCATCAAAGAGGTCTCCTTGCCCTACTCTTTCTCAATTATCACACCAATCTCCCCTTAGGCGATTCCAAATATCTTAGCGGCCTAAAAACATCTCTGAATTTTAGTTGATAAAAATACCTTCTGATTTCTTAGTTAATTTCACCAGTAATTATTTTGCCTATTATAATACAGAAGACCTTGCCTGTTTAAAATGAACAAAGTATCCCTGATGACGAATGTCCGTTGAAAGATTGCCTAAGGGAACTTAGTCCTTAAGAAATTCCGCTGGTACTACTTTTAACTATTAATTAAACAGCTTTAAAAGGTCTGACCTTCAGAGAGGACAACGAAGACCTAAAAACTAGTGCTTTCTGCCAGGTCCTTCTGAGGCTCCCGGTAAAAACCTACTATCCCTGTGACCAATTCCAGCGAAGATGGACCTCCAAATATGGAAGAGAAAGTGAGTTTGACCCCTTATGCCACTATCAAAAATCAAGATGTGACGCTACCTCAACATCAAGAACTTGAGTTACGTGTGACTATGACTTTAACTATATTGGTTCCCAATGAATCCAACTATCAAATTCAGGCTCCTGATGTTGACCAAATAATTTGAGAGCTTCTAAGCGAAGTTTTAACTCCTGGTGGGAGAATTAGTCATAGCAGCTCTACCCATACTACTAAATGCGCTGATTTTACTCCTTAGCAGAGCTTTTAAGCAATGTGTAGGAGTGACCCATATAGATTAGTAACTCCAACAATTTGTGCATCCTAACTTATACCAACTCATACAGTTGCTCGCTCTCCACCACATGAAGAGGCAGCGACATATAGGATTTACCCATCAGATCCACTCCCTACTTGATTTATATAGCGCCGCCTCTAAATTTAGCCATGATAATTAGGAGGCCATTTTGAGAAATCGTTGAGAGCTAATGACATCCAACGTCACTTTGCCAAAATTGACACTAGAGTCATCCAATACTTGCAATATGAATTCACACAACAGACAAGCCAATTAATCACTGGCATGGACCAACGAGTAGAACGTGCGTTATCTACCATTTTCAAATTTTATTTTAATGAAGATTGCTAAGCGACTGATTCTTGACTCATCAATTTTTTGACCATATCCAGCAGCTGAGCAAATGACTTGCAATAAAGCTAACTCCCAAAGTCACGGTGCAACATGAGGCCCTCCATGTAAAAGGACTTAGTGGTAATGAATGAGAACAAGGGCCCCTTGAGCCTGGAGGTCCCCGGGGTCCTCCAGGCACCTCCTCACCTGCTGGGCCCTTTTTCAATGAAGACCATGAAGCCCAACTATAAAGCCCACAAATGGCAACTGTTGCTGGTGGACTGAAAAGCTGAAATGACTATTGAGGGATACATCTGGATGCTGATTTGACCTTCCCCTACTTGTATAACCATTATGCGAAGTTTACTGGTACCTGCGTCAATATAGTCGCTTCCAAAGGCCAATAAAATCGTCACATTAAGTGGAAGATTATCAAAATCCAAACAATTGAAGCTAAACAGGATGCTCTCTCAAACAATTGGACCAATGGTCCGAAGAGATAAAGAGTCTACACCAACTTTTAGAATCCAAGGCCCCCTTAAGCACGTCAATGTATGCTACGCACCATTAAGGATGACAAGGATGAGATCCGCCGTCAGTTTAATAGGGCTATCCCAAATACTAATATAGGCACCACGGGGCCCACTGACCTGGAATAACCATTCTCTCCTGCCGTTCATGTCCTCTCCAAACCCGTCAGATATTTCAAACCTAACTTTAAGGAAAAGTACTTCCCTGGGACTTAGAAAATTCAATCATAACTTTTTGTATATGAGGTTGCAATGGAGCCAGCCACCGACCAACAAAAATGCCAGCATATACTAAACTGTTCAGATGGCAAGGCACAAGAAACTATGATGCCCTATACTAAGGCATGCACCATGTGGGCAGCCATTAAGGAAGCTTTTATCAAAAAATTTGGAAGTAACTAACTCTCTCTAACCATAAGCAGGCTTTCATACATATCCATCCAAGACAAAGGGAGACTAATATTAAATTTGAAGAGCGCTTCTATCATGAAGCACAGGCGTTAGCTTCCTGTGCCCATATTTCCTTGGATGATGTCATATCGGCTGTTCTCTCCACTTTCCAACACAGTACCAACCTGGTACTCTATTTCCAGAACGCCAAAAAGATGTTTAGATAATTCCTTTACATTAAAGGAGTCAATAATTGAATTTCCCAAGCCCAAAGTACGCCAAGCTTCAAATAAAGGGAATCAACCCAATATTCATGTAATTGGGCGCTTTTAAAGATCTAAACCTAATTGTGACTCATGCTCTTATTTCGTAATCTTTGGCCACCAAGAAAGTTTCTGTTGGAAGAAGAAAGCTGATGAGTCTGGGAAAAGAAGAGTCAGCCTAGGGAGTGAGGCACCCTCTGCTGATAACGCAACGCCTCAACCTAAAACTTCTGCCGCTCCACATGCTAAGTGTTATGTCCTGGAGAAACCTAATAAATTTGACGTTTCAGCTTCCATGATCCTGAATATATACTTAACTTCCTTTTACTCTGCCTTTTCCTGACTAGTCCCTCCAAGAAACTTTATTTACTTAATTCATCACTTTGACACTGAAGTTACTCGAGTAGAGGTCATAGTCCACAAGGTGAAGATCTTTGAAATCAATCGACATTAACTCCCTTATTAACTTCCTTTCCTCTCAGTTAGTCAAGAGGATAAAGGTTGTAATGATCCAGACTCACTCCCTACACTACAGAACGGCGGGACCTCATTGTAACCGCTCTCTGGGGTCCTAATCCTCCTTGCCTCTTCAATTTAACTCTCTAGTTCTTACAGCTCCCGCCATTTTGTTGGAAAATGAAGGTTATAACTTGTTTATTGGCATCTAGTTCCTAGTTAAATTCAATACTTTAATAAACCACAAGTATTCTCACTTTTTTATCTTAGGGTACTGCATTTTTTAGTTTTGAAGTTTATCCTAAACTGAGAAAAGGAATAGGAAGCCCCATGATGCTTACTTGAGCACCCAGACCGCATTAAATGGCTAGAGTAACGGGTAATTTACCAAAAACCAGGCTACCACCTCCTGTTTAAGAGGCTACTGAAGGAATGCTTGTGTATGTGCCTGGCCGCATATGTTGGAATTCAGGGGTTTTTGATGCTCGCTGGTGCTTTGCACCATAATTTCACCAATATGTGCAGGAGAAATTCAATCTCTAATGCTAAAATAACTACTTTTAAGGGACTTTGCCGACCGCCTATACAAAAAAAGTAATCTCTAATAATAAAAAGCTGAATTTATATATTATATTAATTTCAGCGAGAGGGTTATAAGTGAACTTATTACAATCTTGCTGTTTAGTATTTTATTACTCAAGGCCTAAAGTGAGATAGGCGTAAATTCATTATTGCTTCAAGCCTAGTTAGGAAATATGGGGGTTTGACCTATCATTGAATTCAAAACTAGCCTCTCATCAATGGAACAGCTGATGGAGGGTCAATCATAGGCAAGATGAACCTATGGGAAAAAGATTTAATAAGTTTTTACCAATCGAATGGTGTAATCTCTAAAATGACTTGTCTGATTCTGCCGCAGGGTTGGCGCAACCTGACTACCCAAACTTGAGCTATTTTGCCAAGAAGTATTTATAAAACTATTACCCCAATCTAAGGGGTTCCACCAAGAATCAGCCAGAGGCTTTTGGCCGATATTATCATTATTATCCCCCAAAACTCTTCTAACAATATCAGACTTGTAGTTGTCTGACATTCCTCCCTTCAAGAGTGTTAGGGGGAAAATAAGGGCGCAAGAACTGGCCATTGTCTCAGTTTAAAGTAACTCCAGTAGCAAGGGACTTAATGGAGTAGTCATCCCCTTACTTATAAGTGACTACAAAAGGGCCTTTCCAAAAAGACCTGAACTTCTCACTTCTTGGAGTGATACAATTGTGGTAATAAAACACTAAGTCTAACATTTGAAAGGAAGGAAGGGGCTTCCTATGCTCATTTAAGGCCACCCCATCTTTGGTAAAAGTATTTAGCTAAGTTAGTCATGGCCTCAGACTGCATTTGGATCATTTATTGTGCTAATCTTTTCAGGGATTTGTCAGGTTCATCTGTCCTACCAAAAAAGACGTCTTTTGCTAGCAGGGCTGGTACTCATGGTTCTCAACCATATAATATGTGGAAGGGAGACATTTTAATGTTTTATGGTAGCTGATACGGTAGGCCATGAGGGCACTAGGTAAGAGTTGATCCCAGTGTAGGTATCAGAGCTGGCCGTCTTTCGTAATATGGAAACCATGGTTCCATTTGCTCTTTCCACAGTACCATTCGTGGAAGTTTTGTAAGGGGCTAAGAAAAGTTTCTTCGTCCCCATGAAAGTAGCTAAAAGCTTTACCATCCACAAGGTGAATTTTTTTTATTGTCACAAAGAAGGAGCTGGGTAAAATCATGCCAGGTAAAAATATGTTGATGGAGAAAGGTGGCCGTAGCTTTGGCAGTCTGGGAAGTAAGAGCAACCGCTTCAACCCATTTGATGAAGTGATCAATACCTACCAGGATATATCGATTTCCCCAAGTAGTCTGGGGTAGAGGAAAAACCACATCGAGACTTAGTTGTGTATAAGATCTATTGAGGGGTGGTAGGTTGATATTGATAATTGGTCTTGAAGCTGGATTTCTTTTTACAAGTCAGGCATGCGTCCAGGACTTCAGTTAAGGTTTCAATAGTTCCCTCCCACTAGTAATGCTTTTTAATCCACTAGTAGTTTTTTTACACTACCATGCCCCAGGATAATGAAAGACTCCATGATCACTGGTGTCAGGTTTTGGGGAGGAACTCCAACCCAGCCCATTATTGACAAGGCCCCAAAGCCCCCAGCGAGTTAAGAGGCCATAAAGCCCGAAGAAAAGCTAGAAATGGAAAGGGAATTGGAAGAAACGGTGAATTTATTAAATGATCCTTGAGGTATTTATAGAACCTTGATGGATTAGGAACAGGGGGATTTGGCATTTACTGCCAAAGCTGAGAGAACATAAAAATACAAGGGGATTGGGCGCATCCTCAGCATAAGTCACCAGTGCGCCTGAAAGGGTTAATTGATTGGGTGCAAGCGCTGAAAGGGATTTTGCCACAACCCAATTGAGTGTTTGGCATCCTCAACATTAGTTGCTGGTGCACAATTTGAATTAAATGATAACTTTATTATTGGGGCTAGTCCCTGATAATTTGGAGTGGGCTTACCCCAAGTTAATGGGGGAGCCCTAATCTGGCATCTACCTATAGGTGGGTTAAGACCCCTAGTTGGGGCTTCCCCCAATTAAGGGAGAATCCAAACAGAGCCCCCTCCAAGCCTTGACTAGGGGTCAGAGCTGAGGTGGGGGCACCAGATCTGGTAGTGGGGAGGAATGGGCCAAGGAAGCTGGCGCAGAAATGATGGAGAGATATGGTGAGCATCATCAGCACTGGGGCCAGCATCGGCATGGGAGCTGGCATCAGGAGGAGGTCCCGGCATCAGTGCAGAGGCTGGCATCAGTATGAGAGCCAGCATCAGGAGGAGATCCTGGCATCAGGGTTGGTACCCAGCATCAGTGCGGGGGCTGGCATTGGTTTGTAGCTGGCATTGGGAGGAGGTCCTGGCATCAGCGCTGGGGCAGCATCAGCACTGAGGCCCCAGGGATGACACCCTGGTAACCTGGCTTGCCCTCTTGGGTCAGAGGCCAGGGACCGCCCTCCTCCTTCTGTTCTTAGCTCTTGCTGAGAGCTCAGGTGCCCCTGTTGTGAGCTCCATTGTTAGGTTTTGGGAGAGGAACTTCAGCATGGCCCATTATTGACAGGGCCCCAAAGCCCCCAGCGAGTTAAGAGGCCATCAAGGCCCAAAAAAGATAAAAACGGAAAGGGAATTGGAAGAAACGGTGAATTTATTAAATGATCCTTGAGGTATTTATAGAACCTCAATGGATTAGGAATGGGTGGATTGGGCATTGATTGCCAAAGCTGAGGGAACATAAAAATACAAGGGGATTGAACGCATCCTTGGCATAAGTCGCTGGTGCGCCCAAAAGGAGTAATTGATTGGTTGTGAGTGCCAAAAGGGATTTCGCCATGACACAATTAAGTGTTTGGCATCCTCGCACAAGTCGCTGGTGCCAAATTAGAATTTAATAATAATTTTATTATCAGGGCTGGTCCCTGATACATTGGATTGGGCTTTGCCCAAGTTAATGGGGAGCCCAATCCGGCATCTGCCCATAAGCGGGTCAAGACCCTAGTCAGGGCTTCCCCCAATTAAGGGAGAATCCCAACAACTGCTACTCAATCTGATGGCCGGAAATAGGGCAACCATTTTACCCCTACTTTCTTGTATAGCTTCCCTCTTTCCACTTTGTAATTTCGGGAATACAGAGCTAGCATCTTTTGTACAGGTTCTTCCTAATCTGCCCACGCGTTAGGAGTCATTATGAAATCATGTAAACTCTCAGCTTCATTATTGTTTAAGTGAAGGACAGTCAACCGCATCAACACATCAACGTTCTTATGGCGAGTTCCACCTGATGATTGATTGTCATGTCATAATGATAAAGCTCAAAGCTCAGCGAGCTAACCATCCTGTAGGGTCCTTCATATTCTTCAACCACTTAAGGATCCATTGTTGGCACAAAATTTGAAGGGAGTCCCATATAAAAAAGGGCGTTAGTACTTCAGAGCGAGCAGGACAGCAAGGAACTCCTTCTCAGTTACGCTATAGCTACGTTCAGCCTTTGAGAGCATCTTGCTGAAGTAGGACATTTAATGATCGACTCCATAATCATCCAGTTAATTAAAGAAAGCTCCACAGCTTAATCAGAGGCATCATTGAACAACATGAAGGGCTTGTCATAATCAGGGTGGCGGATAATCAGCTTTCTTTGGTATAGCTTCTTCAAAGTCTCAATTCGGCTTTTTGTTAAGCAACCCAATGTAAAGGAGTGTTCTTAGCCAAAATGAGGATGAAGGGCTCACTGAGCTGGTCAAAAATGGGGATGAACTGATGATAATATCCCATCATGCCCAGAAATACCTGAATATCTTTCAAATCCTTTGAGGAAGCATTTGTGCTATGGCTTCAACCTTATCCTGTAGGGGTTGTACTCCTTCCTGAGAGATGGTGTGTCCGAGAAAGTCTAATTTCCTCTGGAAAAAGGTGCATTTGGAGGGTTTTAATCTGATATTGGACTCTTGTAGGCGCTGAAAACCCTCCTTAAGGTGAGTGAGATGTTCGTTGTGTAGCTTAGAGAACACTGTGATGTCATCGAGAAAAAAATGACACAACTTAACTTTAGGTCTTGCAGGATATGGTCCATGTCTTGCCGCAAAGTTGATGGTTCGTTACACAGCCCTTGAGGTATTCAAGTTGGTTGGAAGAGTCCATCACTACAAACAAGAGCGCATTTCTCCTGATCTTTGGTAGAAAGGTCCATTTGCCAATAACCACTAGCCAAGTCAATGGCAGTAAAAGAGTTAGAGCCAGAGAGTTGGGCTAGGGCATCATCAATGCAGGGGATTGAATAGCTATCCTTTTTGTTGAGGGTGTTCATTTTGTTGTAGTCCAAAATTACTAAATGACCTCCATTTTTATTTTTGATTAACAGAAGTGGGGACAACTAAGGACTTTGAGAGGTCACCAGCAGTCCAGCATTCAGCAACTGTTTAAGATCTGTTAGCATATGTAGATTTTTAGTTTTTTGGATTGTAATAGGGTTTGATCTGATAGGGTGAGCATCCACAGTGTCAATGGTATGAGTCCAACCCTTCATATGTCCAAAATCAGTATCAGAATTGGAGATGTCGCTATAGGACTCCAATAAATATGAACTTTATCAAGCTCTTAAGGGTTAGATAATCAGAGATATGAACAGTGTGCAGAGGCATAACGATTTATAAGCAGGTAGGCCCATATATACAATAGACCTCATACAAAGAACTTGTTGGACGTCCTCAATAGAAAATAGTAGGCCTCTTCCAATCTCCTGATTCTTATTGACAATCATGTCTTTCTTGATGAGATTACCCAGCAGGAGATTAATTGGTCGCTTATAGGCTGAGTCTAGCACGCCTGGCAATACTATGAGCTCAAGAGGGCTAACTCTGTCAAGGCTGATTAGATGCAATAAATAATTGGGTAGGATTTGTAAGGTAATCTTAGTGTCAACTAACCTTTGTTCACCCGCCTTAATTGTGACCTCTTTAGTTTCATAATAAGGAATTCCATCTAGAGCGTCCACTGATGGCAGCAACCTCTTGGTGTTGCGTCCTACGTCATGTGGTGTAGGGATAAGGAGGAAGAGGGGTACTCAATGGTGTAGGCGTATTCCTTTTTAATAAGCTCATTGTTGGTCAGAATCACGGGAACTTCATAGTTAAGCAGGGAGAGATAGCCCTGCTTTAAGTTAATGAGCCCCTCATATTGAAGCATAAACTGTGTACCTATGAGTAGATTATAGTATTATTAGCCAAGGCCACCGCTGGTTCTGACAAAATGAGCTTCCTAAAACGGATTGGCAAAGAAGAGTAGGCACCAATAGCATACATGCTGGAGGGACCGGCTGTACCAAACTCTTAGGTGTAGTCAAGGTCAGGGGCTAGGCTAATATTTTTCATGAGTTTGGATAAACCACGTTCTCTGGGGATCCAGTGTCCACTATAGCTGAGAAACGTACACCATTGATGACGACCTATACTCTTGTTAAAGTTCCACCCAAGTGAGGAAAAGAGCTAGGACCTCCTTTAGCAGGAGAGTGGAAGCTAGAATCTAAGCAGTTTTGGTATACTTTTCCTGGATAGACTGCAAGGTGTTAACACACTGGGTGAATTAAATTATTGTAGCAACGAGATGGTCATCATCAATGGCAGTATCAATAACTTCAGAACCTCTTAGCACTTGATGGAGATACGTTTGGCGGGGTATCCTAGCTATGTCCACCCTTTCTGGGTTCAACCTGTTGGGTATCTCCACTTCAATGGGAGATCCTAAGACAAAGTAACCACCATCTTCACAACCCTTTTCAGATTTATCATCAGAATTGTTATCAATGCACATCAGGGAGCCCGTAGGGGTAAGGTATTTCAGGGCTTCCCTTATGGCCGGATAGGCCCTGGGTTTTTCATAAACCTTTTTACCCTTTTGAGGAAGCGTTAGGATTGTAATGGCGTTGATTTTATCTTTGCAGTAGCAGGTTTGGACTGCCCCATGAACTTAGGTTTTAAACGAGGGCCAACCAGAGGAGAGTGTGAAGAGGGTAGAGACAGTGGCTTGATGATACAAGAAAATTGATCCACCCTAGGATACTGCTCTGAAGAAGGAGGAGGGCAAGGCAAAGGGATGACTGCCTTCACCAACTGGCTTTTTGAGCTGAAGATGGAGGGGAGCAATGACCTGTTAATGACATTATCCTATAGCTATCATTACAGAATTGAGAAGCAGATCGTGGTGGCAGCTCCACTGGAGAAGGTTTTCAAAGGGAGACAGCCATAAAAGAGGCTATAGGGGTCTGAGTAGATGCTTGCCTAAGAGCTCCTTAGATAGGATCAAGTTCATAGATGTTAGTCACCTCTAGAAAGGCCTCCTTGGTATCACGTAAATTTTTGAAAAAGCGCTTGACTAAAGTGATATGCATTGCCAAAGTGGGATAGGATGCTAATTCAGCCAAGATAGCTGCAATGGCATCATCCAGTGATAGTGTTTTAGCAAGCAGAAGAGGGTGAGCTCTACTATAAAAGCGCTCAACAAAAGAGGGGTTCGATGCTCCCACTTGCAGACTAATGCACCTAAAGGGCTATTTTGCCTTAGTAAACTCTGGGCGTAGCTAAATTATTCAATAAGTGCTTATTTAACCTCCGCCTAAGTGCTGAGGTTGGACATGCTGAGATCATTATCTCTTGAGCCATATGACTCAAGCAGGGTAGAATATTTGGTCTTTTGATGATCAGTTGCCTCTTTTATAGCAGATTCATAGACAAAGAGGAAGGAGGCAATACTTCCCTCACCAGATGTGAACTTGTCTTAGAGAGGAGGTTTGTGAGTAATAGGGGTGTCCCCATAAGGGCCTTGTGAAGAGTGCTGCTCAAGACTTTTGAGGTGAGACAAAGTGTTATAAAATTGGCAGTATATAAGAGATACGCTGTAGAATTTTTGCACAGGGTTTTACCCACTGAGCAATTAGGACCAACGATGTGAGGATTGTCGTCCTTATAACAACAGAATAAACTTCTAAATTATATGGAGCACTTGCTCCCACACCTCTCTTTTTTTAATATAATTATTACAGTGGGTTCTTGCTGTTCTTCTTACTCTCAACTACATAACAGCCTCCTTTCTTGATCATCTCATCTCACCCATATTGTAGCACCTCTGGATGCTACTGCTTCTATGGCTTAGTAATCTAATTCACCATGTCTCATTGGTTCCTTCGATTCTTAATTCATCAATCTCCCAATCGCCTAATCCAAGACTATTTCCCAATAACCTAATATCACCTCATTTCGAGGCGCTCACATTACCATTACTCATATCAAATCTCAGCGGATCCCATCCGTTCCGCCCTATCAACCTAGGGCTTATTGTCCAGTCATATTGGAATCATGACATTACCCCCTCCTTGACTGGATGATAAAGATCCTATTGCTTAAACACCCGGAGGAACTTCACATGCACTTGGTCAATGATCCGACCACTAGTAAGGTCCTTGATAGTATATACATCTATACCTGTCTTCTCAATGACTTCAAATGGTCCGATCCAGATACTGCCAGCTTTTGTTTCCAGCTGAACCCAAATTGTTCATGGAAAAGGATCATGTCTCCATCTTTGAACTGGGCTAGGACATTCCACTGTACCTGATTGGCAGCTTAGCTTTTGATTCTCTTAGCTAAGCTGAACAACTAAACTTTGGTTTGTAATTTAATCAGCGTTATTGTTAGGATGGTCAAATATCATTGCGGATCCATTCCACCAGTGTCCTCTTCACAGGCATATAGGAGGGCGGGCAGAGCAGGGTGTCATCCATAAAGCATTTGGAATGGGCTTTTCCCCATGGCAGAATGGTAGCTAATGTTGTAAGCAAACACCGCGGTAGAAAGGAGGGTACTCCAATCAGAGGGCCTATCAGTTACCAACTTTTGGAGTATGTTCACCAAGGTCCCATTAACCCGTTCAACCATTCTGTTGGACTCGTGGTGATATGGAGTTGTTAGAACCCCACGGATGGCCATCAACTCACCAAGCTTAGGTAGAATGTGTGAAGTGAAGTTTGTTCCGTTGTCAGTAAGGATGAACTGGGGACAACAGTGTCGCTGCATTATATATTCCATAACAAACTTGGCCACTGTTAGCACCCCCAAATCGCGTATTAGTCATGCCTCAACCCACCTGGTCAAGTGGTCGATTGCTACCAGGATGTATTTGGACTGGTTTGCCCCTGTTGGAAAGGACCCACAACATCAATCATAACAGTGTGCTAGGCGAAGTGTGGCTATACTAACTGGTATGAAGTCTTCTGGCGGAACGGCTTTTCCACTTGGCACTGGTGACAGGAGGAGATAGTATCATTTACATTGAAGTTCATGCTTTCCCAGTAATACCAAGGCCGCAATAATTACATGTTCTTACATACTCCGCCATGTCCCACCTCTCAGTGGGCACTCATAATAATAGTTGGGCGGGAGGAAGGTCTTGGGATATTCACGGTGGTGTCCCCTATCCACTTATAAAATTCCACATTTTTCTAGAACGTATTGGCCCTTATTCCGTCCAATACCTGGATGACTGAGGGCGGTTCATAGTTTTACTTACCACTAAGTATCTTATCAAAAATGATATCACTCAGATCTGCCATAACTGCAAAAGTGAGTAATCTCAATAAACAACTGGCATTCTGGTGTTTTGCTCCAGGTCAATAAAGAATTTCAAAATTGTATGCCTGCAATTTGAGAGCCCATCAGGCCAGATGCCCTTCCTGTTCTTTAAGGTTTTATAACCAGCATAGCGAGGCATGATCCGTCACAACTTTGAATTTCACTACATGCAAATACACACAAAATTGCTTATAGGCGTAGATCGCCGCTAAGCACTTCTGCTCAGTCACAATATAATTGCGCTCATGGCTGTTCAAGATATGACTGCAATATGCTACAGGGGTGCTCTTCTCCTTCCTCATCTTTTTGGTATAGGACTGCACCACAGCGGAAAGGGACGCATCTGTATGAATGATGAACTTTTTTCAAAATTGGGATAGCGTAACACTGGCATACTGGTCAGTGCCATTCAAAGCATATCAAAAGCGCGTTACTGCCGTTCTGTCCATTCAAAAATGGTATCCTTTCTTAATAACTCGAATAGTGGGCCCCCAATACAGCTGAAGTTAGGGATGAAGCGCTGGTAATAGCCCACCATCCCCAAGAATACCTGTATATCCCACTTGCTGTTGGGCAGAGTCATTTATCAAATAGCTTCCAACTTAGCCTGTTGAGGTCTCAGCCCCACGGCATCAACCACAAACCCTAGGTACTCCAGCTGGTCCTTAAAGAAATGAATTTCCGAGGTTTGATCTTAATGTTGGCCTCAGCAAGCCAGCGGAATACTGCTTCTACTGGTCGAGGTTTTTGGAGAAGGTTTAGGAGAAAACATTAATGTCATTGAGGTATACAATGATGCAAGACAGCTTTAGGTCCCCAAGAATAGTGTCCATCGCCCGTTGAAATGTATCCAGAACGTTACACAGCCCTTGCGGCATCTGGGTTGGTTGAAAAAGACCTTTGGACGTGATTATGAGGCATTTCTCCTGTTCCTCTGCTGGCAACTCGATTTGCTAGTAGCCTGAGATCAGGTCCATTGCCAAAAAATAATGAGCCCCTAGCCGATCCAAGGCGTTGTCAATCTGCAGTAAGGGATATGAGTCCTTTTTGGTGATTCTGTTGAGCTTTTGGTAATCAAATACTACACATTTAGTTCCACATTTTTTTACAATAAGAAAAGGAGAAGCCCAAGGACTCTTCGATGGCTTAAGCATCCCTTGCTCTAGTAGCTTGTCCATCTCCTCAGTTACTACTTCTTCCGCCATTCTTGATCAGCAGATTGGACTTGGCCGGATGGGAGGATGATCTCCAGTGTCCACCCTATGAACTACCCCCTGTGTGCACCCTAAATCATGGTTTTTGACAGTAAAAATATCTTTATATTTTTTAAATAAAGCGATTTCCCTATCCTTCTGTGGTTCTGACAACCCCATTAATTCATCGCGCAGTACAACAGCCATTACTTTGAGCTGTGGTTCAAACGGCAGACCAAATTCCTCCAGCGACCCAAACTTATGGACCAAAAGAACCTCCTCAATGGGGATTAAGTGCATATATGCCACTATTTGGAGGCGGCAGATTTGCAGTGGTACCGTTTGTAGGTTTGCAAGTAAGACTTTGATCTCCCCTGCCCAGGTAATATAATGCCTGGGGCCACATGGGGCTCAAACCGTGACTGCTGATATGGCCCAATAACCTCCCCATAGAGTCCATCTGGAACTTCTATAACCAAGTCAGTGTTTAATATGACTTGATGCATGGATGGAATAGATATAGGTCCAGCAGCTCTGAGCGGCAGCCCTTGATATTCATAAATTTGTTGTGGAAGGGCCCAGGCTTCGCCCTTTAAACAATGATAGCGCACTGGGATTACTCCGTGCTATAAGCTAGATTGATATCCCCCATATGCACTGGATCATCTGGCACTCCGCTAGAGGTTAATTGAATTGAGATTCGCTGACCCAATATTTCAAAAGTCTTGTCCGTCATATTAATAACAGCCCTAATGTTGCAAGAAGGCGATTACAATTAGCAGATCATAATTGCTATTCAGTAACACTATAGCTGGGGCTACCATGACAATAGAACCAAACCACAACGGAAGCACACTGTATTCTCCCTCAGAGATTGTGTTATCTGCTCCAGCAGTTCCATATACCACCCCGTGGTCCACGTCCAGTTTTAATGATAATTTGGCCACCAACTTTGTGGAGACTATATTGATGGGGGCACCTGTAATTATGATGGAACAGACTTGGGCCTTAGCTACAACCAGGTCACAGTAAGTACATTCAGAGTAAGATGCGTCTTGACTGTTTATGACATGGACATTTAAGGCGTCTCTATTTCCAAGAAAACCCACAATCCCCTCACCAATTCTGGGGTATTGTTTGATACTAGTGTTGACTGGAAGAGCGACGCTTACAGCTTTCAAGAAAGGTGCATGAGAGGAGGGGTCCAACTTTTCAGGTGAAACTTGGTCAAACATCTGGCAATCATATGGCTCAACTTGCAACTGAGACCCCTCTCCCGCCATAGCCATAGACTGTACTTGTGTCAAAGTATTCATTCACCCAACTGGCTGCTGATATAATACTGACTCATTGGGCAAGGGAGCTTCCACTAAATATTCTAAGGTGGGTTCAGGTGGGACGTTTGGATTTGACATAGCGGAGGTAGAGAGTCCCATCTATACTCCGCTTTAACTTTTCCCTGGCAGTACTGTTCTGACTTTATGCAAGAGACCTGTTGATTGGGGCACCATCGGGCCATGTGCCCCTGTTGACTTCATTTGAAACATCTGATCCCATAGGGCCCACATCCCCAATTAATGCGATACAAGCTGCGTCAAGAGTTGGGCTGGATGTGATAAGTGGAAACAGAGGTAGGGTGATAGTTGGCCGATGACAATAAACAGGTATGGGGCGGACGTTTAACTGCTGTAGTGTAACTTGGCGGAACCTGAACTGGACAGACTAAGTTTTACAAGCAAGATGATTTAGTGGTGGGAGAGAAGGATTCCACTCTGTATTAGGTGGAGGGAAGTTGGCTGATATACGGCACAAAAACTGAACAAGTTTAAGCAAAGGTACATCTTCATCCAACATTGGGGTCATAACATTATATAGCTCACGGTATGGCTTCACAGCAGAAGTCATCACAATACACACATCAGATTCTGATAGAATTCCAGCCCCAATTAACACATGAGCTTCCTCCATAAATAGCTCAGAAAATGCTGTGAGAGTCTCATTCCGCTGAAATCCAATAGTCAAAGACTCGGCCATCTGCTGTGACATCTTTGCAGTTCTGCCAAACAGCCACAGCACCGTTTTTTTACTTCTTGGTATGTAATGGAACTGCCTGAAAGGTAACAGACGACTTGATCAGCACTTCCAACATCCAAGGTAGAAATCAACAGTTTCACTTTATGTCACTCTGAGACTCCTCCCAACACAATTTCAAATTGCTTGAAGAACCCATGGATATTTCCTTCACGATCAAATGGAGGCAGTTTACCACTGCAAACCTCCTGGAGCAGCTCATCTTGTTTTCTAAGTACAGCGTCCAATGCAAGTTTCAGCTCCACATAAGCAACTGGCCCAGCGTGTTGTGTAGAATTTATATCAAGATTATCAGGATGCAACATAGCTGGCAACTGAGCCTTTATCATACTATAATTGATCAATGGGACCCCTGTAGTGAGCACCACTGTTATAAAATTGGCAGTATATAAGAGATACGCTGTAGAATTCTTGCACAGGGTTTGACCCACTGAGAAATTAGGACCAACAATGTGAGGATCGTCATCCTTAAAACAACGGAATAAACTCCTAAAAAATATGGAGCACTTGCTCCCACACCTCTCTTTTTATTTAATATAATTAATACAGCGGGTTCTTGCTGTTCTTCTTACTCTCAACTACTTAACAACCTCCTTTCTTGATCATCTCATCTCGCCCATATTGTAGCGCCTTCAGTTGCTACCGCTTCTATGGCTTAGTAATTTAATTCACCATGTCTCATTGGTTCTTTCGATTCTTAATTCATTAATCTCCTAATCGCCTAATCCAAGACTATTTCCCAATAACCCAATATTGCCTCATTTTGAGGCACTCAAATTACCATTACTCATCTCAAAACTCAGCGGATTCCATCTGTTCCGCCCTAATGACCTAGGGCTTATCATCTAGTCATATTGTAATAACGACAAAAAGCTATGGCTAGTTGCTGCTCTAAAGCAGCTAGCCTTGGTTCCAATACAGTTGCCATGTTAAAATAGGAGATTTTTGGTTTAAAGGGTCCTCTGTAGTGAGTACCACTTGTTAAAACTCAGGGTTTTTGGATGCTAACTGGTGCTTTGCACCCTGAATTTCAACAATATGTGTAGAAGAAATTAAAGCTCTACTGCTAAAATAACTTCTTTATAAGGGATTTTGATGACCACTTATATAAAAATAATAAAGCTCTAATAATAATAAAATTTTGTCTTTATATTTTTATTAGTTGTAGCGAGAGGGTTAAATGTGAACCCTACTACAATCTTGCTACTTAATATTTAGAAATAATTTGCGGCCCAAACCAAGATAGGAGTAAAACCTTATTAGCTTCAAGCCTCATTTAGAAAAATATGGTGTTTGACCTATTGGAGCTTTTGACTCTCATGTCATTTTGATGGAACAGCTGTTAGAGGGTCAATTGTAGGAAAACAAACACATGGGGCAAAGATTTAATATATTTTAGCTAATTGGATGGTGGGACCTCTGAGTGGATTTTCTAATTCTGCCGCAAGGTCGGCGCAGCCTGGCTACCCAAACTTGAGTTATTTTTGCCAAGAAGTATTTACAAAAATCATATCCCAATTTGAGGGGTTCCACCGAGAAATTGGCCAGGGCCTTTTGGCCGATATTATCATTATTGTCCCCCAAAATACTCTTCTCACAATATTAGGTTTGTAATTGTCTGACAGAATAATCATACCGCCTAAATTTACAGATCCTAGTGGAGACTGGTCTCCAAATTAACATACTGCCAGACCTCAACTTGGAAATACAAGGAAAAATTAATCCAGCTATCTGAAACCCCTTTATCTGTCTGAAAGTGCTGGATCCCACTTATTGGGGCCCATTGACTATCCTAATGGCCAACTTTACTGATCAGCCAATGCAGATAACTCAGAACAGACCCATCACATATGTGCGGATATTGCCTATTGACCAGATTAGTCCGTCAAAGGATTTAGAGGCCTGCAAAGCTTATAATTTGATGAGAATGTTATGATAGCACAAGTCAAGGTAGAAATTGGTGTCACATTCACTTTCAAAGAACAAAAAAGCTGACGCCTTAATTGAAAAATATGGTGACATATTCTCCACTGACTCAGAGGATTTTAGGATGATGAAGGAGGTGCAACATCATGTGCTGACTGGTGATGCCCGCCCAATTTGCGCCCACCTCTATCAGAAGTCTAAAGTTGAGAAATCCCAAGTTTTAATTTAATTTCCAATTATTAGATTTCAGGTTGCTAAATTCATCCTAGAGTCACTGGGACTTGCCATTGTTGCTTGTGCGGAAGAATGATGGAGGGCATCATTTACTAATGGATTACCGCCTTATGAATACTATTACTTAGAAAATAACTACCAGCTACCCAAGATTGACAATTTCTTACGCCAACTCGCTGGCACCAATTCTTTTCCACAATAAATCTTGTCATAGGGTACTGAAAAATAGAGCTTGCACCAGATGATAGAGAGAAATGTGCAATTAAGGCGAATCAAGGCTTATTTAATATCACCGCATGCCTTGGGGCTGTGCAACGCCCCAGCTAATTTCCAGAAGTCCATGGACTGCCTGTTGGGAGTCCTGAATATGTCATGCGTGCTGGTCTACCTGGATGATGTAGCTGTATTCTTGAGCACATTTGACAAGCACTTGGCCCACTTAAAGGAAGTATTCAGATGGCTACGCTCTGCTGAGTTGATGTTAAAGCCCACCAAATGTCATAAATTTCAGATTAAAATGGAATTCCTCAGCCATAAGGTCACCAGTGAAGGGATTTTGCCCTTTCCCAACAAGGTGACCGCTAATTAAAAAGATAACTTGACCCAGTAATTTGCGTGACATTCAGGTTTTCTTCAGCATGGTTGGATACTACTGACAATTTATACCACACTTTACAGAGCTTGCTGAGCAGCTAACCTATCTACTCTATAAAGAAGTTCCTCTATGGTGGGAGGATATCCAGCAGCAGTCTTTTGATGCCTTAAGAAAAGCCCTGAATACAACCCCTCTTCTGGTACATCCTAAGTTTAATAAGCCTTTTATTCTATTTACTGATGCTAGCGATGTGGCTATGGGGGCCATTATAGCTCAATTGGATGCAAGCTAAGCTGATCACCACATAGCTTACTTTAGTAAGACACTAACCTGAGAAGAACGAAATTACAGCGTAACCAGACGTGGGAATCTAGCCGTGTTATTTGCCATCAAACATTTCTTCCCTTTCTGTATAGGAATCATTTCACCATAGTGACAGACCACGGCTCTCTACGGTGGTTACAACAGATGAAAGACCCAGATAGTAATTGGACCAATGGGCCTTAAGCTCCAAAATTACGACTTCTTGATAGTTCGCCATGTGGGGATGATACACCAAAATGCTGACAGTTTGTACCGATTGCCTATCCTGGCCCTTTTTGCCTCTGAAGAGGTCTAGATATATAAGCTTATTGCGAAACCAGAAGAGTGGAGCTATGAGCCATCAATGATGCAACATCACTTAAAGCAAATGGCTTCTCAGACTCGAGTCAAAAATGGATTGTTATAAAAATAAGTTGGGACCTCTTGGCTAATGTATGTTTGACCATCTGATCTTACAAAATCCGCTCTGGAGGCCCATGTTGATGGGGGCACGGCGCAGTGAAGAAAGCATATTGATGGCTGAGAGACTGATGCTACTGAAAAGGAATGATCAAAACAGTCCAGGATGTTGTTGACATATTTTTACTTGCGCCAATTAGAAGTGAACAATACTCTATAACAGCATCATGTTATGGGCCTCACGGCCCCATTTGCCATGGTAGCATCAACATTATTGGACCCCTGCCTATGGCAATGTATGGTCACCATTTTATCATTTTTGTGGTTGATCACTTTACAAAATGGGTTGATGCTATCTCAGTTGCCTACCCAACATCCAAAGAAACTGCAATCTTATTGATGAAGCAGGTCTTAAATCACCACGGCAGTCCCAAGGTGCTGCTATCTGACAATGGTACCAATTTTTTTAGTCTTGTTGCCAATTTTAACTCTCTAATGAGCACTTAATATTTTCTCATGACACCTTATAATACAGCTACCAACAGAGCTGTAGAGCAAGCAAACGATTCTTTGGTTGCCATACTTATTAAGATGACTTTCTCCAATTTTTCAAGGTGTAATGAATACTTACAAGCGCCTTATTAGCATAATGTGTTATCTAATATTAAATCATATCATATAAATGTCACTCTTCCAAACCCGTTATGGCTGAGAACCAATTTTCCCTCTAGTGAACAGCCTATAATCAAAACATCCACACCAGAAAACACTGATTTAGCTATGCAAAGGTTGGATAACGAACAAATCAGGCTATAAGTGTTGGCCGTTAAATCCATGAGAGCTCTTTGACAAAGAGAAGATGATAAATGGAACGCCCGCCAGCTGGTTCAGCCTTAATTTCTAATTAGGGGCCTCGTCATAATTTACCATCACCGGCCTGGGGGACAAATACATAAACTTGAAACTCTATGGTCAGATCCTTACTGGCTAATATATCATCAGGGTCCCAAATATTCAATTGCTTCTGTAGTTGGGTGCCGTTGTAAATTAGGTACATGCTAGATTCCCTTAAATTATGTCACTCCTTGGAAAGAACTTGAGGGGGATTTGTTGGGAATCATGAGAATCAGAAGGACATGAGCAGCATTTGAACATGACCCAAATTACAACTTGGTCATAAAAGTTCCACTAATCTAATGAGCATTGATGCTGGCTCAAACAATGAAATCTCAAATGGATGAAATGAAGCTTATATTCCAGAAGGATCCACCAATTCTACTAATAAAGGCACTGAACATCTGGTGAAGATTTTACCACTCAGAGATCCCCAGAATTGGCTTCCCTAGTAAAAGAGAGTTGGATTTAAAGAAAGCTGCGCCACCTGCTACATCATTAAAGAGGTCTCCTGCCCTACTCTTTCGCAATTATCATTCCAAGCTCCCCCTAGGTGATCTCAATGATATTGTTGGCCTATACATATCTCCAAATTTTAGTCAATAAAAATACCTTCATATTTCTTAGTTAATTTCACCAGTAATTATTTTGCCTATTATAATACAGAAGACCTTGCTTGTTTAAAATAAATAAATAGCCATAACTACATTTCCATTGAGAAACTTTTCTTTCTCGTTGCAAACACTTTTGCAACCTATTCAATTCAAGACTAAATCTAGTTTGATAATCTCACAGAGGAGATTAGTCTGCGCCCATGTCAGGGAGCAGTTGGGCAAGCAGGGTAAGAGGAGCAGGCGGAAGGCCCGCGGCCTCCAACATTCGAAAATGCCCTGGAGAATCTGGCGGAATTGACAAAAATCTCAAAAAACCGGCGGTCACAACTTCCCCAGAGATACTCATGTGGCAAGCACGATGCAACCAGTACATCAACATGCCACACTCCCAGCCACTTTTGTCGGTGGAATTTGGAGTCTGGGTGTATCTGGACATCCAAAAAATGGCCTTGTGGGAAAAATTTTGTGATGATGTACACAAAATTTTCCTGACAGCGGTGTACATTGCACCTCACTCCATGTTGCACGGTTGGCTGGACCTAGGTTTCAAAAGCAAAATAGCAGCAGATTAGGCTGCAGCAGTGCGCATAGTGGTCGACCTCCCCAAAGGGCAATAGGTTGTCAAAACCAAATGCACCAGATGGACAAAATCAAACCAAAATTTTCTCACATTTGACTTCTTGCCTACTACAGTAAAACGTGACATTTTGGAGCAATACCTGAAAGATGGTCTCGCCGTATATGGCAAAATACAATCTTTTGAAATGCAATGCTTCACGCTGATGCCACACCTGTGCACTGGCAAAGCCATTGCAGTTCTGACCCCAACAGAGGAGATTGTGAAGGACCTAACCCAGATCCCGCACTCCACTTTTATTGATATCGCAGGGCATACCACCCACCCATTTATGGGTAACCGTGGACAGTGCACCCCCCATTTGCACCCACTGTGACGCATTTGGCCATAAGGCGAACGCATGCCCCATCAAGGAGGGCGTCATATTCCAAGAGCACCCCTCGGTGGCCATGGCCAGTGGAGAGGCGCACTACGAACCAACCGCAAGAACCAAGGAGGCTTTCCCATGGGGAGCACAAGGATGCTACCTATTGGTAAAGCCCATCTCCCCGCAGGAGCAGAAGAAGGCCAAGCAGGCCCGTAGGGCTGCAGCCAAGGAAGTGGCCAAGGCCACTACCGCCATCCCACACTCACAACGCCAGGAGGACATGGAGACCTTTGCGGTGGAAGCAACTCAGGAATCCATCAACCAATCAGATTGGGAAGCCCATGCCGAGTGGGCCACTCAATC
The DNA here is from genome assembly GCA_022478985.1 of Massospora cicadina. NCBI lineage: Eukaryota > Fungi > Entomophthoromycota > Entomophthoromycetes > Entomophthorales > Entomophthoraceae > Massospora > Massospora cicadina. The sequence goes on from JAKSZP010002749.1 coordinate 159,142, forward strand.
TGAGGATCCAATGGGAGATTTGGTCTCACCCAATCGCTGCACCCAAGCTCCAGTCAAAACTGACTTGGGACCTATCCCAACTGAAAAAAATTTCTTTGACCCACTTGACAGTGCACCAAACTCATCTGCACCACAAAAAATTTGTCCAACGTCAGGAAAACAAAAGCGAAGGCCAAAGCCAATGCGACTATTTCCACAAAAATTAACAAAAACCCCGATAGCATTGCTGCTAACACCTGCACTGCTGTGAAAGCCCATGGGGACCTTGAAGAGGCTGGTGGGCCCAGGGGCCCACCCCCTCGCACCTAAGGTGCAATGGGGGAAACCTTCACTCTAGGGATGTTAAATATTGCTTGACTCAGGGCCTCCCCGTCCTGGGCTAGGAAACTGAGTTTTTTACAACACAATATACCCGTGGATATCCTGGCCATCCAGGAGTCCCACTGTCCACTAGGTTCTGAGGAAGCTTGGAAAACAATGCTCCTCCCATCTCTATCCTTTTGGTCAAAGCACTGTGGGGTGCTAATTCAGAAAAATAATTTTTTCAAATTCATATCCTCAGAAACATTCCTAAATGGCCAAGTGCTCATCATCACCTTCTCGTGGGCCGATGTTGCACAAACAATTTCAACATCTATGCCCCAAACAGTGCACACAAGCGTCAGGAATTTTTCTCATCAGTCAAATCCCTCCTGCTACCCCCTGATTCCTTCCTAGTTGGCAACATGAACTGTTGGCTAACCTCGCCAACAGACCGGTGGCCTCCCTCACCCCACGCCCCACAGGGTCACGTAGAACTATGCATTCTAAAAGCCACCCTTGGGTTAATGGATGCGCTGCTGCGACATGCCCCACTGCTCAAAAACATGACGCGTCCCCACATCTACAACGGCCAATTAAGGTCCATGACCCACAGTGACCTTATTATAACACCGGCGAAATTCAAACCCCACTTCTCCCACTTCAAAACAACGAAAATGGAATTCTCTGACCACCGACTGGTCTCAATAACCTACCACTTACCCATCACAGTTGCAAAGGCCCCACATTGGTGCAAAATCTGCCCCCCGAGCTTGCGTCGCCAGGATTTTCCACATGGGTGGAAGAGACAACTTTGGCAAAATTGTTTGTTGCACTGTTTTGCGCGGACCCCATTTCCACATGGGCGACTTTCAAAGAAGACACCATCCGCCACTATTGCCATCTCTCATCCAGATGCTCATGAGCCACATCAGCAGTTATCTCGCGCGCTCTGGCAGAATTGTCTACTTGGAGTCCAACATCCCAGCCACAGGATACAGCCCTGCATGGGGCTGGAAGTGGGCGGAGGCAGCCGCCCACATCAACGCACTCAAAAGGCAACACAAACATCGGGTTTGTGTTCAATACAGGGCCACATGCATCACTAAAGGTGACAAGTGCACCGCATACTTCTTTAAAAAAATTTCGCACCATGCCAGAGCGTGGCCTGCACACAGGTGCAAAGATCAGATAACTCTATTGCGGACACACTGGCTGAAGTGGCAATTAAAATGCAAAAATATTACTCCAAGTTATACTGAGCTGAACCAATTCAGCTGGCTGAAATGGCAGAATTTCTTGACTGAGCTCATATCCGCACCATTTTCCGATAACCAGAAGTAAGAATTTAATTACTCTGAACAAATTATGGACAGCCATTCGCGGTGCGCCTAACTGAAAATGCCCAGGCCCAGATGGCATTTCATATGAGTTCTACAAAAAATATTTCAAATATATATCCCCATTGCTGCTAGCCTCACTTAACCAAAGCATGTTGGAAACGCGCCTTATACCAGGAGGACATGAGGCCTTTACAGTCACACTCTTCAAGAAAGGGGATAAGCTTGACATAGCCAACTGGCGCCCCATTTCTCTAACAAACACAGACACCAAAGTTTTAACAAAAATCATGGCTAACCGTTTAGGGACTGTAGCATCTGCCACCATCTCCCCAGAAAAATTTGGTTTCATCCCCAGAAGGTCGATTTGGGATAAAATGCACTCCGTGGCTAATGCATGTCAATCCACAGCCTCTGGGGCACTGGTATTCTTGGACCAACAAAAGGCCTATGCTAGTATAAACTGGGAATACCTAAGGGCCTGCCTCCATCAATTCCGCCTACCCCCCCACTTCATCACCTGGGTGATGCTGCTCACGGAATCTGCAACAATGGCAGTGCGTGGCCCAGGCTTCCTAATGGAAGTAGTCCGCCCTCAAAGGGGCTTGCGACAAGGGGACCACCTCAGCCCACTCTTATACAACTTCAGCCTTGACCCAATACTGCGAAATGTGAGAGCCCAACTCACTGGGGTCCATGTGCCAGGCCAAACCCCAGTCAAGATGATGGCATTTGCAGATGACTGCGTGGTGGGGGTGTCTAATAACAAAGATGCACGCGCGCTTGAAGCCCTCATCCAGGAATATTCCTGGGTAAGCAACGCGGCACTGAACGCCTCCAAAACCGAAATCATCCTCCTTGGTCGGTTTCAGAACTGCTGGGCCCCAGCAATTAGTTCCCAACCTGGCCCATCTGCTCGCCCACGTCCACGCCTTACTAACTCAACACACACCGCTCCACTGGTGCTCCCCTTCATGCCACGTCCTACCATAAGACAAGTGCGCCATCTGGGCGTGTGGATGGAGGCAGGCGGATATGCATCAGCAGTAATGGAGTGCCATATACTGGACAACGTGACGAAGCGAATCGCCTCTCTCAGAGCCCACCCTACTACCCTCACTGGCAGGGTTGTTCTTACCAACTCTATGCTCCTATCCAAAGTCTGGTTCGGAGCCCACGCCATCCCCTTCTCCCCAAGCTTCTTCAAATCCCTGTATGCTTTGCTGCAAGGATGGCTTTGGTCAGGCCGCCCTCCACCAGTACGGCTAGAGGTCATGTTTGGCCCTCATCATCAAGGTGGCATGGGCCTGCTGAACTTCAAAGCCCATGCTGCCAAGATCCTGGGCACCTGGATCGCGGCCGTCACCGCTCCTACACTCCCATCCCAACACTGGTCCTGCGCGTCCCGCTCCAACTTCTCCTGAGCCTTGGGCCTCAACAATCCATCAAACCCCCACTCCCAGATGAATTACCTCACATCACACACATCGGCCACAGGTCCTCACGGGACTAAAACCCACTACAAACGAATCCTACTCTCCATGCAAAGCGCAGAGTGGAGAATTCGTATTAGCGGACATACAACCCAAAGAGGCCGCCCCTCTCCTCAGTTCACACAAGAGGTATAGGGGCTACCCATCCATGATGGCGTGATCCCCATTCGACCCCATGTCCTGTCCAGGGTGGACTACCTGGACATGATGGACATCCCTTATTACACTGAGACCCAAAAGACTATCTGGAAATATGCACACCATCCTCTGTTGCAGCCTCAAGTCCGCTCCCATGTGTGGCGCTGCCTGAGGCGGGTGTATCGTACAGCTGAGCGCTCTAACGCTTTACACTCATCCTGTGTCGTGTGTGGCCAGTATGGAACGCTGTTCCACCGCCTGGAGAAGTGCCCCACCTCTAAAGTGATATGGCGCGAAGCTCAACGTCTGCTGGGCCAGGATCAAACGCATCCCTTCAGTCTGTCAAGAGATATGTTTGCTTCATCAATGGCCTCCCCCTTCCACCCTCCCTCCGTGCTCTGGTGGTCGCAATCGCCATGTGGACTATCCACACGATTGTCTTGGATGCCATCGCTGGCTCCATCCCCACCCTCCCAGAAGCAGTCCACAGATTCTGGTCCCATTTGGTGGACCACTTTCAAGCGTGGACGTTTGGATACCTCCCACTGCGTAGCCAACAGCTGGTCTCCTCCTGGTTCCCAGTCTGGTTCATCAAATCAGACCCCTTCCTCCACACGTTCTCAATAGTGGCTACGGCCCCTTCACACGTTCCCTCCCCCTCCCCATAAGTGGCGTTCCCGCTGGCAACAAGAGATAGCATCACTTCTCTGGGGTGCCTCCCCTGGTACTAAGTTTGTCTTTCCTGAGTCATATTCGGAAGTGTCCATCCCATGGTCGGCCTTCCCCACAATAAATTAAAATACATTTCCATTGAGAGATTGCCTTAGGGAACTCAGTCTTTAAGAGATCCAGCTGGAACCACATTTGACTAATAATTGAACCGCCTTTAAAAGTCATGACTTTCAGAGAGGAAAACGAGGTCTTACACTATCCTTTAAACTCTTCCACAAGAGAACAGTATTAAAAATGAATTACTATCTAATTAACTACTGAAAGTGTCTGTATTTATTTTTGAAGAAAGAGTTCTTAAATAGGAAAGCTTAATGCTAAGCTCTTTGGCTGGCACCCCAATAAATATGGCATTACTCACTAATTAACCTAACCTAAAGGCCATACCAAAATGGACACTTAATCCACCTAGTCAGTTCCATTATCAACTAGGTTTCGACTCTCCAGGGGTTGGATTCCAGATATTGTATCCCAAAGCCTTAATATAACCCTCAGCAGATTAAACTTTACAATCTAGTACCTTGCTTAGATAATGGGAAAACTTATCCATTTTTAGCAGACCACTTCACTTAGCTAACCTGCAACTTACTGCATGGAAAATCAATCTCAATGCTCCAGTCACTTCAAAAACATTTTATTATTAGCAACAAGTCTTAGTTGATCCACATAATAAATTAATTATTGATAATTAAACTAACAATCATAATCCATAAAAACATTTTCATGGATATTTGACAAGATAATAGTTTTCTGACTTTGACTTGATTCCTGAAATGCAAAAATCTAATATCTAATACGAGAATATTCTGAGTAATAGTAATGGAACATGGATAACTCCAACATCCCTTAAGGTTACTTATTAGAAAGTGAACCAAAGCGGGATAAGACAAATAGTTAGTCATAATATGTCATAGCTGGATAAGGTGGACATTCCAGAATCTAAACAGTTGGGTTAAGCGTGAAGTTAGAGTTTAGTAATTAAGGTTGAGCTACTTAGAATGTTATGAAATAAATTTATGTTTCAGTTTAATGTGGTACCCTATTGCTTATAAGTATATTAATTAAGAAACTTTGCACTTAATAGTTTAATTTTATCTTTAATTTATCCTATATACTTCTTGAACCAAGATGGCTGGAAGCATCAACCTAGATGCTAGCTATCAATAAGTTAGCATTTTGTAAATTGTTGGATCATCTGTAACCTTGCCAAGTAAAAATGCCTACTACCCCGGCTTAAATTGATAGGGATGGGTAGCCCACTAATGGTGATACTAACGCTTCATCAGTATATATTTGACCCTTTCCATTGTATAGAGATGTGATGTCATGGTAGAGCCTGACATGGTCATAATCCCTGATAACCAAAACTTTATTCTTCATATCCAGACAATATTTTATATAGTGAAATCAATTAATCCATAACAATTTAAACACATTAATACTAACAAAAGTTATATAAAAGCTTTTAAGCTTGAACAGCTAATTTTCAAACCCTGAGATAAACAGTGTCACTCCCTCAGAAATTGCCAAAAAAATCAAACTACTAGGCTGGAAGATAGTCTATAAATCAGGTTGATCTTTATTACACCTTTGCGGTTAATAAATATATTATTAAATACAAAAACATATAATTTTTGGTAACTCTTTATATTTATCTCATTCTTCTACATTGGCACTCAAGTAAGATATAACGCCAAACTCCTTATGAGGACTACCCTAAATTGTCTCATTCCAAGATGCAATTCTAGTGAGCCTATAAGATTTTTAGGTAGAAATAATAACACCTGAACCACCTTCTACATAATTATTACTCATCCAAGTACTGTTAGGATCCTGGCCCTTACTGGAATAAGATTGGTTGAAACTGTGTTTTTTTGCCTTATTTTGAACCGCCAATTGCCACCATCGTCCTCCATTTGGTGTGTACCACCCCTCTGGTATACTGAACCTTCTGCTTAGGTGTAGAAAGCTCGCAGCTTCCCTTTCCAGATTTTGCCACGGAAGATCTGGTCTCTGACATGTGGCACTAAACTCAAGATTTTTATTGGTAAAGAACCTGCAGATGGAACTATAATGATAGATATTAAGACCGCACATAATCCTGATACTGTGGATATTATGTATACATCAGGTAGAACTAGCTTTAAGATATTGTTTACAGATTATGATACTGGAACAATACTACCATATAACATTGTCAAAATAGATATATAACATTAATTGATTTTTAGGTATGGTTTTAAATCAATAATGTAGGATGCCTATACAGATATGAGAGACTACAAGAACCCTTAAATTATCAAATAAAAGGTAGGTAGGAAAAAAGTTAAAAAGGGTTTATTATTATACCTGCAATTAAATTTGTTCATGTATTTAAAATAGTTGAAGTATACCTAAAAACTACCTCCTAGAATTGAGGTGGCAAGTATAATCTATAGTGGCAAGCACATATGTAAATAACAGACCCCTTATTTTATATTATTACTAGCAGGTTACAATGAATGGCTTAAACTATATTCATAGATGAACCTGAATATAATAGCGATATAAGCTTTATCACATAAAAACTATACTATAATCTTCCTTATCTTAAAACTCTCTCTCTTCTCAGCGTAACTTTCTGAGCAAATTAATTTTGGTAAATTAAAAGCAAACACGAAATCACAAACTGAAGTCTTGCTCTGATGTCATCAGATCCCCCGCTGACTGTCCCAGTGTTAGGAAGTGGCGAAACTCCCCCTCCATTTTCCATCTGACAGGAAAATGCACTAGGACTGGCTCACCCAGTCAATCCAAACCCTTGGGATGATTTGTTCCTCCCAAGAATCTTGATGCCCATCTCGCCTGAACCCAAGCGGTGCCCCACTTCCCCCTGGTGCTCCTCTGGAGCAACATGCGTTTCAGCCTTAGGGTCAAATATGGGAAATTCTACCCCTATGATGACCAAGCAATTATCAAAATGGCTCAGGTGGTGATGACACCAGCCTGTTTTATTGACTTCCGCCCCTATAAGGGGTACTTTGATCTTGGCATCCCCTGAGAAGCTGATGCAGCCACTGCGGCAACTGTGCTATTAATTTTCAACAATATTCCCCTCCCAAAAACTCAGATCTAGCTCCCAACGGACACCACCTTGGTGGTCCAGTTCGCGGGTTTGCCCACCCACCTCCCCCTGAAGTGCTCCACCAGGAGCTGATGGAAGGTTTGACAGCCTATGGCTCCAACCCCATCTTATAATTTGTGGTCCCAAATGGGGCCACACGCCTCGCTCGCCTTGGGCATATGCCACAATCAGCCCTGAATTTACAAAAATTTCTTTGGAAATTCCCCCTCGTGCCACCATCCCATCTGCCCCAACCATCCATTCTGGGCCCACGTTGAGGGAGGACGGACGATTTGTCCATCCTGTCTCGAGCTAAACCGCTTGAAACATAAATGCCCATACTCAGAAACTTTTGCTGATACCAAAAGTTTACCCAATGCCCACCAATCCACCGCCCACCCCGCGCCAACTCTGACATGGGGCACAATCATACCTTCCCCTCCTCCAATGCCTGATGCTGCAGCTGCACCTACAGCCACCAATCAGCACCCACTTTGCCCCAATGCCACAGATAATTCATCCAACCAAACATTGGATTAGATCCCATTTCAGTCCCATGCATCTTCAAACAAATCAAACAAACCTCAACCATACGCTGATTCCCCAATCCAATTCAACAAAAATCCATGGGAATTATTGGATGAAATCAACAAATCAGATAATGTCATTGAGGAACCAACGCTGCAACTTGAGCGGCTCTGTAACGCATAATGGAATACGAAAATCCCACCTCAAACATATGTCTCACAACCTAACGCCAAACCATTCTACAGCGACCACCAGCTTGCAGTAGAAGCAGCTGCCACACCAGATTGCCATCTGCTTTGCAAAGCTGCCGCCAAATCTGTGGCTGCACTCGCAGGAGGGATTCACCTCACATAATCCCCATGGTTATTTCACAAAGTAAGATCAACATGAAAACTTTACACAAAAACGTCACTGAAGCCATTCAGAACGTGGTAACAGTAGCATGGAATCTGAAAGCAAAAATAACCTGAACCAACATTGCCACATTCAGTAAATTCCCAGACGCCCGCCTCAAAGCTGAAGAAGCTTTGGGCAAATACATCGTTGGTATAATGATGGCTGGCAACTATTCAGAAGTTCCAGTCATCAAGGATATTGAACCCCATGCCGCCGATGCCCCCACACCCTTACTATCTGTCTTAACACGCACCCTACTCTGGAATGAGATGGATGCAGTTGAAGACGAGCCCCCCAATCTCCCTCCCCGTCCACCACGGAGGGATAGCAGTACTTGCTGCCCACCTGGTTGGATATTTTGTTAGTTGATTCAATCGACTTGTCCATTTTGGGCGTTTCATTTGAATCATTATTTTGTATTATGATCCTAGTTTTAGTTCAGTAATGTCTGTCCCCTGGTCAGCTTACCTCAGTTAAATAGATATAATCTTCCTTATTTTATATTATCAACGACAGGTATACTATTATTAGTTAGAACTATATACCACAGGTCAACCGCTCTCAAATAAAATATAAGCTCTACCATGTAGAACATATACTAATATCTTCTTTCTATCTTTTAGTATCGCCTACAGGTATATCATAGATGGCGAAAGCTAGTTTTAGAGGGTAATTTGTCTCAAGAGGAATTATGATTTTTACTATAAAAACATACTTGTCATGTTATAAGCAGATTAAAACAAGACTGCTATCCACTCTTGTTGTGCTAGTACCCAGTGGAAGGCTCCTAATGCTAAGAGCTCAGCTAGTCTTTTGACTTTAGGAATGGGTTTTTATAAAAAATAAGTAAAGCATTTAAAATGAGTAAAAAGGCCTTATAACAAGACAAACTAATGTAATTGGGGCAAACTATGTTCTTAATTTGGCAATATCTATAGCTGGTAGAGGCAGGGAGGGTGATGTCCCTTCCATGTTTTGCAGCTGTTGAGAATGATATAGAAATGATTATAATGATAGCAGAGCATATGTTGGACATACTAGGCCAAATTGGTAGCATATTGGCAAGATAACTTAAGGTTGCTGAGGTGCACAACGTGCATGACAGAATGGAATAAATGGATGGGTGATGATTTTCTCTCTAAGCGTAATAGTTCTCTTGACTGATATTAAAGTTCAAAAATGTTCTCAAAGCTTAAAACTAGAATAGAGGTCAAAAATGAAAAGCTGAGGCGAAATAGACTGATATTTATTATAAAGCATAAATATTTATAGGACGTGTATAGAATTGTTGCCTCAGGGATCTTAATGGAACTGTGCTATAAGGATCAGTCACAGCCTTCTGGATTGACCGCCTGGTTGGCGCCCTCATTGTTCTACATCATCCTCATGACTGCAGGAGTTGGGGTCGCGCCTCTTAAGGTTCAGGAAGTGGGGTTGTAATTCCTGAGGGCTCTTTATCAATTCTCCAGCACATGACGCTCTCTAATTAAATTTTCAAATTGCGCCTTCAGGGATAGATTCCATTTGTGCTGGCTTAAGGGTCAACTTATTGTGGTTTTAATTTGGGAGTAAGGATTTCAGCTTGCTCATTAACTCAAAATTGACAATGCCTCATCAAGATCCTGTCATAGAGGGATATATAGCCAAAGGAATTGGACATGCACTCAGTTCCCCACTGCCCCTTACTGATGTCAGCAAATGGAATACTCAAAGCTCACCTTTATGAATGACCTTATAAGGTCCAGACCAAAGATCGTCAATCTTGTTATGTCAACTTTCAAGTGATGGTGATAAAAGAGAATGAGGTCACCTAATTGAAAATTGGTAAGGAGGGTAAGCCAAAATTAAATTGTGATGCTTTCCTTTCTGTGGTGGTGACAATGCCTTGCGTGGATAGGGCTTGAAGCCATACAATTTCATTGGCTAAGAATATTATAATCAAATCAAAGTTCTCAGTTTTGGGGGTATTGAGCAGGTGCTGATTGCTACTTGATAACTGGGGGTACTTCATATTGAGCTTTAATCGGGACTTCTTGATGATTTGATGGTAGCTTTTTTGTTATCAAGGTAAAAACTGGGTAAATAATTGTTCCAGCGAGTAGGGTTGGATGTGTTCATTTTCTGTAGGATAGAGTTTTGGTTCTTTAGCACGTTCCACTGCCCCATTAGTTGATGGGTTGTAAGGTGCTTGAAACTCAGATTAGTTCCAAAAAGTGAATTTAATTCTTGGACTACATGCGAGATAAACTGTTGAGATTCAAATATGACTGGATGATAAGTTATAATTCTGGCAGATTGCAGATTAGGTTTGAGGTGAGACTCGCGGTTGAGTGATTGATTATGTCAATATGAAGTGAGTTTGATTGAAGAAATAATGGTTTGGCAAATCAAGGGAATTCTGACAAAGTCTTATTGTTTGAATGAACCAATAGATTGGAGCAAACAAAAATAAATCAAGAAGATCATGTTAAATCTGCTGAGGAATACTGCGGATTAATAGTCAGGCATAAGAGTGAGAGTAATGAGGTTTTTTACAAGGAAAGAAGAAGGAGTAGGAAAGTAATAGAAGTAGCCGTTAGTTGATTATTAAATGAAGTGGTATTGTTGGAGCAAAAGCTCCTTATTAAGCCTTTTGTATCATTAATTATTGAGGGCCAGTGATCCTCATATTGCTTGTCCGTTGTTCAGTGGGTTTTACCCTGTACAGCACATTTGGAGGAATCAGTTAAATCCTACAAAAGTTAACAGTGGTGCTCACAACATGTAGCCCATTGATTAACACCAAAAAAATCTTCATATTTTTCAAAGCCATGGCACAACTGGCTCGCTCTGATGGGGTGCTACCCCAAATTATTGAATTGTCTCAATACATAGAACTGAAGCTTGCCTTGAACACTCTGCTACAGGCTCAAAAAATGCTGTTCCAAGAAAATAAAAGCATAGATTGAAGCTCACCCAGGCCTTTCACCAACTGCACTGGGTAGGTGACCACACCAACAACCTTTTCAGCCTTTTGGGTAATACTACCAAGTGGATAAATTGTGCAGAGTGTAAATTAAATACAGTTGTTAGAGAAGTGGTGGTCTGCAGCGATAAAATGCCCCCATTTCATCATGACGGAAAACATATATGAGTTTTTCAAGTGATTTTAATTTGCTGTGGAGGGGGCTTCCAATCGGCTTAAGCTAAAATGTTGTTATCCACTTTGGATATCGCAAGTGCCAACCAAGTCACATGTTACCTTAAGGATAGCACAGTAACATATCATGAGGTGAAGGAGACCTTGATTAATCTGTTTGGGGCAAGGCAAAAATGGCTCAGCGCAAGGCAGAGTTTCTGACTATTCAGCTTCAAAAAAATGAGTCTTTGATGGAGTTTGTGGAGCAGTTTATGGAGGAGGCTCATGTGTTGTTGGGAGCGATTATCTTATCTAACAAGGAGTTGGCCATAGTGATGACAGCGCTGTCAATCCATATTGAGAATTTGATAATGCTATTCCATACTTTCTTGATATGTTTGCAGAGTTACTAAAAATTATTAATCACTTATGCTGTCTATCCGCCACATTTAGTGCTCCCAATGGGAATGCGAGCCCCTGCAACTGCTACTGAATCTCCGCCAGTATTGGACTACAATGACAAGAGTATAATCCGTTGGAGAATACTCGACCCCTTAACGCTTTGGAAAGTCCTTTCCACCCTCATTATTATCAATCAGCTTGCGCTCAGATGAGTTACAATTCCTCAATTAAAATCAGTCCTGGAGCTAGGGGTGTGATGCAGAGATGAGCATCTTTTACGTATACTTGTTTTTTGTGTGGTCAATGAGGACATTATGCCACTAGATGCCCAGGATAAATTTATGTCAATGCAGTACCAGTTGCCCCAAACAAACAAGGGAAAAGGGCAAGCGGAATAGAGATGGGACGCTCTACTTCCACTAACTCAAATCTATTCATCCCTGAGGATTCCCACAAGTCACTTGAGGTTGGTTTTGAACTCAAACCAATGATTTATTGTATCAACAGATCCCTCACAATATATTGGCCTTAAATTTAGGGAGAGACCCCAATAATACAGACACAGAGTTCCGCCAAAAGTTTCAAAAGCTATACATCTGGAAAATCCTTGAGTGGAATGGTACAGTCAGCGGTGAACCTTCCTCACATGTCACAGCTCTAGAAGGGGTGGAAGTGACGATTCTAGTAGAGAAAATTGCCCAGGCGTATCCTCATGTTGGCACTTGTATTCATACTTTTCTCAATAACCAAAAGCCTTTGTACGTTTATGTATTAAACACCAATGGCTCTTCATATTTAGAATGTACATACTGTGACATTTCTAAACCAAATACCAAAATTTAGGCTATTATTGATACTGGCACTCCTGTCAATATAATATCCACAAAGCTCGTAGCTAAGCTTCCACTGAAACCAGATGTGGACCACAGAGTAGTGTATGGGACTGCAGGGGCACAGAGCACTGTGTCAGAAGGCTCTTACAGCACGCTGTCTTTGAGGTTTGGGTCAGTTGGGCGTCTGTTCCAGCTGTGATTTACCTTATAACAATTATGACATGCTGATTGGAACCATTTTCATGCAGCAATTGGGGCTGTGGTCAATATGATGGGAAAAACCATCAGCTTTCTAGCCTGACAGATCCCCATTTACTTCACCTCCAGCGGAATCCCAAAGGAGTCCATCTGCTTCAGCAAAATTAATCTCACATATAGTGATGGGGGTGATTCCTGTTCAATATTGGCGGATGAAGTGGATAGTCTGAACACTTCCTAATCATATTGAAGAGTATAATGGTATTCTGCTGCAAGCTGAAAGTGCCTTAAGCATACCTTATGGGCATCAGGTCATTATAGGGATAGAGCTCGAAATAGACATCCAGAAGGTCTATATTTAATAATGAGGCTCTATCAGCAATAATGGCTCAAACCCCATGTGGCTCCTGGGCTTCTGTTACCAGGGTAGGGGTAGTAAAGATGTTGATATCAAACCTGCAGAAGGAAACTATGAGCGTTCAAAGGCATCAAGTGGTGGCTTATCTACATCTGGTTCCTGTTAATGAGATTCATTATATATCACTTTGGTTCATGGGACAATCTTGTCCTACCATTTGGAACCTCATTTAGCATAATGACTGTGGTTCTGCTAAGGCTCTAATTGGCCTGTTGGATAATAGAAGGACCGGGTGATTGAATGTTTGCAAAATAACAAAGCATATTTGCAGTTTTATAACCACGACTTGGGATGTGCACGCGGGATTGTGCATTAATTGGATATGGAATATCTTTCTCCTATTTGGTCAAGGCCTATCGTCGCTCTAAGGTGGCGGACGAAGTTGTATCTTCTGAGATAGATCAACTAGTTGACCAGGAAAAATTAGAGCCGTCAAAGAGTCCGTGGGCGTTTCTGGTGGTAATCATCAAGAAGAAGAATGGCTTCAATCAAGTAAAATCAACTACAGGAAGCTTAACAGCATTGTGAAAAAAGATTAATACCTGCTTCCTTGAATTGATAATGCTTTAGATTTGTTAGGCGGTGCCAGATATTTTTCGCTATGAACTTGATTTAGGGGTACTGGCAAATTTAGTTGCCAGTGGTGGAACAAAAGAAGTGCACTATAATCACCTCAAAAGGGTGTTTCAGTTTACACTTATGCTATAGGGTTTGTGGAACGCCCCAGCTACGTTCCAGCGAGCTATGGACATTATCTTGGGTGACCTGAAGCTGTCTTGCATTCTAGTTTACCTAGACGATATTAATGTGTTCTCACAGAAATTTACGTATCATCTCGCTCACTTGGAACAAGTGTTCCACTGACTTGCTGAAGCTAACTTTGAAGTTAAGCCCTGAAAGTGCCACTTTTTTAAGCTGTTAGAATACCATGGGTTTGTGGTTGACTCAAAAGGAATTAGTCCTCAGCTGGTAAAAGTGGAAGCTATATGAAGATGACTCAGCCAGTTAACAAATGGGATATTCAGGTGTTTTTGGGATTGATTGGTTACTACCAGTAGTTCATTCCCAACTTCAGCTTTATTGGGGCTCTGCTCTTTGGTTTCTAAGGAAAAATACTTCTTTTAATTGGACGGAACGATGTCAAATTTCTGACAATGTATTGTAAAACATGTTGGCTAGTGCGCCTGTTTTACAATACCCAAAATTTGAGAAGGAATTTATTATACAAATTAATGCTTCTCTTTCCGCTGTTGCGGCCATGTTATCTTGAATGATGACGACGGTGTGGAGCATCCAGTGGCGTATTGTAACTGGAGCTTAACAGGTCCAAAACGAAATTACACTGTGACTGAGCAGGAGTGCTTAGTGGTGATATACCATATAAACAGTTCCAGGTATACCTTCATGGGGTGAAATTTAAAATGGTAATGAACCATGAATCCTTGTGTTGTCTTCAGAATCTCTGAGAACTGGAAGGATGGCTCACACGATGGGCCTTGAAACATTAAGCATATAACTTCAAGATTGTACACCACCCTGGAGCAAAACACCAGAACATGGATTGTCTTTCCCAAATTTGACAGTTGCCATTACAGCAGATTTGGCAGATATAATATGCGAAAAGATGATTGTGGGAAAATATCACAACGAGCCGCTTCAGTTAACAAAGTTCTGGATGGGCAGCAACAGGTACCTTTGTGCGCAATGGGAAGCTGTATAAACAGATTGGCAAATTGACGCTAAGTTTCACAAAACCTTCCGCTAGACCTTCAAAAATTGGATGCTCATAGAGTTTTAGGTCATGGTGGGTTGCAGAAAACGCTGGAGTTCTTGTGACCCCGTTACTATTGGCAGATTATGCACTAATGTGCTTGAAACGGTTGCTTGTTGTTACTAGTGCCAAGTGGAGAAACCATTCCTCAAAATGACCACCTACCAGCTGGTTAAGCCTCAGCTTGCATGGCATACTGTTTCTCTGGATGTGGTGGGGCCTCTGCAAAACTGGCGCAAAAAACTCCAAACATATAATAGTAGCCATTGACCATTTAACATTATGGGTGGAAGCAAGGTAGTTTATTGATAAAGGGGCCTTTACCACCACCAAGTATATCCTGGAGCGTGTTATACAGCAACATGGCTGTCCGCAATTTATCTTCACAGATAATGTAACCAATTTCACATTGCATATCCTTCCCAAGTTGAACGAACTAATGGCCATCCATGAGGTCATGACTACACCCTACGCCCAAATCTAATGGAATGGTAGAACGGGTTAATCAAACCTTGGTAAATATTCTACTCAAGCTTGTAAAGGATTGGCCTTCAAAATGTAGTACCCTATTATCCACCGTTGTCTTTGCATACATTATTAGCTATCATTTGGCGACAGGGAAAAGTCCCTTTCAACTATCTAGAAAAGACATCCATCCTTGCCACCATCAATTTATTCCTGTGTGGAAGATACCAGCAGAGTCGATCCTCAACGTTATTTGGCTGCCTTAACAGATATGCTGATTAAAATCAAAAGGAGCCATATTCCACTAGTCTAGCCAAGAAGATCCAGGATCAGGTGGCTGACCAAGTAGACACATCAGCCTTCCACAGTTCAGAATAGCAGACTCTGTCTTTTTCCACGACCAAAATGGTTTTGGAAGAAAATACAAGATTTCCAGTATATGAATCTAATAGTTTGAGGTGATTTAAAAGATTAATGTTGACACCTACACCATCAAGTAACCCACAGGTGGTCGGATTATTAAACCAGTACATGTGAAGTTCCTTCAGTATATAAGCAATAGGAGCTTATCATCCAGATAAGGGGGGATAATGTCAAGATTTTACGTAAATGGACAATATGATATAGTTCCAGCAGATTGTAGATTAGATTTAAGGTTACCCTTAATATTAAGAGATTGATTATGTCAATAAAAAGTGAGTTTGATAGAAGAAATAATAGTTTGGAAAATTGAGGGAATTTTGACAAAGTCTCATTGTTCAAATGAACCAAAAGATCAGATAAGAAAATACTAGGCAGATTGTGTTGAATTCGCTGAGGAATAACAAGGATTATTAGTCAAGCATGAGAATGAGAGGAAGGAGATTTTTCATGAGGAAAAAGAAGGAGTAGGAAAGTAACAGAGGTAATCATTAGTTAATTTATTAAATAAAGTGGTATTGTCGGAGCAATAGCTCCTTATTAAGTCTTTATTATTATTAACTATTAAGAGCCAGCGATTCTCATATTGCTCATCTGTTGCTCAGTGGGTTTTACCCTGTGCAACTCATTCAGCGGAATTGTCAAATCTGCCTAAACCTAACATGAACTTTAGCCCATTGTCCAAAAGTAAATTTTGTGGACATCCATGCTGGGTGAAAATGTATTAGTTAAGGAAGAGAGCCATGGCTTTTGCAGTGGCAGAGGGGACCAAACTTGCTTCGTTCCATTTGCTTAGATGGTCTATGGCTAGGAGGATATATTTATGGCCTTGTAATCCAGTGGGAAGAGGGCCTATTTCATCAATGCTGATGACATTGAAGGATCCCGTCATGGCAATGATTGACTGTTGAATTGGAAAACTGGCCCAGTCTTAGGATATGCAAGTCATACATACCTCCAGGACGTTTTGGATGGCCTCCACCATTCAGTCTCATTAACATTGTGACTTCAACCATTCTTCGGTCTTCTTAACTGCCCCATGTCCCAATGTAGTAGGACCCTCTAGTATAACGTCGGTTCAGAAAGAAGGGCAGGCATAGGGAGCCATTTCCTATTGACTCTCTTATATATCAGCATATCCTTGATCTAAGTGCATTGGATCATCTTTCAGAGCTCATCTTAGACCTCAGTAGTTTCTAGTCTCAGAGTTCAGGTCGACCAATCATATCATACAGTTGGTCTTCATTGGAGGTCAAGGCTGCCAGCATTGGAAAACTAGAAAGGCCATCAGCATTCTGATGGATCGTGCCTGTATGGTGAACAATGGATAAATCATAACTCTGAAGCCTCAAAACCATCTGGATAAAAGGCAATCCAGGTCTATCATCTGTTGGAGCCACCAGAGGATGGAATGATCAGTGTTGATGGCAAAGTTGGTGCTGTAGAGATAGGGCCAAAAGTGTTTGACTGCTAGCAAGACAGTCAGGTACTCACACTTGGAAATGATTTAGTTCTGTTTGGCCTTACTCATAGTCTTGCTAAAATAAGCCACTGGTTGGTCGACCTGATTTTTGTAATCTGGGCTAGGATGGCCCTGACGGCGACACCACTCACGTCCATTATCAGCAAAAATGGTTTATCAAAACGTGGGTAGACCAAAATGAGTTTAATACAAAAAGCTGTCCTCAGCGCATTAAAAGCCTGTTCTTGTTCTAAGCACTTAAAAAGGCACGCTCTTCTGCAGGAGATAAAATATAGGCTTGGCAAGGTCAGCAAACCATGGGATAAACTAACATTAATAACTTACCATAGTAAGGAATACCTGAATAATCTTTAGGCTTTGTGGGCGCTACAACTTTTCTAAGGCGTCTTTTTTGTCTGTTATGGGCTGGATGACATCATTTGAGACCTTGTTTACCAGAAACTCCATTTCCAACTGGGAGAAGGAGCATGTAGAAGGTTTAATTTTTATTGAAACCTTCCAGAGATAATTTGAAAGTTTCCCAAAGATGCTCTACATGTCCAAAAGTTTTGTGAGAAGACAGTGTTGTCATTAAGCTAAACAAAGACACATTGGTAGCTTTAAGTCCACGAGGATCCCATCTACGGCACGTTGAAAAGTGGCCAGTGCATTACAAATGCTCTGGGGCATCTGAAAGGGCTTGAATAGTTCTTTGTTGGCTATGAGTTTACACTTGGTTTGATCTTTGGGGGCGAGCTCCACTTGCTAATATCCACTAGTAAGGTCCATTGCAGATTAGTAATGCAATCCAGAGAGCAGTTGATTAGAGTTGCAATTAAGGGCAAAGGATAACTGTCCTTCTAAGTAATGAAATCGAGTCATTAATGTTCCATCAATACCCAATGGCTGCCATCCTTCTTCTGACCCCAGGAGGAGAGAGGCCCAAGGTCTGCACGAGGGTACTAAAATCCAGATTTGAGTAGTTGTCTAAGCTCCACCGCCATCTGGGCTTCTTCAAACTTGCTATTTTGGTAAGGTCAGGACCAGAAGGAAAAAGAGTCCCCAGTCTCTACATGTTTAGAACTCCATTCATTCTTCCAAAGTCTTAGATTGAGACTGAAAATAGGTCTTAATACTCCAATAATATTTCTTGAACTTTGCGTTGTTGGTCTTCAGTGAGATCCTTTCCAATACTGATGTATACCAGGGCCACTGATAGGGTGTCTGAAACCCAATGTACCTTAGGCTCCTGAAATTACAGATATCATCAACAGTCTCTAGTGGTAGGAGGTGGACATAGGCAGCAGGACTGTCTGGGCCTACTACTCTGGTTCTGTTGGTAAGGTTAGCTAACAACACTGATATAGATCTGGATTAAGCTAAATCTAGAATTCCCAAGCAGGTTAGCACCTTCTTGGCAGACGGGTTGTATAGGCATCAGATTTCCAGCAGGTATCTGGAGGGTATGTTAACATGAACCTGGGTGTCAGCAATGACTTGGGATATTGGAGGTATGTGGTTGTCCTAGGTAAGTAGATTGACATGCCCTCATGTCCATCAACAGCAGGTGAGGGCAGCCGGACCTGAGAGCCTCTTACATGATATTCAAGTCAGTTGATTAGACCCTCACTCTGTATTGGTAAGCTTGGGCCTTGACCTCTATCTTAGAGTTGCAGGTGGTTTTAAAGATTAGGGGGACCCAGTGACAAATAGAGATAAAGATCCGTCATCATAATGTACTACTGCTGAGTATTCATAACGGTATTGGGTTTCCAAGAAGAAGGGCATAGCGCAGGTTATCAAGCGCAATGGTGGGGGTACTTACAGAAAGCTTTCCAAATTGGATAGGTAGGTAAGAATAGGCCTCTATAGACCGGGAACGTTGCAGGCCAACCATGCCATACTCCATATAGTGTGATAAGTATGGGCAATATTGATACGATTCATCAACTTGGATGGTATAAAGTTTATATTGGACCCACCGTCAACTATGAAAACTGAAATCTTTTATTTATTTGAATCAAGCCGACCAGGAGGCGGACATTGCCTAAAGAAAGAAAGAAATGACATGAAACCTGAGCAGGGTCAACTCTGTTGAAGAAAGTTTACCCACCCCCAGATTGGGAATCAGATTTTTCTAGCTACATCGTGGATAAGTTATTCTTGTTATTATACCTACTAAACGCCAATATCTTCCTTCAGCTGGCACCCCAATTGATGTGTGAAGGGCAGGAATTGAACCCGTAACCTTCAGGTTGGTAGCCATACGCCCTACCAACTCACCTTCCAACCCCTTGAGAACTGGAATCTTATGAACTTAAACTGCGACTCAGGATTACTAGACTTCAGAACTGTGGGGGTAGCATGAGAAACATGGGAGAGTTATTGGAAGAAGAGTAAGCATTATCATTTTCTTTACTATCAATGGCAACCAAAATTTTTTCTCCATGTATGATAGCTCCAGGTTTGAGGTAATGGTTTTTTTCTTGAGGCGTGGTAGGAATGTCAGCATAGAGTGCCTCGTCCTTTATGCTGATGGACATTTTCCTACCTCTTTAGCAAATCAGTTCCAGCATGTCTTAACTGTGATTAAAACCTTTGTAGAAGTTGCATTGAGTAGAGGATTTTTCTGGGGTTTGGCCACATGGACCCAAGGATGGTTGGAGGAACACAATGGGGTAGCCTTAGAGTGCAGGGTCAATACAAGGATCTTGTCAATCTCTTCCTTGATTTCTCAAATGCAGGCGAAACCGTTATTTGGTCAATCATATGCATCTGAACCTCAGGGTATAATTCCAAAATGGAGATGACAGCGGTGATAGTGTCGTCCAAGGTAATATTATTGGTGGTAACCAAGGGTTGTGCTTCAGCTCAGAGATGGCTGGCGAACTCCATGAGACTATACCCTTTTTTCTGAAGGATACGCGTGAATGCTTTGTTTTGATTTGCCAGCGTTTGTTTGTTACTGAATTCTTGGATTAAGAATGTATGGAACTTTTCCCAGGTGTTACATTACTATTAAGTGGAGAGTCATGATCTCTAGAGCAGTGCTGTTAAGGCAGGAATGAATATGATTCACTTTCTGCTGGGTGGTGGCTTCTTTCATGGAACTCTCATAGGCATACAGAAAAGAGTCGAGCTTTCCTGGTCAGGGGTGAATGTTTATTTGAGACTAAGTTTAAAGCTATTTAAAAAAGAGTAATGAGGATGTTAACTCCAGTTATTGTTGCCAGCTCAGAGATCTCATTATCCGCATATTTGCTGGGGACCTGCTGGTTCAACCATCATCTTAGGCCCGTAAAGTCCTCTTGGATGTCGTCCCAGTTTTGGTTGAGGCAGGAAATGGAAGACTTATGGGCAACCTGAACCTTTAGGGCTTGAATATTGGCTATGAAGGAGAAGCTGGATCTCAAGGGTAGTCAAACGGGTCTCAAACCATCAATAGGTTTGTTTAAGCTGAAAAATGTGCTATTGTAAGCTTAGTGAAGGCGCTAAAATTAACCGCTTCATCTGAAAACGCCTCAATGGCTACCCTAGGGTCAAGGGGGACTCCGTCCACTTGGAGTTTGCATCCCTGGGCTACATTCTGATTTAATTGTTTAAGGCGGCTAGGTCTACCAAAACATTCTTTTGCCAAGGGTTGTCAGGTTCTCTGGGTGTAGGTGCCGCAGGGCCAGAGGGTACTAGAGGACCATGAGGACTAAAAGGTCCTTTGGGTCCCTCACATTCTTTGGGACCTTAAGGCCCCCTAAGCCCTTCAGGTCCTTCACACCCAGAGGTGTAGTCACAAGAGGCCAGCTCCTGATAGTGTTGTTGCAGGGTTCATACCAAATCTTAAACTTGGGGGAGGCGCTTGTTTCAGGCAGCCCTGAAGAGTTGAATATTCTGACGCGAATTTGTCTTTGAGGTAGCCAGATATCTTTTTTAGCACTGGTGGTGCCCAACCCAAAAGGGGAGCTGCCAAGCATCTTTATTTGCAAATTGGTCCAAACAAAGGGATTATTAGAAAAAAATCCTAATATGACACCTTAAATAATAACATAGGAAGCCATATCAGAAGGCTTGGAAGCTTTGAGGAAACTTTTGTCTGGAACCTGCTTTAGCTGGCGGACCATGGCGGACAGCAATGGGGTAGGATCATCAGCAACATGTGGCATAAGGAGGTATAATTGTGGGTGAGGTAGCTGGATTCTCACTATCCAACATCACAATTTAGCCTTAGGCTTCTTTGTTTAAAGGCGGTTATCAATAATAACCACTAAGTTGTTGTGGATAAAGGAGGAGGCCACGTTGTAAAAATTGACAACATGGGATTGTAAGGTTTGTGTGAGCCCAAGTTGTTGGGAAATTCATGATGGTGCAACCCAACTAGCTGGAGTAGATTAATAACTGGGTGAATGAAATTTCAAAGGTAGCGCTAATTCTTAAGGTCAGTTCTCCCAATGGCAGCAGAGACAAGGTATTTAGAACCCGCATGGTAAATGGCACAGAAGAGGCGTGGGAGCAGCTGGAGCGGGCACCCAAGGAGTAGATGCCATTTAAACTGTTGAACAATGTTGTAAGGTCCTTGTAATTAAGTTGATACTGATTTCTATCAACAGAGGTTGGGAGAACTATAACGTGCCTGAAATTCTAAACTCTCAGCTGCATGGGTGGCACTTCATACCATGAGGTACTAATACATTGAGCAACACTCCTTGACTGATCAGCTGAATGATCTTCATAACTGCTAGTGTTATCCATTATTCGTGATAGACATTTTCACTTAGGACTTCTCAGAGCTCCTTTGTAGTGACCACTACTTCTCTCAGTGTAAAAGTTCTCTTGATTGTCGTTGAAGTCTAAAATAGGTTTAAAGCTGAAAATTAGTGGAGATTAAAAGAAAAAAAGATGGAGGAAACTATAGACTATTTTACTGTGTTAGGAAGCGGTGTTAATATAGGTCATGTGGAGACATGGTACCTTAGGGACCTTTTTGGCCCCTTATGTTCAGAATCTTTTACTAACTTCCAGATTGATCGCATGAAAGGCGCCCTCAGTGTACTACATTATCCTCATGACTGCAGCGGTGGGGGCGGAGACTCTCATGATTTAGGAAGCGGGGATGGGGTTCCTGAAGGTGGTTCCATCAATTCTCATATGCGAGATGCTTCCTGATCAAATCTAGTTTTTGCACCTTCAGGATAAGGCCATGTTTGAACTGGTTTGATAGCCTAACTGTTGTTACTCGATTTTGGAGCAGAGCTTTTGGATTGCTCATCATCTCAAATCCTGACATATGGAACAACTAGGTAGCAAGCGTGAAATTCAAGTTTTAATTGGCATGATTGACCATTATTATTTTGTAAAACTTCAGCAAAATAGATGAACTATTATTTCACTACCTCAAGAATATAGTCCTATTTGAGTGACTAGTTACTGTCATATGGACTTTGATAAGCTTAGGCCATACCTTCTCCCAAGCGCCACTGTTGATGTATCCCAATTTTATTAAAATTATTATTCAAATGGACACTTCGCACATCGCCGTCAAAATAAAGTTATCTCAAATTAATTCTGATGGGGTTGATCACCCCATGGCTTATTGCATTCAGACGTTGGATGTCCTTCAACATAATTATACAGTATCTGGGAAGGTGTTATTGCGGTCATTTATGTGTAAGTAGTTCTAGTTTTACATCCATGTAATGTATTTCATTGTAATAACTGATCATGCCTCACTTTATTGTTAAAAAATCTGAAAGAGCCCAAAGGATTATTAGCCCGCTAAGTCTGAAATTGCAGCCTTCCAATTTTGGTATTCAGCATCTACTTGACATCAAAAATCAATATGCTGACAGGCCATCTTGACTTCTAACCACAGCCTTAGCAGCTGATATTGCCGATGATTTATTTGATAGAATTCTAATCCAAAATCATGACAATAAACCAGAGGAAGTTTAACGCACTTAAAATAAATTAGGTTAGATAATGTGGTTAGAAGTGGTAAGCTTTATAAAAACAAACAAATTAGAAACTTTGGGTACCTCAACTAATGGAGCGGAATGGTATTTTGGAGACCATAAGCCGACGGGTCATGAAGGTTTATGAAGGAACTTGAGATTTTGAAACAGCATCATTATTGGATATCCATGCAATTATATTCATGAGAACCTCCGTTGTTATAAGGAATCACAAGTGTATGGGTCTTGTTGAAAAGTCACCAATTGTTAGTTTAAACCCAACTTTGCTTGACATACCATGTCTATGGATGTTGTGGGACCTCTGTAAAGCACATTTGGTCAATTTAAATATATAATACTGGTCATTAATCACCTTAAAAAATGGGTGGAGGCCATAGCAGTCATGACTTGGGTGCCATAACAATGGCTATGCTATCATGAAGAATGTTATTTATCACTTTGGATGGCCACAGTTTCTGTGATGGAAAATTGAAATAACTTCATGTCCTATATCATTTTCAAGCTTAATGACTTTATAGTATATGAAGGATTTTTGTCTACTCCTTATCACCCTGAGACCTTTGGCACCATCGAACAAGTGAATGATACCCTCATTGGATTTTTGCATAAGATAATTACTTCAAATGCAACCAGCTGGAACCTTTTCTTGCCTTCTGCAGTTTTTTTATAGTACATCTTATCATTTGGTCCTGAGAAATTCCCCGTTTGCTTTACTTTATTGGAAGCAACTGGTGTTTTCCCAGATTATATATTTTTTTGTCACTCAAGACTAGATGCCCCCCTCAAAATATTTAGAAATGTTGTCAAAGATGTTAATCCATCTCCAAAGTGTAATATAAGATAATGCACTGGCTCAAAAAAGAAGATTTTATGACAAGATAATGAAGAACAATGCCTTTACCCCACTTCAATGTGGGGGAATTAGTTTTATACTATGATAACCATGGACTTATAAGAATTAAACATTTGAAACATATGGAAGAGGCTTCTTGAGATTATTTAGTAGACATCCATGTATGCTTATAATCTGTATGTTCATGTTAAAGGTCACCTTATTAACCAGGCACATGATAAGTTCTTGAATTAGTATCAGTGAAGTATGCGGCTAATGGCCCTAAGTTCTCAATAAGTGGTTGGTCCCCCTCAAACTTTATGCTCCCCTGATGTTTAGTCAAGTGGGGAAAATGTAGTTGGTTTTACCAAACATCTTTGTGTATTATTTTTTACATGCTTAATTTTATAGTTATCTTATATGTAGATAGCTGATTTTCTTCCTTTCAATATCACTTTTGAGAAAATTTAAAAATTAAAGCAGATCTAAACAACTTCAACAAACTGACGCACAGCAAAACCCCAATGTCCTCAGCCCTATCGCCTGCTGCTCCAAAATGGGGCTGTGGCAAAGCCCCCTAGCACCTTCTGCCAAGTGGGAAAATGCTTTGAACTAGATTAACCAGTCCCCAGTGCCTTGTTGATACTTTCACCCCAAGGATCTCGCCCTCCACCTTACACATTCTCAAGCGGTGCCGTGTAGCCCCATAGTGCTTCACCAAAGCAAGATGCGATTCAGCCTTCAGGTTGAATATGCAAAATTGTTTCACTACAAAAAAATAATAGAATTAGTTCAGGCGCTTATGCAGCCTTAAGGCTTCATCGACTTCTGCCCCTACAAGTGGTACTTTGACCTTGGTTTTTTACCTTTGAATCCAATGCTGCAATTGCAGCCAACATTCCTCTGGTGTTCCAGGGAACCACCATCCCAACCACTCGCACCCAGTTGCCTGATGACACCACTCTTGTGGTTCAATTTGCAGGCCTACTCACCCACCTCCCCCTGATACTCTATATAACAAACTGATAACTGGGTTGTTGGTATAAGACGCTGACCCCATTCTACTATTTATGGTTCCCAATGGAGCCAACTGACTTGCAGGCCCTTGCACCTTTACAACTGTATGCCCAATATTAACTGAAATCGCAATTTTGATTCCCCCTCGCACTGTTGTACCCTCTGCCCCCAACCACCCTTATTGGGCCAGAGTAGACAAAGGTCACACGATCTGCCCCATTTGTTTTGACCTGGACCACTCAAAGCAGCACTGCCCCACCATAGCCTGCGCTGATGTCACATGCTTGACTGCCCCCATGATTCTCCTATTGCTGATCCAAAAACTTTTTTTGTTTGGGACACAATCCTCCCTCCCCTTCCACCCAAAATGGTAGATGCAACTGCCACAAATTCAACCAATAAGGAACCTACATGTCAAACCCCCATTCCCACTCCAATTAATCAGAAGCCATCATGGACCCCAGTAAGATTCAAAAAAAACCAACCCAGTCATCCAACCAAGCCTAACCATATGCCAATTAACATATCGTTTTCAACCAAATTCCCTGGGATTATTTGCAGAAGTTGATGATTTGGGAAATTCCATCCCCAACTCAGACAAGTCCCCCAGGCCTCGAAATGTACCTAAATGCAGAATATGCAGCTCAATTTTCAACTCAGCACTATGCTCTACGCTCCAATGCTGATGAAATCCAAAGTGACCACCAACTCACCAAAGAGGATGTTGCCTCCCCTGATTGTTGCCCCCTCTGAAAGGCTGTAGCGAGAACAGTTGCAGTCTTAGCCAAGGGGATATCCATCCCTGTCTTTCCCCCCATGCAACAAGTTCATAACAAAATTTCTTCAATTCCACCAAATTGCCAACAAAGCAATAAAAAAAATGCAATGGTCACAAAATTTGGCCCCAAGACCTGCATTACCAAAAACAACATTGCCACCTTCACCCCCCCTCCCAAAGTTTGCCTCGGGGCTAAGAAAGCCCTCTCCAAATATATCACCATCCTCCTTATAGCAAAATTCAAGTTACAACCCCCACTCTGATACCTCAACCCTCATTTTGAGGATGCACCCATGACATTGCACTCAGCGCTTTGCCGTACATTGTGACATAGAGGAGGAAGATGAGCCTTGTGATCCTCACACACCCCCACCATGAATGAATTGCGGTTTTACACCTCTGACCTGGTTGGCTCTTTTTAGTTTTTTGTTTGATTTTGCTTGAGTATTATGTTCATCTCTTTCTGTTCTTTCAAATTTTTATTTTTATTTAACCAAGGCAAGCCGACCAGGGATGGACACCACCAAGCTCTGAGGAGAAAAATTTTTATGCTAGAGTTTAAATGAACAGAAAGAGATGAATGGATCACTCAAACCGAATAAAAAAAGAAAATAAAAACCTAAACTAACCAACCAGGTTGGATGTGGTAAACCGCTATGCGTTCATGGTGGGGGGGTGAGTCATATTGGGAGACTCATTTTCCTCCTCTAAGTTGGACATTGTATGGCAGAGCGCTGAGAGCACAGGAGTGGTTGCATCCTTGAAATGAGGGTCAAGGTAGCAAAGTGGCTTAGGAAGCTCAAAGTATGCTATGAGGAGGGTTGTGATGTATTCAGAAATGGCTTTTTCAGCCCCAAGGCAAACTTTGGGTAGCGTGGTAAAGTTGGCGATGTTGTTGCCGGTGATGCAGGTCTTGGGGCCAAATTTTGCAACCGTCACAATTTTTTGTACTTCCTTGTGGGAAACTTGTTGGAATTAAAGGAATGCTTTTTTATGAATTTGTTTCATGGGGGGAAAGATGGATGAAGGTACCCCCTTGGCCAAGACTGCAACTGATTTCGCTATGGACTTTCAGAGGGGGCAACAATCAGGAGAGGCAACCGCCTCTTTAGTGAGTTGGTGTTCACTTCAGAATTCATCCACATCTGAGCATAGAGCATAGTGGCGTGTTAAGAATTGAGCCGTATATCTGCGTTTAGGTACATTTTGAGGCCTGGGGCCTCAACTGAATTGGGGATGCGATTTCTCAAATCATCGACTTCCTCCTAATAATCCAAGGGGCTTGGTTGAAGACGATATATTGAGTGGCATATAGTTAGGCTGGGTTGGATGACTGGGTTGGTTTTTTTTGAATTTTACTGGGGTCCATGATGGCTCCTGATTAGTTGGAAATGAGTGGTGGTTTGGTATTCTGGTCCCTATTGGCTGAATCAGTGGCAGTTGCATCTATCATTTTGTGTGGAAGGGGAGGGAGGATTGTGCTCCATTTAAAAAGGTTTTGATGTCAGCTATAGGAGCATTGTGGGTGAAGTAGAGCATGTTGACTCCATCTTGGGCTATGGTGGGCCATCACCGCTTTGAGTGGTCCAGGTCAAAGCAATGAGGCAGATCGTGCGCCCCTTATCTACTCTGGCCCAGAAAGGGTGGTCAGGGACAAGGGGGACATTGGTGCGAGGGGAATCAAAATGGCATGTATTTGATAATGGGCATACAGTTGTAAAGGTGTGAGGGCTCGCTAGTCAGATGGGTCCGTTGGGAACCACAAATTGTAAAATGGGGTCAGCGTCTTATACCAACAACCCAGCTATTATTTCTTTGTATAAGGTTTCCAATTAAAGGTGAATGGGGAGGCGTCGAAATTGAACCACAATAGTGGTGTCATCAGGCAACTGGGTGCGAGTGGTTGGGATGGGGGTTTCATGGAACACCAGAGGAATGTTGGCTGCATTTGCAGCATCAGCTTTACAGGTGAAGATGAGGTTGAAGTACCCCTTGTAGGGGTGGAAGTTAATAAAGCCTGCAGGCTGCATAAGCGCCTGGACTAATTTAATTATTTGTTTTTCATGTTATTGGAACAAGGTGCCATATTTGACCTGAAGGCCAACTCACATCTTGCTTTGGGGAAGCACAATTGGGCTATGAGGCACCATTTGAGAACGTGCGAGGTGGAGAACAAGATCCTTGGGGGGAATGTATCAACCTGAGGGATTGGTGGGCTGGTCATTCTGATTCTAAAGCGTTTCCCCTCTGGGTGGAAAACGCTAGGTGGGGTAACACCGCTGCCCCATTTTGGAGCAGCGGGCAGTCAGGCCATGGACATTAGTGGATTGTTGTTTGTTGGTTTTCCAGAGTTGTTTATTTCTTCTATAATTCTAAATTTGCTCAAATATGTTATTGAGCGGAAAGATGTTCTTTCAACTTTTATTCTAGTAAAAAGTTTTGATCCTCTGAGTTCATATTGTCCGTCCCTGAGCATATTGCCTTGTTTAAATAAAATATGTAGATAGCTGATTTAATTAGCTATATTAGTTATTTCAGTGCGCAGCCCACATATTGAATATATAGTGATCTAAAATATTGATTTATTATGTGCTAGCCAAATAAACCAGTTTCGCCTGGGTTTAAATTTACCAGGTGATTCTAATCAATTATTTTTCATTTTTGTATTGGTAGATATCCATTAATATTTTCTTTTGGATTGACATCACTTTCAAGCAATTTTGAAAAAAACAAGCCAATTTTCCACCACCGCCTCAATACATCAATCTCCCAATTTATGTCTTTGGATCTACCGCCTACTGCCCAAGTGTGGGGCAGCGGTGCTCCACCTGCTAGCGTTTACTGCCCAGTAGACAAACGTGTGCAGAATGGCTCATCCAGTCCGCCAAATACATCTGGCTGCTATGTCCCTCCAAGGGAATTAGCACTCCACCCTAAATGAGTCCACCCAACCCACACCCACCCCTTAGGCCAACCTTGATCCACTATCCACTTTTGCCTCAATGTCAAGTAGGGATGTCTCCCATATGCCAACAAAGCGATAATTGAGCTGGCAACTGCCACCTTTGCACTGGCAGGATTTATAGACTTCCTCTATTACAAGGGCTATTTTGATATAGGTTTCCCAACAAAATAGGATGCGTCTGCTGCAGAAGCAACACTCTTAATATACTAAAGCACCCCCATTACCACCACCCAAATATATCTTCCAGATAATACCACACTCATGGTGACCTTTGAAAACCTCCCCTCACACCTTTACTATCAACACTTTAAGAAGAGTTGATGTCATGGCTGTCCACTTATGGAAAAGACTCCATCCTTCAATTCATCATCCCAAGTGGTGCTGAGCGCCTCACAGTACCTTAGGCAATGGCCACCATTACCCCCCACCAGCTGAACATAGCCCAGCATATCCCACCGCATGCCTACATCCCATCCACCCCTGACCATTTCTTTTGGGATTGCATTA